>JAMLFY010000001.1:49501646-50101646 GCA_030441495.1 Dalbergia oliveri | reverse complement strand
GTTGGAAATAACTCCATAGCCCATTCATGCACGCATGGCTGGAGAGTGGGTAGCAGGGGGAAGAATCCCATGCCTACACAGCTTCGCATTGCAGGCATGTAGTGCTTTTTTCCCTTCACAAATCATGACATAGCAATTTGGGTGAGTCAAAGATTCACTTGCACTTGTCCGCTACACAGATTCGCAGATGCAGGACACTTTTCTTCACAAATCGCTACATAGCGGTTTGAGCTCAGGAGATTCCCAGGCAAACTCATCACTTTCTTTCGAGTTGGTTTGTCTCTCACAAATCGCTAGGGAGTGATTTGAGAGAGCATCTGCATGCATAAAAGCTTATTGCAGTCATTTGCATTGTATCACAAAATGCTAATGAGTGATTTATATATAAAACACACCATCTCACTCCAAATCTCCCCATAACCCCATATTATACCAATACATACACCCAAACATCATTATAAAAAAGATTTCCCTTTGAATTAACTTCTAATTCAAACAATCTATCTTTGTATATACAGCCAAAGCTTGATGTCCTTCCCTTTAATACAAAAATATTTCATTTAGCAGAAACACTTAAAGAATGTCTTTTATAAAAACTAGAAGTGCATGCCTAGAGTCATACTTATATTTGGTACGTACTTACGTCTTAGTACAAAAAGGGAGGCATGATGTGTTGTAATACCAGCCCCGGCCCAAATTTAATAATGACTGTCACTATCATTAATGTAAAGGGTGTATAATGTACTCGGTTGAGATGTGAAAATGAAGAAACATTTTCCACGATGAATTATATGTATAAAATGTTAATCAAGTGTCGAAAATTCGATTATCGCCTTGAAAATGGAGTAGTTTTAAAATTTATGATCAATATCTACCACCTTAAATGGGCTTACCATACGTGAAAGAATTAGTCACTGTGTTTAGTGATAGATATACTAGAAAATAAAAAAATGTATAAAATTTTATATGGAGCTTATTCGTGAAAATTGTTCCCTTATTTTTCCAAAGGGTAAAATTAAGGGATTTTTTTATGTATAAACTTTAAGTGTAAAATTATATATACATGCATGTATGGAGTTCATCAATAAAAAATTTCCCTCATTTTTTATAACTTTAAATCGATATTGTGATGATAAATTGAAAATTGTTTCTTTTATACAAAAAATTCTTAAGTGCTCTAATCTGAGATCAAGAGAAAATATTTACTTGTTCCATTTATTAATTGACATATTAGCTTTTGTGGGTCATTTTGTCTCATATCTTTCCTGCATTTTTAATACAATAATTGATATATAAATTAATAAATAAAATAGAGCAAATAACTTCTCTTGCTCTAAAAGTAGCTAAGTATTTCTCCTTTTATACTCAATAATGAAGAATGGAAAGCCTCCGAGTAAAAACTTTAATTAGAATCTGAGTTATAGTGCCTAACCCAAAGAGGAACGTTTCCTTGTATCACTCTTTCTAACTTTTTTCTCTCAACAAATTCTTGAAAAGTACTGCAAAATATTTATTCAAAAAGGTCTAAAAAAACCAAAGGTTAAATTCTTCATTGGATTCCTGAATTTTTTTTGAAAAAAATTAAATAAATCTATGTACTTTAAAAATTTATAATTGAATCCCTAGATTTATAAAACATTTGTCATTGGGCCGCTGAACACTTTGAATTTCTTCTTACATTAATGTTTGTCGATGTTTATTGATATAGTAGGAATATCTTGACATTATTAATTTTTAGGTCAATTATTATATAATGTTTAAAATCATATCATACCTTATACTAGTCAGTTTCATTATGTCCAGAGACCTAATTACAAACATTTTTTAAGTTCGGGGATTCAATAGCAAATTTTTAGAGTATAAGAACCTATTTGAATTTTTTTCTCAAAAAAATTAGTGACCTACACATTAACTTAACAAAACAAAATGGTACATACAGCATTATTCTAACCCAAATATTGCCTGAGTAACAAATTTCCTCAAAAAATGAAAGCACGCATGCATTGGGCTTCAATTCAAACTAAAATCCCAACTTTATCATGCAACAACCAGCCCTCATAAGGAATTCATTTCACCTAACTGAATACATCATTTACGGCATAGTGCAACATTTTTTTTATAATTTTTCTATTTTCCTAAACAGAGACCAACACTATAAGAAAGCTACGAACCTCTTTGAATCATTCACTTCCAATGCCACAATAATATTGGTCACACAACTCGATCAACCATCAAAGAAAGCAAACATGCCAGTAACCTTGAAAGGGTGTTACACAGTGAGACCAATGGAACCAACATGGTGCTGTCACTTACCATTATCCGAATGGGACCAAATAGGAACCATAACCCACGTCCCCACCATCTACTTCTACACCCCCTCACAGAACTGGCTTTCCCCACACTCCACAATTCCCAACACCTTGAAAGACTCTTTAAGCCGTGCCCTTGTGCCGTTTTATCCACTGGCCGGTCGTTTACGCTCAATAGGCAACGGTCGTTTAGAGCTAGACTGCAACTCCATGGGTGCGCGTTTCATTGAGGCTGAATCCACGTCAGCATTAAGCGACCTCGGCGACTACTCGCCTTCCTCGGAGCACCCTCACCTCGCGCCTTGTGTGGACTACACGCTTCCGATCCACGAGCTGCCCCTGGTGTACGTGCAGCTCACGCGCTTCACGTGCGGCGCAATTAGCCTTGGGATAGCGATTTCCCACGTGGTGGCCGACGGGCAGAGCGCGTTGCACTTCATCAGTGAGTGGTCGAGGCTGGCGCGTGGGGAGCCTCTGAAAACGATGCCGTTTCTCGACAGGAGAGTGTTGTGCGCTGGGGAGCCACCGTCGATGCCGTTGCCAGCGTATCATGCTTACTCACACTATGAACGCCCTCCACTACTGCTTGGCCAAATCAGCAACACCGAACAAAGGAAGAAAAAAACCACCGTGGCAATTCTGAAACTAAGCAAGGACCAAGTGGAGAGGTTGAGAAGAAAAGCTAATGAAGCTTTGCCTTGTAACGATCGAAGCTATACGAGGTACGAGACTGTGACGGGACACGTGTGGAAAAGTGCGTGTAAGGCTAGAGGGCACAAACACGACCAACGAACGGGTTTGGGCGTTTGTGTTGACACGAGGTGTCGCATGCAACCACCTTTGCCGAAAGGGTATTTTGGGAATGCGACGTTGGATGTGGTTGCCACGTGTGTTGCTGGTGATTTGGTTGAGAAGCCGTTAGGGTTTGCTTCGAGGAGGATTAGGGAGGCGATTGAGAAGGTGAGTGATGGGTATGTGAGGACAGGGATTGAGTTCTTGAAGAACCAGGAGGATCTGACGAGGTTTCAGGATCTTCATGCTATGAGGAGTGACAAAGGGCCTTTCTATGGGAACCCTAATATGGGTGTGGTGAGTTGGTTGACTTTGCCGATCAATGGGCTTGACTTTGGGTGGGGGAAGGAGGTTCAGATGTATCCTGGGACGCATGAGTTTGATGGGGATTCTGTGCTTCTTCCTGGTCCTGATGGGGATGCGTCAGTGCTTGTTGCTATTTGTTTGCAAGTGGATCATATGGATGCGTTTAAGAAGCATTTCTATGAAGACATTGTGTAAGATCATAAGAAGAAGAAGAAGAAGAATTCATGGGGAAGATTAATTGATCGGAAGGTAATAACACACTTCTAGCATAAAAAAAAGAAGTGATGAAGTGCGACAGCTACTTCAATAATTCTGAACTTAAAATAACCCAGACAAAATAAGGAGTACGATAATTAAATTAAATACAAAGGTTGGTTATATATGTATGAACTATATACATAAATTTCTTAACCATTGTGTTTGCCGTGTAATAATCTTGTTTGGTATTGTTATGGAATAAGCAAGGTACGTAATAAGAATTGTATTGCCTTCAAGTACGTACTAGATGCAGTATATATTACAAAGTTCATTTTCTCAGCTTGCTTAATCAATTCACCTGTATTTGAGTCATTTAACCTAAAGATGATATACTACTAACGAATCAGGATCTTTTAAAGTGATGAATTGTATACAAAATAAAAATATAGCAAAGGTTATCACCCATCCTTAAATCAATCACTTGTATGACATCTGAGATTAATAAATAATATATATCTTTTGGGTGTTTCTTAGATGCCTAAAGTGGTCAATGCCTATGACATTGTGGCCATTAATTAGTGATACTAAAATAGAAATACATAAACATTGAAAACATAAATCGTTTAGTGGTGAAAATACAAATAGGAATAGAAATATTTTCTATCCCTAGGACATGAAAACACAAATTTTTTGTACCTTCAAATAGTGAAAATAGGATATAGAGATAGAAATTTAATATTATTTTTTCAATAATACTCTTATACATATTTGTTATTTCTCAATATGCCGTTACCAAAGGTGGTGGTGCCAGGTGGTCTGCAATTAGAGCGACGATCAACGGCTGGTCAACACTAACCAGTGGTGGTCAACGGTAGTCCAATGGTCGGCCTGGTGCCATAAGCACTATAGTCATTGACCACCATAGATATCATAGTGTTACCCATATCTTTTTGGTACAACTATTAAATGACCTTCAAGTAAATAATTCATTACTGTTTTTTTTTATATCTTATTTGACTTTTTTCTTTGAAGACTCCAAATTCCCATCTAACTATTATAGAGTGAAGGGAATTGATTGTGGTTTCATTTATTTGACGTTCAGTTTAAATGTTTTTTTAATTGAAAAATCATATTGATATTATTTAGCTTCAACAAACTAGTATGAGTGGAATGCCAACCCTAAATATTAAGTATTTGTTCCAAAAATAGCTAAAATTATAGTGCGATAAATAGTAAGAGACACATCCGCATCATTTGTATTGATTTAATTTTGTACTCTCACTATATCGCACCAAATATAATTATATATTCAGATGAAAACAATTTAAAATAACTAATGCTATCAATGTTGTCACTCATCAACATTATACCTTCTGATCATATTTTATCATAAAAGCTAACCAATATGTGTGATTTTAACACATTGACACATTGATATATTGTTGGAAGAAATATGGTTAAAATTAAGCATTTATAAAGAATCCTATTCAACATATCTAAACTCAAATTGATTGCAAGTATCAGACATTGCTTGTAATTTTCAGGTGATTCAACCAAAAGATATCATCTCTCTCTCTCTCTCTCTCTCTCTCTCTCTCTCTCTCTCTATATATATATATATATATATATATATATATATATATATATATATATTCGCGAGCTATGTAATTAAAATAAATTTATTAACATATAATTTTTGTAGACAGAGACTGGCCATTTAATTTATATAACTGAAATTTTCCCTTATATATGATTTTACGTATACCATTGACTATCTACAAATATAATAATAGTATTAAATGAGAGAACCCGCAGACTCATCTACCCAAGAAAATTGTGTTACCTGCTGCCATTATAGACGCCCCAATATTATTATCTGGTTTTTAAAGAGAGAAAATAGGGTAACATGAGAGAAGTCATGGACATTTTTTTTTTTTCCTTTTCTCTAGTATGGTTCCTAGTAAGCAGCCCCACCTTAGGTTTTTATGGGAATATTTGCATGCATTACATTGCATTGCATTTGTGCATTGCATGAATAACAAAAATTGCATTGCATTGGGCGGTGACCAAATTAAGTTGCCCGTTTTCTCTGTTGCTCGCTCGCATCCAATCCTCACAATGCGGAGGTCAGCTTCCTCCATCGCCAACCATTCCTAAGCCTAATTCTCGATTCACTCTCATCTTATCTCCCTTCGATCTTCTCCTCAATTAAAAAATTTTCAAAATTAATCAAAAAAGGATAATTGAATTTCAGTGACCTAAAGAAAAGAAAAGAGAAAAACTCTGGACCCAAATTATAGAAATAGAAATTGAAATAAACACGCAAACTTCGTTTGTTTTAGATGCATAATATTCTTCAGTCTTATTTACCCACTACAAATAAAAAACAAACAAACAACAATGGCATTTCTCGTACTGTAGGTGATTCACAAAAGGTACCTGTGTTTATTGTTTCGTACTCTTATTCTTGTTATTATCAATTTTTTTTTTTAAATTTTCTCTAATAGTGAGTCATTTACAACATTTATGAATCCATGCAAAACTCTCGAGTCTGAATCCAATTGCATTTATTAAACGATTGCCTACAATAGTACCCTTCATAGACAGTGCTTAATTAACAACAATTTAAGACCAGAAAAAAAAAATGCAAAGAAATGCCACCTGAAAATTAAAGAAGCTAGCTGAGGGCAGGGACTGTCAATATTGAGATTCAATTGAATTGCTAGGTCTTTTGATTTCAATTTTCAGTTTTTATTTTAAATTTTTCAGTTTTAGGATTTTATGAAGAAATACTGAAAATTGTTAATGAAAACTGAAAATTAAAATTTGTAATTTTCAGAATTTTCAGTATTTATTTTATAAAATCTAAAAAATTGAAAATAAAAATTGAAAATTGAAATCTCAAACTAAAGGAGCCTTAAAGTTTCCTTTCTCTCCTTGTTCCCCATTTAGGATTTCAACCTTTAATTTCGTGAAAATAGAATATATAATTGCCGACTAAGAAATTAAACAAACTCCGGTGACTTAATTAAAATTGTCTTAATCTCAGCAGTTTTTACAGTTAAATGTGTGTGTTGCAGTGGCATTTTGTTGCCGTTGGTGATAGGCATCATTCACTCCCTTTCCTAATCTCATTTCTCAGGGAACATGAGTTCATTCGATCAATTGTAGCATATAAATCATAATTTGGCCTTTTTAACAACTCCCTGTGAACAGAAGGATTAATTAATTAGTTAACATATACCTTTTTTTATCATCTGCTGATCAAATTGTCTTCTTTCCGTGTAAACTGTAAAGTTATTCTGAACAGGATTTTCCATGTTGAAAAAGTGAATGTATTCACATTTCACACATCCTTATTTAAGCCATTATTATGTCAGCTTTCAGCTATAGAACAGTTTCTCCTTACATTTCTACATTCATTATGCGATTCATGGCTTCTTTTCAGGGTCATTCTTTGCTGATATTATTCTAGCTAGGTTGTGGAAGATCAAGTAGTGGAACAGTATGTCCATTTCAATGAGAGATTTGGATCCAGCTTTCAAAGGAGCTGGACAAAAGGAGTATCCTGCTCCACTTAACAATATTATACTGTGATGTTTACAATTTATCATATTTTCATCATGACATAAATTATTCAAGGTTGCTGCTTTATTTGGTTATATGTTTGTTTAGTTTTGATTTTATGCCTGTAGTCCTGTCTTCTTTCCAGTGCTTCTTCACCATTCTCCTTAACCACACACAGTGGACTTGAAATATGGCGTATTGAGAACTTTAATGCGGTTCCAATCCCTGAGTCTTCTTATGGGAAGTTTTTCACTGGAGACTCATACGTGATCTTAAAGGTAATAAACTTATATTTTCCAAATGGTTGCTCATTCATAGAATGCTAGCCTAATATGGGTATTCATTGTTGCTAGATAGAAGCATGTATTTCTGTCTATTATTAATGAATTACATGGAGATTGTAATTTTAAAACCATTCCGGTACCCATCATGACAAATCACAATATTGGAATGTAATGTCATATGAGATTGATTGGTTTTGGTCATGTTCATTTTTTCTTTGTGTAACATTCATTATGGAACTTGAATGCTGTTAAGACCCGCAGACGTAAACACAATGCCATCATTCATCTGAATACTTAGAGTCTCCACGAGGCTCCTACTATTGTAGAGTTTGTGTCACTAGCTCTCTTGCTTAAATAGTGCAACCTAGCAAGGTGGGGAGGAACTCTGAATCATTTTTGTTGCATGCATATTTTGGCATTTCAGTATTTCACCATATCATACCCGTGCATTTTGTTATTAGAGTAATATTACACAGCCAAAAAGGGGGAGAATTTAGCCTGAATTTAGTTAGATCAGAAGGTGCTTGTTGGATAACACAAACTGATGGAAATCATTCATCCGTCCAAGAGTCAATAATAATGCTGACTTATTATTATGTTTATTGTTTTTGTCGAAAACAATTCTGGCTATATATGATTTTTAGTATAAACATGAAGATGTTGGTGCACCAATGTTTTCTTCTTTCTTATACTCTCTATGCAGACAACTGCTTCAAAAAGTGGTGCTCTGCGCCATGATATCCATTACTGGCTTGGAAAAGACACCAGTCAGGTAAGTTTTGCAGTTCCTAGATTGCCATTCCCCTCCACCCAATTTTTGGTGTATTATTTGATGTCACTTGCAGTTTATTATGTCTCACTAATGATGATGACCATGAAATAGGATGAAGCTGGTACTGCGGCTATCAAGACAGTTGAGTTGGATGCAGCTCTAGGAGGACGTGCTGTTCAGTATCGTGAAGTACAAGGTCATGAAACTGAAAAATTCCTGTCTTATTTCAAACCATGCATTATACCTCAAGAAGGTGGAGTGGCCTCTGGTTTTAAACATGCTGAGGCTGAAGAACATAAGACACGGTTGTTTGAATGCAAAGGGAAGCATGTTGTACATGTACACGAGGCAAGTTTGACATTATTCCTCTGTCATTGACCCATTGAGCCTTAAGGCTTGTGTATTATATTATCATGCAGACGGTATATAGGCACCACATATGTGTGCAAACCTTATTTTCTACTTGTTTGATCAGCTATTTGTGTTGGTTATAGGTTCCTTTTGCTCGATCTTCACTCAACCATGATGATGTCTTTATTCTTGATACTGAGTCCAAAATCTTCCAATTTAATGGTTCCAATTCATCTATTCAAGAAAGGGCTAAAGCATTGGAAGTTGTACAGTATATTAAGGATGCTTACCATGATGGAAAATGTGATATAGCTGCTATTGGTAAGTGTAGAAATGCATTTTAAAGTTTTAAATGTGATTGCTTAGTATCAGGAATTGAATGTATATACTTGAACTTCATTGCAGAGGATGGAAAGTTGATGGCTGATTCTGAGAGTGGAGAATTCTGGGCTTTATTTGGGGGCTTTGCTCCTCTTCCACGAAAAACAGTTAGTGATGATGATAACTATGCTGATTCTCATCCTTCAAAGCTGCTTTGGTAATATGTTGTTTCAGTTTGCCCACTGGCCTTTTCAATTTCTTTGGTGCGATAACACTAATGATTGTGACAACTACATTGATGAAATTCAATTATTATATTGAAATGTTAGATTCTATAATGCTCTAGTTTTAATGGAAGTATCATTTTCCAGTGTTGAAAACGGGAAGGCAGAACCTATTGAAGCTGGTTCTTTGGCAAGGGAATTAATGGAAACAAACAAATGCTATATTCTAGATTGTGGGTTGGAAGTGTTTGCGTGGATGGGAAGAAACACCTCCCTTGATGAAAGAAAAAGTGCAAGTGGAGCTGCAGAAGTAAGATTTGTTTCTTTCTTAGCAATGATGTACGAATATTTCAAAATAGTCAATGTACCCATACCAAATACGATCGAATTGGATTCTTTACTAATACTTTTAGATATTTTTAGTTATATTTTACATGTTTTTAGTTGGATTTTTACCGTATTTTCGTATTGTACTCGTGTTGTACGGGATACTAGTATATATCTGTGCAACATAGTTACTCAGTATCGTTCATCATTTTTCTGTGAGTTTTAGTGTCTCTTAAATTCTGTTGACCAAAAAACAGGAGTTAGTCAGTGGCACTGATCGACCAAAATCCCAGATAATTCGTGTAATTGAAGGATTTGAAACAGTGATGTTCAAGTCCAAGTTTGATTCTTGGCCTGAGATAGCTAATGTAACAGTGTCTGAAGAAGGTCGGGGCAAGGTAGCAGGTTAGTTTTAAATAAACTTTGCAGCTTTATTAGCCTGTATAGGTTTTTCCACCTGTAAATTGGTTTCCTCAGCATCATTGATCATACATTACTGTCCTTCTATTCTTCTAATTTTATGTCTTTATTGCTTTATAGCACTTCTAAAACGTCAAGGATTGGACGTCAAGGGTCTTTTGAAAGCTGAGCCAGTAAAAGAAGAACCTCAACCCTACATAGATTGCACAGGACATTTGCAGGTACTCTACTAGTTTGTGCAGTGAATAATCCATTAAAACTGGCATCTCTTGATGTAACCTGTATTGGTTTTACTTTATATTTTCCAGTGGTCTTATATCCTTTATCTAATTGATTTCTTGTAATGAGAGAATCATTTACTATAAGTCATCTGTATCCTTAAAGCTCCACCCTCTTAAGACGGTCATCAGAATGACGAGCACACAACATCACAAGCTAGCTGTATTCTATCATATGCTTGGAACGCATGAAACTTAGACTAGTTTAGATTCAATCGGGAGTAAGTGAAGTCAACTGCAAAATGATTCCTTTTTTCCTACTGGTATTAGGTGTTACCTCGTTTAAGGCTTGACAAAAGCTCTTATGTGCGGATTCCTTTTGCTTTTCATGAGGCCAAGAATTTTCCCATAATCAACTATGTTAGGATTTAAGGATTCAATAGAGAACATGGCTTAATTTAGATCAAAATTATGGTTGAGAATTGGGATTTGAAACATCAAGGTGAAAGTAGTTTCCATTGTTTGAGTTTCATGGACGGTTTTAGTTTATATGATAGCCAATATTTTGTATTGCTTCATAAGAATTTGATAATTAGCATCCCTTAATAATTTCAAAAGATATGCTCTGTACTTTTCCCTATTTGGCTTGAGTGATTGTGTTATGATTGCACTTCATTTCCAAAAGTTCTCTTTTGCTTCTGTTGTTAACAAGAGCTTTACCATAACTGCACAGGTTTGGCGTGTCAATGGTCGGGAAAAGATTGTTCTACCAGCCCCTGATCTGTCAAAATTTTATAGTGGAGATTGCTACATATTTCAGTATTCATATCCTGGAGAAGATAAGGAGGAGTTACTTGTAGGAACATGGATTGGAAATAACAGTGTTGAGGTGAAAGATTTGAAGTGTTTTATTCTAGTTCTTCTTGTACGTGTGTGTATGATGATTTAATTTCAACATAAAACAACGTAAAATCTGGCTGCAAAATGTGACTCCTCCAAACAAAAACGAATAGTTTATCTTTTTCTTTTCTCTTTTTGTTCACTATATTAGTTAATCATTGGTTATATATGTCAGTACACTGTACAAAGCATTGATAACTTGTTTTGGGACCAGAAAGTGTTGAATAAATGCATGACAAAATTTATTTCAGAATAGTCACTATATTAGCCTGCATTCCTTACAAGCTTTTTCTTTTTTGGTTGAAAGTAGGAAGAAAGAGCTTCAGCTCTTTCGATGGCAAGCAAAATGGTTGAGTCAATGAAGTTTATTCCTTCCCTGGTAATTTTTTCTTCATTTTGATTTGTTGAGAGATTATCTGTGATCATTGCTTGTGTCCTCATTGATGTTATCCATGGCTAATTGATTGAAGGCACGTATTTATGAGGGCAGTGAAACAATCCAGTTTCATTCTATCCTCCAAAGCTTCATTGTATTTAAGGTTTGTGGGATCCTGGTCTCGAGCAACTAGGATAGAAATCACTCTTTTGTACAAATATAATTATTGTTTGCTTTAATACCGGCCATTTGTTCCTTCCATTGTCTATCAGGGTGGACTTAGTGATGGATACAAGAATTACATTGCAGAAAAGGAAATTCCAGATGAGACATACAGTGAGGATGGTATTGCATTATTCCGCATCCAGGGCTCTGGACCAGAAAACATGCAAGCTATACAACTTGAACCTGTATGTCACCTTGCCTTTTTACTGTGGCCATCTCTATAGCCTCATTTTGTATGAGCAATTCACACTTTTAATTAATACAGATTATATTTACATAATCACAATTTTCATTTCATATTCTTTTGTCGACCAGGTTGCTTCGTCCTTGAATTCCTTCTATTGCTACATACTTCATAATGGGGCCACTGTCTTTACTTGGTCTGGAAGTTTAACAACTTCAGATGACCACGAACTTGTTGAGAGAATGCTGGATTTGATAAAGGTCTGATATGTTCCAAGATATAGTTAATGTGAAATATCTGTTTTGTCCTAGTACAAATAATCACCTTTTTTTTTTATCAACATGCTGCTTATGGATGCACATGCTTGCCAATATTCTGCAGCCGGATTTACAATGCAAACCACAAAAGGAAGGTGCAGAATCTGAACAGTTTTGGGCTTTGTTAGGAGGTAAAACAGAATATACTAGTCAAAAGATTGTGAGGGACGCTGAGAATGATCCTCGCCTATTTTCTTGCGACTTCTCAAAAGGTAAGGACTAATTTCTTGTTAGGTGGAAAAGATTTATCTTATCTCTACCCCAAGATCCCTCTCTTCTTAAAGGCAAATGGCTGACTTGTTTATGATGGTTTCTTTGGCTACATGACCGATCAACTTCCAGGAAATTTGAAGGTGTGTTCACCCACTGATATATTGATATGCGTGATTTTGTAATTATTCTGAGTTATGGTGATCCCATGGCATGATTAGGCATGTTATATCAGTTCTTGCCTTTTTAAAGTTGCTGCTCATATTATAAAAGAACCAATGATGCAGTCCATTTTCAGCAAAAGTTATCCGTGATTCAACATGATTGAAAAACAAGCTAGTTTGGTCAAACTGGTAAAATAGGGTAAAAAACATAAATCCCACTCCTGAAAAATGATGACTTGATCAGCAATGAGAAGTTACAAAACAGGGATGACATGCGATGCTGGCTGATACTTTTTCCAACGTCAGCATTCTTGGGTTTGCATCTAGTTATTATAATAGCATTCAGTATATGCCTGATCACTTAACTGGCAGGCATCGGCTAAATAGAACAAAATATGGCTCACCTCATCAATACAAAAGAACCATGTTCGAACCTTGAATGTGATAATCTTTCTGCAAAGTGGTTTTGACCACCTTAGCTTCCTTTAATGACTGACTACGGGGATAGAATGCAGGCAGAAAGTCTGGTCAATGTGTTATTGAACTTGTTTAACACCTCAGTTTGTATTATAAAGGAAAATTCAAGAGAAGAAGTTTTAAGGGTGAATCTACTGCTTTGTGCCATGCTTTGGTCATGAAGATGTATTTGGATTTGTTTCTGCTGCAATGCATTAATCTGAAGCAATGTTACAGGTGACAGAGATACACAACTTTTCCCAGGATGACTTGATGACGGAAGACATCTTCATCTTGGATTGTCACTCTGAAATCCTTGTCTGGGTTGGTCACGGAGTTGATCCCAAGAGTAGAATGCAGGCTCTAACAATTGGGGAGGTATAACAGATTTCGCTTTGGCTAGAAGCTCTAAACATACTAGTATAATTTAGTGGCAAATATTTTGAATAGTTCATTATCATTCGAACTTCATACCAATTGATTGGCTGTTCTGTCGTTTTAGTTTCTTATGTGGATTTCATTTAACAATGACAAGTATAACATTAGAACACCAAAAGATTTTGACTTGAGTGTTTTCAATAACTTGTACATTTGTTAGTGTTTTCTGAGGTAGTGTGTGCAATTCTAAACTCGTTCTTCTGGATTAAACAGCAATTTCTTCAGCATGATTTTCTTCTAGAAAAGTTATCTCGTGTCACTCCAATATATGTTGTCATGGAAGGTTGTGAGCCACTTTTCTTCACTCGCTTCTTCAAATGGGAGGCTGCAAAATCTATGGTAAGTTTCTCAATGCAATAGCATAATTATATGACTTTAAATCGTCTTGAAATTCTGTTTATTGGATCATTCCTTATTTTTTTGGCAGATGCTGGGCAACTCATTTCAAAGGAAGCTTACAATTGTGAGAAATGGGGGTACTGCACCATTGGTTGTAAGGCATCTTTTCTTTGCTTCCCTTACAATCTAGAATTAGTGTTTATTGAAGACTCACTTTACAGTTATATTACAAATTCCATGTTAACAGTTTAAGGAATAAAATAGTGCTTCTACCTAAGGGGATTTTTCAAACCTTTCTTTATTCATTAATGTAATTATTTTTGGTATGCTAATGCTATAATTTATAAAATAGCAATTCATCATAACTGGAACTAATTTAGGCTGTGCGGATAATAATTAATAGACTAAAGTAATGATTAAGTTTGTGCTTATTTAGTGCCTACTATTTACTAAATACTCAAGTGTACCATAAGCATTTGAAATGAGTCAACCAAGAGTCATTGAAGGATTTGAACTTCCTGCTGATCCATCATAGAGGTCGGACATGGGTCTGAGTTGGCATTAGATTCAAATGACATGATGTAGGTATAAAAAACCTCACTATTTGGCCTTTAACCAACCTGTTTCTCAGATAATTCTAGTGTACTTCATCTATTGATTTGCTCCACATTATTGCCTTGTAGGGAAAGCACTAGTCTTCATACTTATATTCTGTTTGTATTTTCATTTATTTGTTTTGGTTGTTGAATATCTAATGCATGGACAGAAACCAAAACGAAGACCGTCTGCATCTTATAGTGGAAATAAATCCCAGCGTTCCACCCGCAGCATGTCTGTTAGTCCTACACCTGATCGTGCCGTCAGGGGCAGATCACCAGCCTTTAATGCAATAGCATCTACTTTTGAGAATCCTAATAATGCTAGGAACCTTTCAACTCCACCTCCAATGATTAGAAAGCTGTATCCAAAATCTATGGCACCAGATTCAGTAAAACTGGCACATAAGTCTTCAGCCATAGCTCAGCTTACTTCTAGTTTTGAAATGTCTTCAGCACGAGAAAATTTAATACCTCGGTCATTGAAAGGTATGCTATAGATGAGTTTGTTGAAGGCCCTCCTTTGATATTTGATTTTAAAACTAGATTTTGCTAAGCTTTAATGCAATGTGCCTTCTTTTGTGTTCTATGTTGTTGTGATGTAAAGCAAGTTTAAATACATCCAAATCAAACCCCGAGACAAGTGACAGTGAGGAGTCTATGAGCAGCAGAATAGAGTCTCTCACTATACAGGAAGATGCAACAGAGGGTGAAGCTGAAGAAAATGAAGGTCTCCCAGTTTATCCATACGAGCGCCTTAACACAGCTTCTACTGATCCTGTAACTAACATTGACGTGATTAGACGAGAGGTATAATGAAATGTCTTATGTCTACAACAACAACTAAGTTTTGTTTTATTAGGTGAAGTCGGCTACATGGATCAGACGATGTCATAGTGTTTTGTCACAGATTGTCTTATGTCTTGATTAATCTTGGCTTCTGCACGTGTTTTTCTTCTCTTTGTTGTTTTTCCCCTCATTCTTTGGAATCTGCATCTTATAACAAAGCTTTATTTCATTCTAGTTCTCTTCATTTAAGTTCATAGTTGTTTAAGCTTCACGCATACAGGCTTATCTGTCATCTGTGGAGTTCAAAGAGAAACTTGGGATGGCTAAGGACGACTTCTACAAGCTGCCGAAATGGAAACAAAACAAACTCAAAATGGCTGTTCAATTGTTCTGAGTCTTAAAGTATGCTTTGCCCTTCTATCAACTCGGTGCAGTTCAAGTTGCAGGTAGAAAGAACTTTGCTTGTCAATGCTTACTTATTTTTAACTTTGACATCGTTATCTTTCCGTGTTTTACAGCTCAGCTATATGTTTTGCAGTGATAAACTATGGATGTGAAAGGGTCAGCATCAGTTTTTTTTTAACATAGCTGCTTCTGCTCCCAAGAAGCATTTCATGAAGTAAAGAGAAGCTAAAGATTTTCCACCTTTCTCCACTTTTCTTTGTTGTGGTTTGATGTGCAGAGTTTTCTCTTTGCTTCGAGCTGCTTGGTATAAATTTTATTGGGCAGGAGTTGTTTGTGAGGTTGCCTTTTTTTGGTTTTCTTTTAATCATTCTTTCATTCATTTTTTTTTTTTTTGGGGTAAAGCAATTGGGTTTGCAATGCTTAGGTTGTATTGATAATTAAGGATGAAGTTTGTACAGTGTAAAAGCCACTCAACATGCTACTTATTTTGCAAATAAAAGTGTTATTCTTTTATTATTATTATTATTCTCGTATTTTTTTTGTTCATGTTAACTTTTTTTCTTGCTGATATTGAACTTGAATGTCCATAACGGCACTTCTGCACAAATACCAGAGTAATGAGAGCATACCAAATAATTTGAAACCTATGATATGCGAAGCGACTACATTGTCACAATAATATCCACTATCATCACTCATCTATGTTTGGTTATACTTCTCCATCCAATAAACAATTATCACATCAGTCGGTCATTAATAATTCTAACAGTCCATTCGAGTTGCCTAGCACTACTCATTGACAAAACTACTCTCCTTTGACACTGTTTATAAAATGTACTAAACAATTTCCTTGTCCAAATAGGTTTAGAAAAGCATGACTACTAAGGTGAAATGTTCAGCTTTATGCGCATATTACCGGGATCACCCTATGTTGTATAAAACCATTTTTATTGGGCAGTTAAATAAGCTTTTGAAACCACCTGATCTTGATCATTTTCACATTTACATTATATTAGGGATGCCATATGTATTTACAATTGTATTTAAGCACTTTAAATCAGTCGAATTCTTTGTACATGATTTATTAATAAACGTGTTTTCATAACATTAATAAACTTTTTTTATTCAAACATCACAATTTTTAATTTTTTGATACTTTTTTATTTTGCAAGTAAATGAAAATTAATAAGCCGAAATATGTATTTTTATTATTTTATTACTTAAAAGAAAAATCTATTTCTTCATTTAACTACAAATATTTATACTTTTTAATATAAAATAATGTATAAATAATATTAGTAACTAATTTTGAGATAGGAATGTGAAGTATTAAAATAATCATGATAAGATTTATATACTTTTGAAAATAAAATAATACATAATCAATTCTTGATCGAATTTTTATATTATTATTGATTGATAAATTTTTGTTGACTAATAAATTTAGGAAAAGTGCTGTTTGATTAGTCTACAAGTCGTTCGCTAATGAATTTCGATTCCAGACGAATTGTGATTCTACCCTCGCAACTTCGATAAAGGCCACGAAAAATAGTTTTTGAAAGTGAAATGTCCTTTAATCATAATGTAAAATCTCAAGTGCAGGACAGTTGATTAAAACTATGTGCTAAAGGTTAACAAACACATTGCAACCTTGTACCAAAAAAGAACACATTGGCAACTGGATTGGGAGAACTTGCTTACTCTTATTTAAAGGAACAATACATCCGGCAAAACACTCTATTATCGACATGTTAAGGCAATACAGACTTATCTCCTCTTTTTTCCACTCTTCCCAGATTTGTTGGAAGGTCCAGCAGTTGATGTTGATGTAGCAGCCTCCTGCTTCTTAGTCCTTCCATGATGTCGAGGTACCATCTCTGCAATGCGAAGCATTAGCTGTTTTCCTGCAAAACAATAACAATTAAAATGACATGAGGCAAAGTCCATATTTGTTATAACTATGCAACTAATGGAAAATAATTTTCTCATCCTCTTGAGAAGCGATACTTGCGAAAGAATAGTAATTGGTTTGTGCCAATATTGTTAGAGAGTAAAAAGAAGCCACCATCATTTAACTTACTCAACAGCTTAAACATCTTCAGATCTATCAAATCTAGAAAAATTTAAAAGCTTAGTTTAATCTTCTACGTTGGATGGTGTCACAGTTTAATAAAATATTAACACAAACTTTAGGCTCTCGTGCTTTTCTGCACTTCAGTCTCAGTGAACAAGGCATTCTTCATATCAACAGAAAGGGGACAGGGGGCAAATAATAGCAATGACCTACCTAGCCTACCTATGGTACATATGAGAAGCCACAGAGTGCATAAGAAACATCTACCACATATAGACATCTAGTGTTTATAGATGAAGGTCAATATCCCAGTTCTGTAGTATACTTTCCATCAATCTAATCAATGTTCAAACTGTCTAAGAGCAAGATAGTATGAGAATCTTTCAACAAAAAGGAAATTTGAGAATGGAAACACTCAATACTTATAAACACACTTTGGTTGCAGAAAATAACTCTTCTCGCTGCTACATTTCTTTCTTCTAAGGGTGTGTTTGGTTAAGGGGAAAAAGTGGAGGTAAAAATTACATGAATTAGCTTCATGTGTAAAATAATACATAAAGCTTATTCATGTAATTTTTACCCCTAATTTTACCCTCCCACCAAACATACCCTAAGAGAAGAATTAGTTAAGAATGGAAAGTATACGAAACAAGAGGATTGACTATCATCCTTAGGCTGCAGAGGAGTTCAGGATTTAAAGACTACAATCATATACACAAACTAGCCAAAAGTGGTTGATATCTACAATGTTAGAGCAACATTCAAAGATTCATTAGATGGAAACCGGGTAGCCTCCTTTGGCCGATGACAATGTCTAACTACGATTTTACAAGGACATTCCTAGACATGGGAACCATCTAAGACACATAATGCTGCAGAGTTCAGCCACTGTGGCAAAATACTATAATGTTTCAGATTCATATAAAACTAATACAAAATGGGTAGCTAAAAAGTTTTGAAGGGTTATAGGCAAAGAAATACAAGTATAGAATTAAATTGAGTTTCTTACTGGATGAAATTGACGAATTAAATAGAGCGCCATCCTCCTTCTTCAACAAAACCCTGACTCTTCCTCTTTGCATGAAATCACGTGGGTAAGCCTTGTCTATCTGTGGTTGCCATCAAAGTTATACGCATACAATGTCCACTAGCTTTGAGAGAATCATGCAAGCAATTGCAGAGACACAAAAACCATGAGCACTAGACATTCAAATCCAAAACTTAACAAACCTCAATTGCAAAAGGGAGTTTGAGATGGCTGCAGCAATCACCGATTTCGGCACAAGTAGGGTTCTCGCACGCTTTGCTGAGGCCAATTCGTCTTCCTTCAGCCATGGTCTTCTTGGAATTAATGTAAACAGGGTACAGCACAATCCATTTCTTTATATTGGGCAATTCACCATCCATATTCCTGATCCACATATATTACACCACACATACCACAAATTAAGCACGCTAAGACGCTATTAGCACGTTAACCCCACCATATCCGAATCCTAAGCGCGTAATGCAGTTCAAATTTAAAACAAGATCACTAGAAAATATATCAAAAATCTGTGTAATAACTTCAAAATAAATTATCCAAATTAAATTATTCAACATCAAATCAGAAGCAAAAGCAAGGGAAAGGAGGATTTTGTTTATACCTTGATGGAGAATGGAGGACACTAAATTATAGGTCCCTGCTAATCAAAGAAAAATTCCTCTGCAAACAATTGAAATCAGTCAAATCACAGCAATTAGCTTCGGTCTGTAGCTCATAAAAAGGCACAAACAAAATATTCATTGAAATTGGAGGAAAGCTCGAACCAGGACCGGAAGATGGAACAGAGCCAGAGAATCTTCGCGGCGGCAGCGGTAGCGGTGGCAGCGGAGGCGCGATTAGGGTGAGATATACGAGTTGCCGGGGATAAATGAGAGTGTTATTTAGGTGTTTTTTTTTTTTAACTAAATACCCAACTCAGCCCTCCAAATTTATAGTTATAGACAAATTAATCCTTCAAATTTAAAAAATTTCATATTAATACTTTAAAATTTGCAAATAGGGATAAGTTGGTGCCTTGTTAAAATGTTATCTAAACTATTAATAGAAATGTTAAAGTGTTTTGTTAATTCCTTACGTATACTATTAATTTTCATGGTGGGTTCAACTCCTTCATTCCTTCTGCTGAAGAACGATGACGCTAAAGTCAAAATCTTTCTTTTGCGGACAGCTATGGTGAAAGAGAAGATGAAGAATAAGATTTAGATGACTTCATTTAGAACAGTGGCAAGTTAACCACTAAGAAAATTAACAGTATACGTAAACAAGTAAATAGTACACGTAATTAAACTAACAGAACATAGTTTGGATGACAATTTTATAGAGGAACTAACTCTTATTTATGAAATTTAAGAGACTATATAAGATTTTCAAATTGAAAGACTGATTTATCCCTATTTTAAATCTAAGGGACTGAGTTAGGGCTTTAATCTTTTTTTGGTGGGATTAGGATTTAATTTTTCTAGTAATGAAAAGAAACAAAAAAAAACTTGAATATATTTTTGAATAAATACTCAAAATGTTGTCATAAATATATCAGGACAAATTAAAAATCTTATATTGATCTTTCACATTTAAAAAAATAGGAGAAATTTGGCCATTCGTCCAGGTGCAAATATTTTCAAAATTATTTTGTATTTTATGTAATTATTATGTTTATTTTAAATATTGAACTAACTATCTGAAAATCATGTCATGAAAACCTATATGATAGTTCGGATAGGCATATAGAAAATTATCTTGGTTAGGTTTAAAGAGTTATTGGGTACAATTGTAAGCAATTAAGATTATAACCTGATGATCCAAATCGAACCAAACCAATACAATCGTTCAACTTAGACAATCAGGTTAATTGGTTTATATCCAACTAGAATCAACCATATTGGATTTATATTTCCAAAAAATAACCCAAATCGAAACACCCAACCGCCTATAATTATTTTTTACTCATATTATACTAATTGTTAACTTAAACTTACTATAACACGAGTCAAAAACCTCTCTTTTGTTTATGTTCTCACTTCCCATTGTTATCGGGGTGAAGGATAATTTGATCCTCACATCATTTGAATCTTGTAATGGTCCTCATTTATTCTTATTAAAATTACTAAATTGACCTCATTTTAATTTTTAATCACCCCTTGCAATGTAATGTCTTCTCCTTTACCTGTCCTCTTCAATCAATCACCGCCAACACCATTATCTATTGGTGTCACTGTCTGCGCCACCCTCTCCCGGAACCACTGCAGTTTCCCATTCCCTGCCTTTCCTCTTCTTTTTATGCAAGAGTGACTTACTTGCTCTCTAAATTAAAAAACCACATTTAAAAAAAGTTGTTGTCAATTGTCATCCAGAAAAGGCCTATGCTGCACCTAAATGTAGAGAGAATGCAGAAGCCCATTTTTGTATAGCGGATCAAATGCAACTTCGAAGTTCAAAGACCCCGAGTCTCAAACCATGTCTCTCTTGTTGAATTTATTTGTCACAATGTGTGCACTGACATTATTTCTCAATTCTCATAAATAAATGTAAATATGGGGCTTGCTATTTTGTTTACTTGGTAGCTTTTTAATGTCTCAGTTGTTGAGGACCTTCAAATTGGATTTGTTGTTCCAGATCCAAATGCGAGAGAGGTATGGTGCCGTGTATGGCGGGTTGGGGAGTTGAGGATGGGATATTGAAGAGAAGGATAATATTGTAATTTTAAAATTATTTATTATCTCATAAATTGGTTATTGATTACATTTTCAAATTAAAATTATAGTATCATTTTAACCATAACCATTCAAAGAAAATTTAATGGTGGAGATTAATGAACCACTCTATAATCCAAAAGTGATAGGGACCAAATTATTGGGCAACTTGTTATCGGTTGTTGATATTAGAATTGTTTGAATTGTGGTGTTATATTGTAATATTAGAAGTGGAATTATCTTCAAACTTTCATCTCTTTTATGGTTGAATTTTTGGAGCAGAAATTGTAAGGAAAAAAGGCCTAAATCCAATAACTCAATTTGGACCAACCCGAATTTAATCATATCAGTTTAGTTCAGAATATGCAAAACGAAAATTATGAATCATTGATTATGATTAGTTTGGATTTTTCCCGAATTCATTCCACTCAGAACCAACCCTTTTACATCAAAGACGGAATCTTGAGACAGGTCATAATAATGTGCACATAGAACTACTCTACCAATTTTTCTGTAACACCAGCTGTTATAACTTTCTTATTTATTTTTCGCAAGAACAACAACAACATCATAATTAACCAAAAAGAAGAAAAAAAAAAGCAGCCATGAATATGTAATCGGGTATTTGGGTCGGATGTAATTTTGCGACCCGGTTCCCGAAGTAGTAAAAGGATCCGATATTATTACCCGAGCGAAGTACGCGGTGGAGGTGGAGGTGGCGGTGGTTGAGCAAGCTTTACTGCTATTATCTTGTGCGTGCTATGAGCAGCAGCGAGAAGAGTGGTTGGTCAGGTAGTTATGAGTTGTGCAAAGGAATGAATGGCCTCGACAAGGTCCTTCTTCGCCACCCCCGCGGTGCCTCCGCCGAGGTCACCTCCCTTCCAGCGTGCATTCCTTTATTCAATTTCGATCTCACCCCTCACTGCTTCATCCGCTTCTCCATTCACGCCTCCTCCACATTCCTCCATTCTTTTCGTTCTCGCATCTCTCTTTCGCTGTATAACTAGTCGCCATTATTATTATTATCGGCTCTAGAATGCCGATCTCGCCCGTTTAACAAGACTTGTTATCCGCGACACATTTTTTGTGCGAGTTTTGCAGTTGAAGTTAATTCTGTTCCTGTCTCTAATTTATTATTATTATTATTATTATTATTGGTATTATTATTATTTGATTGTTGCAATTTTGGAAGGATCATTTTTAGAACAATTTGATTCTAACTTCTTAGAGTGATTTTCGGTGAAGTAAATTCGTAGAGAAAGAGCTGCGTGCTCTTGGTGTTTGCTGTTATTTATTTATTGCTCTTGCTTTGGATTTGTTGAAGTAGAAAATCACTTGTGCGAGTGCAAGCTATGGTATTGTTGGTTGGCTCTGATTGTGTTTCGTTTTCGTTGTTTGTGAATTTTTCAGGTGTACTTATACGGTGCTCATGTGACTTCTTGGAAGAATGACCATGGTGAGGAATTGCTTTTTCTCAGTAGC
Organism: Dalbergia oliveri; assembly: GCA_030441495.1. Lineage (NCBI taxonomy): Eukaryota > Viridiplantae > Streptophyta > Magnoliopsida > Fabales > Fabaceae > Dalbergia > Dalbergia oliveri. The sequence goes on along the minus strand of JAMLFY010000001.1, from coordinate 50,078,867 downwards.
AAGGTACTTATATATGAAACATGTTTGTGTTCTATCTATCAATCTATCAATGAAACATCAGTTCCATAATCCGTATGAATACTTTTCTACATTAAGTGTGCGAACAACTATAGGATCTTTTTGAAGTTCTGCCTTAATTTGCTCATATAGTTATTATTACTTGCTTACTACGATATGGTTAAATGCTCTTACTTTCTGCTGCAAATATGATGCTCCTAGTTTGATTAATCTTGCTGAAAGTCTAATGTTTTCTTTTTTCTATTGAGAGCGAAAATATAAAGTTCTCACCATATTTTGATGTAAGTTGTCCCATGCGAATGATATAAATGGTACATGATAAGCTTATGAACTGTGTGGTTAAACAAATATTTTATGGCAGCCTCTTCTTCATGTTCTCCTTTGGCTTGGATGGTGCCATTCTCTTGTTGTCATGAACTGCTTTTTCTCTCATTTGTTTCATACTATTTGTGGAGAGGTTCATTTTGATGTGCTATTGTACTTGCTTACTTTGCAAATATTTCCTATTCTTCGGGAACTAACATTTTGCTAGAACTTAATATTCTGGTGTTTTCCAAGGTACAGTACATTGAGCTGTGTTGTGGAGTGTGGATCTGTTAGACTCTTATGAGTGCTAAGATAAATATTTTCTTTAATTGGCATCCTAGATAGCTAAATTACCTCTGTTAGGTAGGGATCATTAAGTTGGCTACCTCCTTTTAGAGCACCATCATTTTATCAATTTTGTCAACATATTCACAGACAGATAAAATTCTGCATAGCTGCTCTTCATTGAACATGTGTTGAATTTGAAAAGTTGGCATTTAAATCTTGTCCAATCAAAGGAAAGATTTTTTATTTTGTCTGGGATAACTGCAGTTATGGCAGGACTAGTGAAAAAATATTTGACTATGATTTGTCCATGTGATAAGCTCTCATCCATCTTGTTTTGCTGATATTGTGCAGGCTACTTTTAAGCCTCCAAAGGCAATTCGTGGAGGGATTCCAATATGCTTTCCTCAAGTATGTATTTCCCATGATAATATTTTTGTTTACCATGATTGCTTTCACCGTGATAATTTTTTTGCTTCCTTTGCAAGGAGAATAGGTAGATATTGGAGAAGAAGGGAGAAAAGCGATGGGATGAGAAATTGTTATATAGCTCATGCGCTCATTAATCTTAAGCTCCTTCATTCCATACTTTCACTCTATAAAATCTTGCAGAAAAAGGAAAGAAATCTAATCATGCCTATTGCAGCGTACAACCAAGAAGAGAGCAACTTGCTGCTATAATCTCTTTTTTTCTTTAAATTCTCTTTTTGATATCAGTCTGGGTACATTACTTAGACTAGTCCAAAGTTGGGGATTAAGATATCCACAATTAAGGCCCTAGCCAAATAACCAGTCCCGTATAAGAAAAATTAACAGTCTGGATAAGTTAAACAGATTAGAGAAAAGCCAGTGCATTGATAAATACCTGTTATTAAACCCCAACAGCAAAGCACAACCAAGACCATTGAACTGAAAATATACTATTTGTTAAAGCAACACCATGCAAAGATAATAACCCTCAACAATTACAATCTGGAATGGTTTTGGACTATCACATTTACTCCTGTAATTGAAAATAAACTAAAACAATGAGATTCTTTAAGCTTAAGCCTTCTTGATTTTATTGCTGCCTCAATCACAGTTAATCTGCAAATCTGGATTCATATTGATACCGTAATTTACAATTAAACTCATTAAAATCAGGTAATTAAAAATCGTTGGATGTATTTTGAATTTCATTGCAATTAGTAAATGCCCCTTCGATAATTGCATTGTTATTACAATTGAATCCCAGATTACATGCTTAAGGAAGGTTGCTTTTTGTTGGCAGTTTGGCAGCCATGGTAACCTTGAACAGCATGGATTTGCCAGAAACCGGTTCTGGGCCATTGACAACCACCCTCCTCCCTTTCCAACAAATACTTTGAATAAATCCTTTGTTGATTTGATTCTTCAGCCCTCAGAAGAGGACATGAAGATTTGGCCTCACAGGTACATATATGTTTCACCTATATTTAAGCATTTAATGCTCTTAACTTGTACTTTTTAACCCCTATTTTTATTTTATATTTTTTATTTCAATGTTTGAATTTGAATTGTTTATGTTATATTTCTTTCTGGTATTATTTGCCTTTTTTTCTGTACATAGTTTTGAATTCCGTCTAAGGGTAGCTCTGGGATCTGGCGGAGATCTAATGCTGACTTCTCGGATTAGGAACACGAACAATGAGGGGAAGCCATTTTCTTTCACATTTGCTTATCATACATATTTCTCTGTGTCAGATATAAGGTAAGTGCTTGAAACATGTTTTATCTATCATTTTAAAATGAATTTTATGTAATGTGCTTGTGCTGATTTATAAATTGATCCTGTTGTCAAATTTAACTAGTAACTTTTGGATTTGGTTGAGAACCAGTTCAAGATCCTCAGTAAACAAGTGAATAGAACTATGCCATCTTATCATGTGGGTATAAGCTTGTTTTCTTGACTTAAACTGTAAAATTCATTCATTGCTATGTTTGGCAGTTTGCTCTACATCTGCATGAGAATGCGGAAATTGGCTTCCGAACTTCTGAATTCAAGTATGGATTTATGGATTTTGGTATATGAAGGCTCAGTGAGGATACACAAATTTTCCAAGCATGCTGACATAAAAATAATTTATAACTATAGTTTCTGAATTAAAATTGCAGCATGCAAATATTTTCATTTTGTCCGTATAAAATTTTTTAGGTGCATATATACATAGAAAAAAAATGTTTCTTTGGTGTTGTGATTTGTGAAATATTCAGGTTTGGTCAAATATGTCAAATTTTATGATTGAATTAGAACCTTTGTGTTGTATACATCCCAGTATCTTTCATTTTTCTTCATTTTATATACTAATTTAATTTTCTCTTTTTCAATCTGTCTTTATTATGATTATGACTTACTTTCTGTTCACTGAGTTAGTTATTTATTTTTATCTTTACAGATTTACTTGTAGCCTCCGGTTTTGAATTCATTTAACTAATTTGTTTGTTTGTATTCAGTGAAGTTTGGGTAGAGGGATTAGAGACACTGGATTATCTGGACAACTTGCAGAAAAAGGAACGCTTTACTGAACAGGGGGATGCTTTAACATTTGAATCTGAAGTAAGACTGCTTTATCTCGTATTTCGTTTTACTTTGCTTTTAAAAAGTACATATGCTGGTATTATATTAGACACTGTATAAGTAACGAAATTAGTCAAATCTGTAAAATTGTAATTGTGGGTTCATTAGTGTAGACTGAAATAATTGCTATAAATAAAATATATGTTCCTATACTTTTACATATAAATAATCCTTCCCACTAAAGTAGAAAAGACTTAATTGAAAAAAAATTAATATCCTTGCTTAAGTAGAGCATCAGACCAATTTCATGAAGCTTTGCTCTTTCCTTTTTTTTTTTTTTTTTGTTTTGGGGTGCAATGCTGAATGAGTGGTTGTCATTTGGTGGCTTCTCTCTCTATCATGTATGAATGAAGAGGGGCAAACTGTGGGCTGTTTATTGTTCCTCATTCACAGAAACAATTAAACAGTTGAGTTGCTTCCCCCAACCTCCCATCAAAGCCTCTTATTATATTCCCAGTCTTCCTTTTTTGCATTTCTTATCTTCCCTTTTTTAACTTTTTTTGTAACAGAGGTGGCCACTGCCAGGATGTGCTGGGTGATGCCACCCATTTCATATCTAGGTGACTGCAATTAACTGACAGAGAGAGAGAGAGAAACATGTATCTATTTGTATTGCTATGCCGATGCCCAATTTGCAGTCGTACCTGATACATTCTTCTAGGCACATGTATTTGTTCAAACTGATGCTTCTCTTTTTCTTTATATGATAGGTTGACAAGATCTATCTCAGTACTCCTACAAAGATTGCTATTCTTGATCATGAGAAAGAGGACATATGAATTACGTAAAGATGGACTTCCTGATGCTGGTGATTATGATCTGCTTATGTTGTTTGTACTATGTTTGTGCTATTGATTAAGTGTTGGGAGTTGGGATTTATATCATTTGAAACTTTTAATAGTGTAAAATGTGTAAAGAATGGTGGAATGAGATATGGTGAGAAGTTTAGGAGTTGGGTGTAAACTAAATTAGTTTTTAGTTTTTTCAGTTTTTCCTTCACAAATCTGGAAAACTGAAAACTGAAAATTGTTTTTAGCAAAGCAAACAGCCCCATAGTCTCTTAGGAGATCATAGCTTACATATACTTTTTGGTTATTATCTCCTTGTCCAAATTCTTTCTGTTAACCTGGTGTACTGTTAGTCTATCACAAAAACCGTTTTCTTACAATAGGGTACCTTCCCATGTCAAGTCCGAGAAACCTTCTTCCACACTCGCTACTCAGTATATTTAGCATTTGTTTTGCTTTTAGATTTGAAGTCAGGAATCATTTTCACTGAATGATTGTTAGCCTAACCCTTTTTTTATTGGTTATTTATCTATTCAGTGGTGTGGAATCCTTGGGATAAGAAAGCAAAGGCTATGGCTGATTTTGGTGATGATGAGTATAAGCATATGCTTTGTGTAGAGGCTGCTGCTATTGAAAAGCTTATCACTTTGAAACCTGGTGAAGAATGGAAAGGAAGACTAGAGCTTTCAAATGTTCCTTCTAGTTATTGTAGTGGGCAGCTTGATCCCCGGAGAGTTCTTCAAGGCAGCTAAAAGATCATTATTGTGTTCTATGTCCTATACAGGTAATAACTGCAGATTCCTATATCTTTTTCAAAACTACATTTTAACATTATCGTAAAAGATTAATCACATATAATCCTTGACGTACATTGTCCTACCTTGAAATTGTAAACATTCTAGAGATGGCAGCCTGGTGTACAAGGCACACCAGTGTTTGAGGAGAAATTATTCTCCTTTTGTTCTGGTTCATGGTTCTCTCTTTTGTACCATGAAGGAAAATTTAGATAGAATTCCAAAATACTTATGTATTATCATTGAAGTGTGGAAATTAGTTATTTGTAAATGTGATCATAGCTCGATTCAAGAGTTTGAAATTTTAGTTTTCATATTAGGTCAAGTTAGATTCTTTTGCTTTGATACTTGAGACCTGATTGATTAGCAGTTGATCGGTCTATTTTTACTTGTTAATCAGATTGCTGAGTTGTCCTTCAAGTGTTCTGCGATCTGTCATCAACATACGAATGTTGATCCAGTTAAAAAGTTTTGCGAATCCTTTAGGAAATGCCTATTCTGCAGGTAACTTGTTGCCAGTGATGAATGATGAAAGGAAAGTGTTTGCCAATTGCCAGTAAATTTTCCCCTCCATGCTCCTTTTATGCCTTCGCGTTGGACGGATAAAGTCATGTTCAATAGGATTTTGTTAAATGATATCTTCCTGTAACGGATGACTAGTTTGGTAATAACCAATTGACATATAGTCGTCCACCGTTGTTATGGAATATCAGAATTGCAGCCAACGATTCAACAGATTTTCATGTTGGGTTGAATGGCCCAGAGATCAGAGAGATTGCTTTGGATCCACAATGCTTGTTTGGGTTCTTGTATCCCTATGAAGAACATATCCTTGAAGAATATTTTGTAGGATCATTTTACGACGTGCAAGTTTGCCTGTTACATGCCATAAGTTGTTGCTACAACCTACATGTTGAAATAATAAACCAATATAATAATTATTAAATAACTGGTATCTCAGTGTATCAACAACTTGCGGTATTGTATGCAACTTGTAGCATTGTAAACTTCTAAACTAACTTCGATAAACAAGTAGTCTGCCCCTTGATTTTTCTCTCGTTGCACCTCTTTTGTTAACCTTCTCGCATAGCTAACCCACTGTTGCATGTGTGTGAGGGCGTTCTTTTTCTTTCTTTTGGCTTGAGTTGTTTCTTGGATAAATTGTACTAATTTTTATTGTGATTAGGGAATATTCCCTCATCTCAACTATCTAAAATAATAATAATAAAAAAATATATTAAGAAAATAATAAATAAATATTGATAATAGTATAAAAGTGTGCTAACTGATAAGATTGTCCCTATTTAATACTCTCTCCTTTTCAGAATAACTATTAAAAATAAAACAATACACGTATTAAGGAAAACAAAAAAAAAAACATTTTGATAAATGTAAAAAGATATTCCCTCCATCCATGAATATTAATCGCTAGGGGAAACTGAGATATTTCGATGCATTGAAAAATTTATGTATATAGTCACAAATTATAGTCAAATACATTAACTTTTCAATGTACCATATTATCTTTGTTACTCATGACTAATATTTATGAACGGAAGGACTATGAGTTGACAAAACTATCTTTGGATAGTCATTATTATTCATCTTGGTAAATGTATTAATTGCTTAACCAACACATTTATATTAAGGGTATAGATGGAAGGAAAAAATTAATGTTACCTAGATATTGTAGATAGATAAATATTCTGAAATATGAAAAATAAAAAACTGACAGTTATTAAAAAATAAAAGCAGATAAGGTACAATTAACTTCAATAAGGGTATAACTAATAAACAAAAATTAATAATTTCTTAATTTGATTAATAGAAAAATAAAATGAAATAAAAAAAATGGACAATTAAGATGCATCGAAAGGAGTAATACACAAAACCCCGACAATTTACAAAGCTATATACACTATACCTCCATCAGGTTTAGCCGTTTAGATGATAGTGATATTACACTCAGATACTCTAGTATTTTGTGAAATATCACATTGAGCATATTGTAAAACATGACAAGTATCCTTGTGGCGAAATCAATGTAAGCATAATATATAGAACATGACAAGTGCCCTAGTGGAAAATCAATTTAAGCGTAATAAGAATCAAGAAGTGTCGTGTATAATATCAATTTAAGCGTAATAAGCGTAATTTAGCATGTAATTTCACTTATAAAACTAATTCTAGAATCGTGTAGTCCTAAGAATGAAGTTTTCTTTGAACATGGCGATGCATGCAAGTTCAGTTATTGGGCAGAGGTTTGGCTTGGTGGGGGCATACACATTGCTGCCTCAAACCTGTCAAATGCACAACCATGAACCATCCCACTCTGTTGCATTTCTCTCTTTTGTGGTAGCATACTATATATTACCAAATTGCTTTTATACTCTGAAGCATGGCTAAGTGCAAATGTCCAAAGTACCACCGAACGGAACGGGTACGGTACGGTACGTATCTATCATCTTTTTTTAAAAAAAAAAAAATTGAGTATGTCTGGGTATGCTTGGGTACACACGGGGAACGTACCTAGTATTGGGTATGCCATTTTAGGATAACAGGTTTTTAATTTTTTTTTAAACCCAACCAACCCTATAACACAACTAATACAGCCAACCCTAATTTCTCAGCATCACCTCTCCCTTCTCACTTCTTCATCGCCGACACCCCACCACCCGGAACGGAGAGCAGTGTGCGCGCGCTATTGTAACACCCTAAAAATTATTTAAAAATTAAATTGAGCTTTATTAATCGTAATTTTAAAAATCTGACAGTATAGCAATGATGAAGGTGGCCCAATGGACGTATAAAAAAAATAATTTCCAAGCCGAGGTGAATAGTAACCTTGCCCCCCCCCACCTGCCCGTTGGGCCAAACCCAGATCTGGACCAGGAAATGTCCTGGACTAGAAAGAGAGGGTTAAAGTTAGAAATAGTTAGAAATAAGGATTTTATACCTGAATTTAATTTTTGGACAATATCGATCTAATCGGGTGTGGCATTTTACTAGTTCGGTAAAATTTCGGTGTGTGATTTTTAATACCGAAGATAGTTTAATATTATAAAAGGATAATGTCTATCCTTTATATGCTAGGTGTAAGGCTAAGATAAAGCAAGATTAAATCATAGCCATTCATCATATTTGTCTTTTTAAAGAATTAGACTTTATATTATAAAGTTCTTACAACATAATTTAAAATCATTAAAAGCCATCAAACCTTGTCATTTTCAACATGGAACCAGCCACCTCCATGGTTGTTTCACCAAAAAACCATGAAAACTTGATCCAAAACCTTAGCCTATAGTTGAAAAAACCTCAAACTCTCTTTACAAAACTTGTTCTACACTTCAATCCCTATAAATATAACCGATTAGAATCTCTGTTCCTCACTAAAACTTACCTTGATACCTCAAACCTCACTAAGTTAAGAAGGAGTTTGGGTTGATTTGGGGAAATTTGGGGAGCAATAAGACAATCTTAAAGCATCTTGGGGCCAAGGAGCCATTAAGACACTCCAAGTAAGGTTTTTGTTGCCTTTCTTTGTCAAATTTTCTTATCTATTTTGGGTTGAGCTAAGTCTGAAATTTCTAGTTGTATTGATTGATATTATGTTGATATTGATGTATTAATTTTGGTGGTGTGTTTGGATGGTGTTAGAAAATGGTTTTTATCAAAAGAAGTTTGAACTAGGTTGCTGGATTTTCGGTTTTCCTGTAGGCAGTTGTGGTGCACAAATTTTATGATATATTTGTGGGTGTTTTCATGAGCTATAAAAATTATATGTTGGATTTAACATCTTAAAATAACTACATGAATTTTCTTGGGTGTTGATTTTAAGGTTTACTACCTCAAGAAAATCAAAAACCGAAATGAGACTTATGCTGCCTGAAATGTTGAAACTGAAGCAATAAAGTTATCCGATTTTATTACCATAGCAAATGATTGAGCTATCCCTTCAAATTTTTACACGAAGTTAATAACATATTGAAATATCACTGTAAATTTTATTGTGTATTGATTCAATCATTTGCTAGGGTTAAAAATTATGAGAACTCTGGTCTGAGATGTGAATTGGTGGTCCTTGACCACTAAATTTGTACAATTTACTGAAGGAGTTAGAGAGCTCCGTTTGTATTGAAGTTTTTATGGAACCTTTTGGACACATTAAAGTGTCGTTGAGAATTTTTATAACTTCTGAATTGATTGTTTGATGGGCAAATAAATTTGTGGTACAAAGATATGAAATCTGCCATTGTGCTGGAAATGGATTGATGTTGTGAATTGATGAACTAATGGCATTTTTGGCTCTAGTGTGACATGAATACTTGATGTTACCTATTTGGCCATATGACTTGTGATATACAAATACATGCTAGAGGAAGTAAAGAGTGATTTTTGAGGCATGATTCAGATTTCATTGTGAATGAAATGCCTTTATGTGCTTTATGCATGCATTTGGAAAAAGAAAAGGGAATGTACAAAGTTTACTCATGTATGTTCTAACATATGGACAAAACAGAAACAAGACTTAGGTTGAATGAGGGAAGGAAATTGAAAAGAGGAACTCCCCAATTTATAGTCGGTAGATGTATCGGAATAGATCTGTGTGATTCGGAAATGGAAAAAAATGAAGTTTGATGATCACGTATAAGAATGAACTAGTCCTACAAGCAGCTATTTTCCTCGTGTAGTGTGATCTACTACAAATACCATTTGGTATAAACTATCTATTGTGGAGTTTTCCATGAAAAATACCTGGTGGATATAAACTAAGTCTTTCCTATGTCAATGAAAAGAGAAAATGCACTGATTTGATTTCTATAAGCATAAGTGAAACTAGGTTACTTGGAAATAATTTCCCTACATTATCATATGCATACTCATGTTATTATAATTGGTTTGCCTGGGATTATTTACTATTCGTTGACACATTTTGATAAAAGTACTCTAAGTAATTGATTGTTAAAAGCTATCCATTTCGGAGGGATGATTTTAGAACTTTAAAATGAATTTTTAGACTATATTGCATTATCACATTTTTCAAATAAACCGAAGTGGTTGGAACGACGACGATGACATTATAAGCGTGTAATTGGGGAGTTGCCCTATTGAGAATTGTGTAATTCTCACCCCTATGTGTTTTTATGTTTCCGTGTCGCCTCCAGGTTGATCCAGGAAACTATGAGGCTGTACACTAAAGGAATCGATCGCAGGAGTTTATTAGTTAGCGTTTTTTTTATTATGTTGTACTTGGTGGTGTTGTATATGTTTGTAAACGTAATAGAAAACATGTATGTATTCAAACTCATAGAAGAGCTTCCTTTTGTACTTACTTATGAAATAAATAAATGTTTTGTTTATTTGTTATATATATTTAATAGAATCACGAATTAGTTATTACTCGACTCAATCATTCTTGCTATAGACAACTAAGAAAGGTCCGCTAATTAATGAGGAACAACTTTTGAGTACGACGTCATGACTTAAAGATGAGGTTGTACTTGGGAGGATGTTATAGCTGTAACCTTCCAGCGAACCCAACACCGTGAGACCACCCGATCTATAACCCGATGCGACCTTCAGCGACACGGAGGAGCGACACGACCTTGCGCGACCTATGGCGGAACGCGAGCACCCCACCACCTTGCAATGACGCCACGACCTACAAAAGCGGCAGCATGCGCGAGGAACGATTGAGCAACACAACGAGATACGCTCTCTCAACCTCGATTCAGTGCGGCTCCTCTCCGGCGCTCTCTGGCGATCCAATGAGTCTTTGTCTCTTTGTGTCTTTGTCTCTTTAACTTGTAGTTTCCATTTGTTCCTTTTTTCTTTTCTTGTGTTGTTGTGTGTTGTGGACAAGAACAACTTCTAAAATGAAATTGTTACACAATAAAATTGTCACTGCCATTTTGGAATATAATGTTGATTGTTGAACAATTTAAAATTATTTTATGTTGAAATGGTTGATTTTATCACATGAAATTTATGATTTTTTTTATTTTATATATATATATATATATTGATATTCACCTCACTTTTTTAAAATTGCTGTATCTTATATCCGTATCTATACCGGGTAGAGGTACCGTGCCCATGTCGGGTATCATTGCTCTTATATATTTGTACATCAAAAAGCTTGAATTAGAGGAGCTGGTCTAACATGTACCACAGTTGACTTGCGCTGTCATGTGCCTGTATAGATAAAATGTGCTTGCTTGTGGCCTTCTCGTGATTGTGGGCTTATTGATTAATTTAAAATAATATTCGCAACAAAAAGCGCATTTACTGTCGCTATGTTGGAAAAGTGGAAAAGATGAATGAATCAAAATTTAAACAGCTACATGAAAATTGAAAATTGAAAACGAGGCAAGTCTTGACATGGACAACAAGGAAGGAATGGCCCCATTTGCTACACCTTTGCCTGATTTTTTTTTATTGACGCATGTTACACAGTTAACGTATTTGAATTGAAGGATTAATCTCCACTCGGAGTTCATACTTCGGAGGTCGTACCTTGGCATTTCTTTTCTTGAGTATTTGAATTTACACGATCTTCTCCTAAAAAGTTAAAGCTGCTCAGCATGGAAGAAAAGAAAAAGAAACTGTATAGAATAAACCTCCTCACATTGAAAAGTAATAGAGCAATTAGCCTCGTCTTTAATTTATAGCATTATCAGTGCAACTTGAAAATCAATACAAGATTGGTTGGAGTGGCTAGATGCTCTTTCTCCTTAATCAGTGGTCTTGAATTTGAGCCTTGGTTATAGAAAAATAGGTGTTGAGCCATACCCTTATGAAATCTAAACTGCTAAACCCTCCTATAGAAGAACATATGTGGAAACCCAATAAAAAATAAAAAGAAAAATCAGTACAACTTGAAAAATATTACTTCAATCTCGCAACCATACATCGGATCGGAGGCATGTCACAAACAAAATCATTTCGTGAACATATGTGGGATGAATAAGATTGGAAATATTATTATTAGGCATCACGGTCTTTTTTTTTTTTTCTGTGTGTGTGAAGGTAATTATTAAACATTATTTTGATAAGATAAGATAATTATATTGAACTTTTGTGAGTAACAACGTAGAGGAGTAGTTAGTACTTATGACAGTAATTAAGTCATTAGGATGCAATGTTATCTGACATCAAATCAAATTGTAATAGAGTTTGGTTGCTAAGAGCAGCTCCAATGAGTACAAATAAGCGTCCCATTTCAGAGGGTGGCCCACCACTTGGGACTGGGATTGGGACTACAGCCGTTAGAGCAACTGTAGAAAGTGGATGAGTCCCACTATTTCAGGACTGTCCCACATGCATTACTTTTTTTTTAAATAAATTTTGTTATCATGTAGTTATTTTATTTTTTGATAAATATGATAACGTATTTTTTAAAACATATGTGGGATCATAATTGGGATCTATGATTAGAGAGAAGATCTTATTTCAAATCCAATTTTATTTTTTATGACACATTGGTGATGTGGCATATAACAGGTTAAGAATAAGAATGGGATTCAAAATGGGATTGTGCATCATGCTCTACAGCCAAGGTGTTTTGACCGAGAGGATACGACAGGGGGCTGTCAAATGCCAAAGGGGTAACAACGTAGGGTAGTAGTTAGGACCTCGGAGAGGTGAGTCAAAGGTGGAGGTAACATGCAATTGGGCTGGCAATCTCGTAAAGATGAATAAACGGCCAAGCTTGACATTCCCTTAATCATATGAAAATTTATCATTTACATTTCAAAAATTAGAGTGAAAGAATATTGTCTCTTTGTTTGTTTGTATGTTGACATTTTAATAATACTGTCTCTCTAATTATTAAAATTTCAAACTTATTCCTAAAATATTGTCGCTTCTGATTTTGCTACTTAATAATTTCTCTGATTGTCTAAGCTCATACTGTCAGTTATCTCATTGAATTTCTATATTATTAGAAAGATATGCATAAGTTGTATTTTTCTGCACTTATAAAATTTATGTAACAAATTAAATGCCCTTCTTTCTGGTCAGCTCATAAATTAAATGTCCTTTCATTATCCTGAACATGCTTGTACGTGCTTCACCATACCTACTATACCCTTTTTATTATTTTATCAATATTATCATTCATAAAAATGATATTTTTATATAACAGCATGCTCTGTGGCAGCTAAATCACACCACTCAACATATTCTCAACGCTGCTTAGATGCTTCACGCAACTTACTACTCCATTAGACCATCAATATTTAAAGGCATCATGGCGTTAATGTCGCCTCAATCTAATAATAATTAGAATAGTGTTATTTATACTTATAAGGTATGGAATATATACTGTTAATTCACACCTCATTTATTATTAGATGAGATCAACACCATTCAAGGAGTCATACCTCATTTAATAATAGATATTGTGAGTTTATAATATTCCATACTTTATGATTACAATTATTATTTCTCTAAAAATATAGATATACTTGTGTCACTGGCCAGACTGTCAGTGCAACAGACCTTTAATTTGTTCTTATTCTCATCATTCTCCAATCAATTATTATCTCCTTCAATTCATGCCCCCTTTCAATTCTTAACCCTTTTGTTTTTTTATTACATGTTATTAACTGCTATATTAATTTCCTTTGCTGCTCAAGTTCATGGTGGGATCATGTTAACTAACTATATATATATGCACATTATATTGGTGTTGGCTCTCCACAAAAATACATACATAGCAGAAAAGCAAAGCAAAGCATTTAGTCATCATGGAAGCTCCTAGCTTTGTCCTCTTATCCTTGCTTCTTCTTCTCACAACTGCTACTACAAGCTCATCAGCTGGACTATCTCGTGGCTTCTACAGCAAAACATGCCCCAATGTTGAGCAGTTGGTCCGCTCTGCCGTCACAAAGAAGTTCCAGCAGACTTTTGTGACTGCTCCTGCCACCCTTAGACTCTTCTTCCATGATTGCTTTGTGAGGGTGTGTAATCCTTCTTCTTCACTTTCATGGTTTTCTCAAAAGTATAATTTAGCATGGTTTTAGTTCAGATGCATGCATGGCTCTATCTGAACATATATACATGTATACAATTTTAATGCATTAAGGAACCAACACAAATTATATGGTTCATATGGTCTGTACAATGAAATACTGCAATTGGTGCATGCATGTCATGTATATTAAAATGTAAATGCCATATAGGCTTCAAAAGACTATAGATTATTCTTTTATTGTTATTATTATCTTATTGTATGTAATGATGACAAACTTGTTCGTGGACAGGGTTGTGATGCTTCCATTATGTTTACATCTCCAAATAATAAGGCAGAGAAAGATCATCCTGATGACATTTCACTAGCTGGGGATGGCTTTGACACTGTGGTTAAAGCCAAGGCAGCTGTTGATAGCGATCCTCACTGCCGAAACAAAGTATCTTGTGCTGATATTCTCACTCTCGCCACTAGGGATGTTGTAAATTTGGTATGATAATACATCATATCTCACTTTAATTTCCTTGTAATTGGGTCACTTTGATTTGCTTCGTGGAATCATTCGTGATCAGCAATGCTAAGTTACGCATTATTAATTAATTTATTACTATACAGTCTACGCGGAACAAAGTCTTGGAAATGAAGCAAAGGTGGCAACACCTCAATATATATGCTCATGTCAACTAACAACTAAATTCTGATAATTTACAATAATGCTTATTTTCTAAATTCCAAGTCTAAGCTCAGAAAGAGAAACTATTGGGAGGTGGGACCATGTATAACTCATATATACACGCATGCTGAACATGTTTCTCTATAGTAAACTCTGATTATAGTTTCATTTTTTGGCATTATATTACTGACTATAATATTATTATGATTGCGTAATTAATGTAGGCAGGGGGGCCATTTTATAATGTTGAATTGGGAAGGCGTGACGGGAGAGTTTCAACTATTGCCAGTGTTCAACGCCATCTTCCTCACCCTGAATTCAATTTGGATCAGCTCAATTCCATGTTTAGCTCTAATGGCCTCACCCAGACAGATATGATTGCATTGTCAGGTAATTAATTTCACTAGCATATAGTCGATATGGTTCTCATTTCTGGATCGGGTCATACATATTTTGCATTAAAAATGACTATACATGCGTGATTAAATTGTGGTTTGGTCAACTTAAGTTTTATAAAAAAAATTAATTAAGAAGCCTATGAATTAATTTGTTTGAATATTATAGGTGCACATACAATTGGGTTCTCTCACTGTGGCCGATTCTCAAAAAGAATATACAACTTCAGCCCAAGAAGAACAATAGACCCAACACTAAACTTGCAATATGCTTTCAAGCTTAGACAAATGTGCCCTCTGAAAGTTGATCCCAGGATTGCCATAAACATGGACCCTATCACCCCTCAAAAGTTTGACAACCAGTACTTCAAGAACTTGCAGCAAGGAATGGGTCTCTTCACTTCTGATCAGGTGTTGTTCACAGATGCAAGATCAAAGGCCACAGTCAAGTTATTTGCATCAAACGAAGCAGCCTTTGGGAGTGCCTTTATTAATGCTATAACTAAGTTAGGAAGGGCTGGTGTTAAAACTGGAAATCAAGGTGAAATTAGGATTGATTGCACCAGGCCCAACTAGAAAAAGTTCTATCGCGTTATCATCATTCCTTTTTCTTTTTATTTTTGGTTGGTTGGGTTTGGGGGAGTGGTATGAGTTGTGTATATTTGATAATTCATTTTTGTATTAATAATTGCTATCATGGTATCATCATTCCTTAATTGCTATGCAACTATTGGGTTTGACCACTAGAAGAGTTTGTGCTATTGACTCTTCCAATAAATTGTTAAAGCAATTCGGCATTTTGTAAATTATTTTATGTTTAAATTTAAGTTTCATTTTTATTCCATAGTTCTGGTAATTGACTCTTTTTCTTTTGGTCGTGTCCTGTACCTCACTCTGTTGATATATAGACATGAGGGTGGCCAAATTGGGATTTTGTTAGCCCAAGATAGAGTCAGTACTCAGTCCTGAAAGAAAATTTTGTTATCCCACAGCCCGCATCTGCACGAGCTAACCCAGTGGGCCTACAATCCTGATGGAGTGGCTCGGGTGGAATATTGATTTGCACTATTCCTGGGAAGATTAATGTTATAAATTATTTAAATATCAGACCAAAACAAAAAAAAATATTTCAATAGAAGAATCTGTTTGACAAAAAAAAAAAAAAGAATGTGTGAAAATATTTGGTAATTTGTTTGAAAAAAAAATTATGTTGCAAAATACATTGCATGAGGAGAAGCATACTATCCGGGAAAAACTAATTCGATAATGGAAAATGTTTTTATATTCATACGGTAAAAATATTGTATATTGATAGATAAATATAAATAATATTATAATATATGCATATATCCAAATGAGATATGTATATTAAATTTTATGTGAGAAATGTTTTGTATACTATATTAAATTTGACTTTCAATTAACTTAACTTTTCAACAATGTAACCTTTTGCCGTACAACAGGATTGGGCTATTGGCATTGCTTTTCATTACTTCGTTCATCAATAGAAGTGTTATTTTATTTTCACAAAATTAATAGAGTTTAATTTGTACTTATTCACAGCTTAAAAACGTTTTATACTGTTGAATGATTTTGTAAGTAGTGATATGACTCAACTACTTTTACTGATATAACAAAACATAATTGAATGTCAGTATAAACTTTTTTTATACTATCAGTGCATAGAAATTATTCATTAACATTAAAGGTTGCATTATTTAATAAATGAGGAATTCAACTTCAGCACAAAACTATCCAAACATATTAATCTTGGCTTTGAAATTTAAAAGAGCATAATTCAGATTTGAGAAACACCTAGAGAAAACCCATGACTTTTAGAAGCCTCTAGTTTTCCTATTTATCAAACGGAGACATATATCTGCTGAATATTCATTCGTTCAAGCGCTGCAATAATTGACCTAGTAATCTTTTGGCGGATTTCCCCAGCTAACCGTTTTGAGTTTTATATATGGTGTGTTGAGATTATTGAATAAACATTTTTTAATCAAAATCATTTCTCACCAAAGCTTAAACTCATAGGTATAGACACATGAATGATTTTATATTTAATATGCTAACTCACACATGTTTCCTTTTGAGTTTTAGTGGAGTTAATAGAATAAATACAATTAACACTATTCTTATGTAAAACGTCATCATTGTGACCTTTTAAGGTAGAATTAGGTTAGAAGAACATGTTGGACATGAAAATAATTGAAGTACTGCAAAATAGCTATCTATTTACAAAAGGGCACTCAGAAGTGAATGTAAAATAAACTATCCATTTATTGGAATAAAGTAGAAAACTAATCTAGAAATCTGAATGCATGAACCATACAAATTCGGTGGTCCATGTAGAGCCAAAATGATACAAACAAATGAAGTTAAACTGCTATTTAAGCTTTAAGCCTTGAGAAAGCCAATGTGGTCCCTTTCTTTCCTGAGTAAATGTCACATTTGAGCTGCTCACAGGGTGGTGGGGTCGTTATTGCATTCTTCTACTCTATCCAATTTGAGGGAAGCAGATGAATTGAGCTCATTAGTTTTTGATCTTGATGAGCATGCTAATTGAGGCGCATGATGAGATTTCTTAACCTGGCTACCTCCTATACTTAGTGTCAAATCCACTTCCATTTCTTCATCAGTACTTATCTTACAATTCTGGAATGCAGCATAGGTGCTGGGCCCTGCCTCACCTGTGAAAATCTCATCCTGAGCAGGCCTTTCGAGATCGAAACCCCTTTGCATTTTGATGGTGTCACCAGAGCAGCTTCCACTAGTCATTTCCCTTGAGCCTAGATCCTCTCTCAAACTTTGAACATTGAAATCAAACCTATACGAAGTTTGTGTTATTTGGTGTTGTTGCAGTTGGATGAAATGAGGATGGCTTACATCTATGCCATTCATGGGGTTCCAGAGTTTCTGTTTCCTAGTTTCCATTTGGAGCTCATCCATCAGCATCTTTTGCACAGTGTATACCCGGTGTAGTTCTCTTACCTGCAAATTCCGAAATATCATGATTGCTAACTGGTAACAGATTCAAATTCTTGCAGATCATGGTGTCCTTTCTCAGACAGAAAGCATATATGGAAGTCTAATTGGAATATATTAAGGGGTTTTAACAGGGTTGACACAAATATTTTCTCTTATGCTGCTTAGAATTGTAGATAAATAATTAAAGAAGTTCACAGAATGGTAAAAATATGGCCATGAATATGAATATGAATATGATGTCACAGATTGAAGGACATTGGACTGACTCTATGGCTATGGTTTTCATGTAATGTAACATTTGTGGCATAATTAATTGGAATGCAGCCTGAAACTTTTATTTGTTAAAATGAGAAATTCAATCATACCTGGTGTTTGAAGATTTCCTCATGCATCTGCATTGTTTTTTTGATGTGTTCTATGTTGTTTCTGTCAAGCATCCTATCCATGGGATCTTGCAATTTATAATTGATTGCAGTCCTGTGAAGGTAATTGGTCAGCCCTTTGTTCTGATAATGCTCCCAGACATTCACTCCTCCACCCACAGTCAAGTTGTTGCTGTCTACTGAGGTTGCTAGTAGATTTATGGAATATTCAACTTTCGTTCCCATGCCTGAAAAGAAAATTAAATCTGTTCATTTATTTAGTTTTTGGCTACAACTAGTTCTACCTATGATGTGCTTTATTGAAGATCTTTTACATAGCCGGTACCAAATCCAAATAAAAGAGGATGATTGTGTTAGGTAGTCAATAGCCAACGCAAAACTTCATCAAATCTTGATGGCACCTATCAGAGATGGTTTTCTTTTCCTGCTATCATCTACTCCAATGTCTACAGCTTCTAAGGGTTTAGTCATACCTCAACGGTTGGAAAATTTGGTTTTTGTTGATCAAATTTGTGTTCCTTTCTCTGTTTATAGTGCTAATAAATCATTACTCAAGCTGCAATGTATATAGATGGGGAAAAAAATTCAAGTTGAGCAAGGTTTGAGAATTTGATTCAATATCTAAACTACAAAGATTAATGGGAACTGGAAACTCAGATTTTAGGAACTATTGAGACACAAATTAACACCACAATTACTCCAACATAATATGCTGACATTATGATGCTGCAAGATTCTGTCTCTTCCCTTTTTGGTCCACTGATGCAGGCTATATATAAGGAGAGATTCTAGCTTTGTTTTTGAGCTATAATTTTGTCAAAACAGGGCCTTTCACTTTACTAACAGAAAGGAAGAGAAAAGAGTGGGGGGAGATAGAGAGAGAGAGGGGACCAAGAGAATTTGCATTGAAATGTCCAAGCGGGTAATCATACATTGCCGGGACATTGAAGCAGCATGAAATATGAACATTAGATAGATGTAGGCAACAGTGAGACCAACTAAAGTGATTGTGTGTGATGACAGCACCACTAGGCACTACCCATAAGGCCCTATAACTGTGGTCTTCATCTCCTACTCCTAGATAAGATACTATGCCTCAGAAAAGTGCCTTCTCCTTGTTTTTCTATAAAGCTATGGTATGCTCTTTTGAGCTATTCCAAATATATACAACTAAACTTTATATCTGGTGATGCTAAAATAGGGACTCAAAGAAATCAAAGAAAATTTTTATGTTAAGGATATGTGCAAGTCAACTTATTTTCTATTTATGTAGGTGCTTGAAACTTCTTATGTGTCACTGTGGTGTGGATGGATTTATAATTGATAATTATCACTTCCATAGCAATTAAAACTACCAGAAATGGCCTTAAACTTTCTTAGGTTAAGAAATACTAAAGCAGCATTAAATTAGCAACTGCAACACCTTCACACACAGCATATGTATGGAGACACCACATCAAGAAAAATAAACTGTATTCATTAGGATTTCATACCTAACTGAAAGCTAATGGAGAGATATATCATCTATATAGGCTGTAGGTGTTATACCTGTAATATGAAGTAGTACCAAAATTGCAGCTTTCTTTGATGAAGGTCATTGAACATCTTCCTCACTCATGCCAGCATTTTAACCCATAAGTCAGCCTTACAAATAAAAACAATAATACTAATAATACAACAAGTGGCCAGTTCTGTCATGATTCTCCTTGAAATCCTTTTTGAGACAAAGGACGGATCAATGAGAACAGTGCACCACCTGGGGAATCCGGAGAAAGCTCATGGACAGCAAAGATCTCTAGGCACATGTAAGAACCATTCAACGCCTTTACTTAGAAACAACAAAGCAACACAAGCTCAAATTTAAAACTGTAATAATAATCATGGGGTTTAATAATTCAGGCTTGACAGGCTGTGAGGGGAAGGAGGCAAGAGAAAAGCTGGAGTAGCAATGTGTCTGTATATGTGTGAGTGACTGTATGATATTTAGAGAGAGAGAGAGAGAGAGAGATGTATGTTCATATATATTATAATATGATGAATATTTTGCATTTGTAACATTAACTTTAGTTGATTGAAATTTGTGTGCATTTGTGCTTCAGTGTAATGTGGGAAAGGATAGGGGGAGGGGGGACCACAAAGTTGTATAATAAAAACAAGTGACACTCCTAAACATGAGCCAATGTAGGCCAGTGAACAAGATATTCCAGACAAAGTCTAGCAGGACTTAATCAAGATATGCATGAGGCAATCAAAGTTAGTGCTTCTTTACTATAGGACTATATACATTTTTCTCTCTCTTTAAATTTCCTTAGTTTTAAGAAATTCTACGATTGGGATTTCATTATTCTTTCCGTACATGCAGAACAATATCTAGTGATCTGTTCTATTGGAGATTTCATCAGGATACCAATTTCAGGTGTGTCATTGGGATTCCATGTAATGAATTTCTGTTGGGAGCTGTGTAGTGTAAATTCGATCCATGGGATTGGGATTTGAAACTGATAGTGACTGCTTCTAACCCTCATTCATTCACTGTAGTAGGGTGACACAAATTGCTCACAAGTTTTCTTGAGATGAGGATCTACTGCATATATTATATGCCTCTTCTTAGCCTGTGAATGTCAACATAGTCTCCCCTTTACTTCGGATGAAAGGATCTTCCCCCTTCATCTCCTAACAAAAACAAAAGGCAAAGAAAAATGACTTTTTTTTATACTCTGTTTATACGCGGGACCCATTTTTGGACGTTTAAATAATATTATTTATATATAAACCAACAGTTTTCATTTTGGTTGTTATTAACTACAAGCAACTGAAAATAAGCCCTAAGCATGCAGTTTTTAAATTTTCAATATCAAATTTAAATGAAGTGATAAGGTGAATTCCAACCCAATTTGTACTTGCTCTTGAGGGCTAGGAGCATACAATAATACCAAGATTGAAAATGGAAAAGTCTCTGATAACTTTTATGTGTCTGCTCATAAGATACATGTAAGTGTGTGAACCTGAAACAGAAAGCAGCAGGGTCAAATGATGCATCCAATAGATGTTTCCATTTCACTTGTACCCCATATATTCAGTCTTTTGTTGTTTTCCTACTACCTTTTTCTCATTTTAGATTTCTTTTTTTACTATCTTTGTTAATAAAAAAGAAAGAGAAGAAAAAAAAGCACGAAGCACCATTTACTATCACAAGTGTATATATACAGTTATACACATACAAACACTCACGCAGCACCATCAAATTTTATTATTGGATCAGTGTAACTGGTTTGAATTTATATAAAATATAATAAAATTATATATTTGTTGAATCTTTTTATTTCTCTTGTGTTTGTATTATTCAAAAATAACACTTTTCAATTATTTATTGTAATCGTACGTCAAAGTGAGCAGAATAAACTTTTGATAATAAGATCCAGCAATAATGAATTAAATTAATATAGGAGTAAGATGGAGATCGGAGAGAAACTTCTTATCCATCATTGCCCCCACACAAAAACTGAAGGGCAAGAAATATCTCACATAACTCATCCACAGACTTTGCAAGCTTTCAAGAATCCAAAAGTCTGATCCGGAAAAATCATAACCACACACATACATATCCAATCTACATACGCCTCAGATCGTTACACGATGCATACATTTTTCTATTTGAAATCTCCCTACAACATGTTTTGTGGGCAAGTCTGTCTTTGTCTCCTACTTGTTTAGTTTCTGTGTGGATGGAATTACCATCTAATTTTAAATGGTTTAGGTGGCTTGAATTAATATGACCCTTTTCCCTTGGTAATATATACCAATTGTCATCTATAAAGTAACTATATGGGTGTAAATAGTAGTTAGTGTACAATAAAATTACACAATAAATACGCACCACACACCTTATCACAATTAGACGTGACGACCTCCATCTCAGTCATCACATCTGATAATGAAATGTGTTGCGTATTTATTGTGTAATTTTATTATACACATAACATTATTCGTGTAAATATATATCTTATAATCAAATATACATTTCCTTAAAAAATAATTGAACATTTTTCATAGAAAATAAAATTCTTTTTGCCAAACAAAAAAGTTGTACTTAATTTGGTACCTCTTTTAAAATGCTTTATTAATTGTTTTAGAAAAATCGCAAGCCTAACTAATTTAATTAACTAAAAGTTCAGCTTAAATAATCCCTGTTTGTTTTGATTCAATTAATTGCATGTATAAGAGAAATTGCCTTTTATATATTTAGGAGTTGGATGAACACCCTTCAAGCGGATGAGAAGGTTACATCCAATTAAGCTTTGTTTAAATTGTAATGAATTAGCTATAGTGTCGGTTGAAATTATGTCATTTAACAATATGAAACACAGTGACTAATTATAGTATTATGAAGTCGATGTGTTTTGGGTTGGCGTTGTTAACCCTCCCCACATGGCAAATGAGGCCATCAATCAACACCAAAACTAAAATATCTTTTGTGAGAAAGAGAGGGAGAGATCACTTTCCATTTTCTTGGAGAATGATGTAATTACCTGTGTGATTACAATGTCCCGTTTTCCATCAATAATATTACCTATTTATTCCCTATGCACCGAGAGAGATAGATACTAGATCTGTACTCTACAAGACACCAACTGGTGGCGGACATCAAAAGTTGTCAAAATCAAAGATGAGATTTATCCAGCTTGACTTAAAACGGAGTTTCCTTGTCATTAGTTACTCTCAGCATGACGTACGGTAATACAAAGCCGTGCCCTCCAACATATATCATCAATTATTTTAGTTGTACAGTTGTCAATGTTTTGTTTCTTTCTTCTTTTTTTCTTTTTTTTTTTTAAATTTCATTTTGGACGTGAAAATCAGATCCACACATGTTTGTGTGTGTGTGAAACACCGAACCTTATTGCTGTACATTATTCCCACATAAAAACTATTATTCATGATGTCTTCATTGAACTACCGAATGGCCTACCCATAAATAACCCCAACCATCTTTTTCAATAATTTTAAACCCAAGTTTTGGTGTTGGAATTAATATTACCTCAGAGAAAAAAGGGATAAGGGCGAGGAACAAATATACCAAGGATATATGTGCATTTGATTAAAGGACAGTACTAGACTTCAACTTGCAGCATCGCTTCTTCAAATTGGGTCAGTAAAGGCACGCGTTGTAGCCTAACAAAGGCACAAGCCGTAACAAAGTAGACCCACCCACCACCACTCGTCCTATTGCCTTTTGAATTCCATTCAATTCTACTCTATCTATCTTCCCTCTCTACACTAGAGTAGTAGAACCGACACTCCTCTAATTTAGTATCAATCAACCCAGATGACAGATTCTTTTCCCATAATAAATCCAAGTAACTAGCTGCATGGTTGTTATTGGTCACATTTTGGCGATCTCCCTTTAATTGCTTTGTGCATTTTCTTGGCTTCTATCTGTGTTAGTTCATGCTCTCACTTCAAGTCTTGTCAGACAGAAATACTCTTTCCATGGACCATTATTATCGTTTCCATACACGCGCCTTGTCTCTGTTTTGTGTTTTTGCCCCCCATTTTCTAAAGTCTAAGGAGAACATGGTTTTTTTTAAATTAAAAAAAATTTAGCATAGAAACACACGCAAACTGTTTTAACAGTCACAACAAATGTTCAATTACATATATATGTCATCTAATTGCCCTATTTGGCTTCTATCTCAATTCACTTTCCAATAACTCTTAAATATGTTTCCATACATGTTTGGTCTATGGGCATTATTAACTAATTGGTTCACACTGTCTAATAACAGTCCAATGATAATAAATGTTCAATTGGAAATCAAGCTTACTTCAAATATGATTGGTCCCTTCAAAATTCGTTGCTTGAGTTTCATCAAATGGTTGCCACATTAAGTGCTGTCATGATCCACGGATTCATAAGAAGGTCACATCCGCACTCAATCACATGTTAGCTAGTAGAGTAATGTATGGCTTGTTGATGATGATAAGGAATGACAAAAAAATGTTGCGTGTCATATGAGGGGTCCAAAAATTGTGGGGGCGACACTTGTCAGTCACCCAACCATGCAAGCGGTTCTTAGTACTACGCTCACTGATCTTACCATGTTGTGTATTGTGTACATGTTCCAACCGAGTGCAGAGGATCTAGTGGTCACTTTGTGATTTGACCTGCTTTGGGATTAGTTGTTGAGTAAGCTAAGATTTTTTTCAGCCATAGGGCTTCGCTAATAGGAATTGAATCTAGATTTAGCTTTTTCGCTTAAGCATGCTAGTGTTAGCTAGGTTAAGGTCTACTGTCCTTTTCATTGATTGATTAATGCCAACGGACCACATAGCTTGGATAGAGGAATCTCATTACCATCATACCTACTTTATATCTTAATTCGTACTATAACAGTAGTTAATTAAAGTGATAACGACGTGTCTTGGTAAAGAAATATTTATTTCTAAATCATCAACCAAAAATAAACCGAGGGAAAAGACTTCCAAGATTAAGATATATTTTTAAGTTAGTAAAATAAATATTTGTGTAAGGAAATTATCTCACTTATTTAATTTTTTTACTTAAAATAAAGATATAATTTGCAAGGCTTTTTTTTAATATAAACCACATGTATCTTTCCGGTAAAAGTAACCTTGCTCGAATTGACTAAATC
This sequence comes from Dalbergia oliveri, assembly GCA_030441495.1. Classification (NCBI taxonomy): domain Eukaryota; kingdom Viridiplantae; phylum Streptophyta; class Magnoliopsida; order Fabales; family Fabaceae; genus Dalbergia; species Dalbergia oliveri. Next base: position 50,054,008 of record JAMLFY010000001.1, on the reverse strand, counting down.
TACTAAGACGATAAAATTCTTTTTTGAAACCTTTGATTAAACTATAATAACTCCCTAATTGATCTATGTGCTGATTGGTAAATATAAGATTTTTCATTGAAAAATAATCTATATTTTTTTTATAAATTTTTCCATAAATTTAACAATTTATTTAAACTATAAAATAAAAAGGATTTGCCCTCTTCTAAACTTATTTATATTAAACAAGCTACGACTCATGCATTTAATTGGACTTTTGACATTATCGACCTTTTTGTGCAGTAAAATTTTAAAGATAATAAAATTTGAACATATTACTTTATCTGTAGTATCCAAATTCATCATCCCTAATTTACATGATCAACTTTGAAATTAGCATCATCCTGCTATAAGTAGCAATTTTCCTGAACAGAAGAAGCAATGGAATAATATCATCTTGACGACGAAAAAGTTTTCTTTATTTGGATCCTCTTTTTAAACTGCTTTAAAGCCAACACTTGAAATAAGAGGACCCTAGCTGGATTTATGGTTTGACAACATCGTTGTTAGTCATACTTCAAATAAGGGAATCCTAGCAGGATTTATTATATTAATATTTTCTAATTTTAAATTATGAGTCATACCTTAACAAGTTCAAATATAGAAGTTAAAACTATAAGCTGATTTCATAAAAAAACTAAATAAAATCAAAATTATGTATGTCAATTCTAATCCTAATCCTAATATCCAAATGGGCCGTAATATTAGTTATATTGTAGTGCCAAATGTTCCATCAATCTCTATAGCAAAGTAATGCGACGTACCTTATAAAAAAGAAAAGTAATATGACGCAATTTTCTTCTAAATTATACTCTATTTTTTGGTACGCAACGTGGAATATAGTTGATGACAATATACGGCCATCTAAAATCTTTTTTTCTAAGAAAACAATAAAATTTAATAAAAAAGGAGCTAGTGAGAGGGAAGGGTATCCTGCAGGTTGCATCACCAATCAACAGGATATTAAAATAAGTATGGTTTTCTTTAAGTTTTAAGAGGGAAACAGAAGAAGATTGCACATCCGATTCAGCTCCCACATTCGACGCATCAGATTCGTAGTATCGAGCTTATGACTTCTCGGCCGATAATGTTAAAATAAGAACATGATGAAACAGATATTTAAATGACAAAAGGAATCTCTCCATTTTGAGATGAAGGCTTATCTTCTCTGGATCCAATACCCTCTCTTTATTATTAACAATATCCTCATCCCCACGTTTATTCTAGTGCTTTTTGATATTATTATTATTATAATGCATTAATTTTGATGTATTCCGTTAATCAATTATATCTTTTCTTTTTCTCTATATTTTTAAGTAGTTATTATAAAATTTAAATAATTTTAGTGATATAGCCATATATTTTCACCAAAAAAATATGTAACTTTATATTATTAAATAATCGTGTAAGAAAACCGCAATATTCTTCTATATTGAGCACAATTCTTTTTTTTTTCCTTTCATGGCAAGTTTAGGCTTAGGAAGATTTGATCTTTGTTGAAGTAGATATTCCAACTTCGGTGAAGAGAAGAGATCAAAAGGCCCTTCCGCTATCGGTGAAGCGTCTTTTGATATGGAGCTTTTCTCGGATTTTCTTGAGGTCTGAGAAGTCAAGTCAAATATGATGATAAACAAAATAAGGGAAGCTGAGAAAGGATGCCCTCTGCGGATGGCGGACAAAGTGAAAAGCATAATTGCAATTCACTTAAGAGAAGTTCAAAGAATTTCTTCGCCGAAATCCCGGCCTTGCTTTCACTAGTTAAACGACCACATGTTTTGGATCGATTAGATCATATTACTAAAATTAAGAGTAATGATATATTATTTTACAAATCCTTCCACTTACTAAATAAAATAAAAACAAAATGATCATCTATGTCTTAGAATGTTAAAAGCAATCGAAACTAACTTCATTTAGTATTTAAAAGAATATGTATGTAAATATAATAGCAAGATATATTTCATTTTCCTAAAATTATTCTCCGTTTAATTTTATTATTCTCTCTTCCCTAATACTTGTAAGCTCCCCTCAATTATTGTTGCCAAGATTATTATATTCAGCTCTTCGTTGTTTAATTTGTTTTGCCAGTTGATATCGATTCAGGTACAATTGTACAAAGTGCAAACATATGTTAGAAATTAGAGCTTTGAATAGTACAGTGCATTCTTTTCTTTCACACACTGGATCGGACTTTCTCTTAATTTTTCAAAATTATTTTCAGTGAGAGGATTTCCCTCCTATCGATACCCTTCTTTGTATTATTGATCTTGATTCTTGAGTTATGAAATCCATATATATACTTAAAAAAAAACGAATAAAAATTTAAACATATAGTTTCAATTTTATCCCTCGGTAGGTTCCTTGGTTGTGAACCGTATTGTTCGAGGTTTTCTTCGTGGCCAATCTATTTTTGATGGAAAAAAAAATTATGTATTCTAGTACAAAATTTCATAGGAAAAGGTTAGTGGATGCCCTTGTTCTTGGCAATAGAAATGCAAGGCATTACAAAAGGTTGTTTCTTGTCTCGCTTACCATTTTCGAATAATTCTCTTATTGTACCTCAACGATCCACAAAAGTTGGTGTTGTTTTGGCATCACATGGAGGAATCATATAGTTAGGATTGGATTTCGATTTAGTAATGAGGAATCAACAGACAAAAATCTGAACGTCTGATTGCATTGTTCGTTTGTTCTAGGGGCAATCTGTTTTGTTTTGAGGTAAGAAAATAATTGAATTTATCGAAACAAGCGGTCCATGTGATTGGTGAATACATAGATTTTATATTCCTATGATTCAAAATTGCAAATGAGTTTAGGAGGGGGAGGAATGTTTAGTGCTGCTCTCTTATGAACATAGGAGTCAAATGTGTCCTTCATTGAAATTTGTTTCACTGTGTAATTGAAGTTTGAAGTTTAAGTCAACTAGTTGGTAAAATAAATCTTCAAACAGAAGATTGAACAACATGAAAAACCATATCTACACATACATACAATGACCTAGATCACGTCACATGAAATTTTAGATTAATTTCGTTTTTTCATTAATATGAACTTAAAGAGGGGAATTGAGAATATAAAGAACTTTCCTTTTACTCCATGCAATCACAAACCAAATTGACAATGGAAAACCTTGAGAATATTATCAGGTAAAAACCATTGGATTTTTTCTAATCAAGGGCACTGGTCACGATTTTTCATAATGAATAAGTTCAAAAGTTTTCTAATAGATCTCATCCCTTGAAAATTTAACAATCACACTTTTTTCAATATGAAAATTATATTTTTTTGAAACATTAACCGTGACCCAAAAATATATATGATGATATATTCATCTTTAGTTCAGATGATGAAAAGGAAGGGCCCAAAAATAAAGGTGAAAAGACTTGCTTTTGGTCGCACGGGATAGGGTTGCTTTTTTATCTCTTGGTCAAAAAGGATATCTGCGCTAGAAGTCTTGTTGCTTGACTTGTATTATTTTGTGTAAATCAAAATGTCAAAAAGAATTGTATCAGGAGTGAAGGGTGGGTCCTATCATTGTGCTTAAGAGGAAGGAAACGCACTATGTGCATAGTTGCAGGTCAGTCAGTCACTCACTCGCCTGGTTGGTTGGTTGTTGGGGCAAAATGGCAAACCCAAGTGCGGGAAAGGAATGAAGAGTGCAGAATGGCTAAGTGCTCCACAAGAATTTTCAGTCTCCCATTTCAACAATAATTTTTATGATATTTGATTAAAGCAATATAAATTCGAGAAATTTAATCCTTATTCTCAGAAGATACTTACAAGAATTTCTTGGCACGCCAATTCTTACTGATTCCACCTACAAACAAATAGAATGGCATCTATGACTAATGAGTATATAACTCACTCACTGACACCTTTTGATCTTGACTCTTTAGTCTTTCCCCTGTCCCCAAACGTCAAAGCTGATATGCATCAATTATTGGACTTTAATTACTACATGCTTAATAATTGTCGCTATTATTCTTTTCGTTATTATTATTCATTTGTCTGCACTGGTCTAACAGAAAGTTTCAGGTTCATTCGTCATATGTAATGATTTTTCAAGATGAATACATGGCTTTTTTCCCTGTGTTTTTTATTTTTATTTTTTTGTCAGATCATTTTTCCCTGCTGGAATCACTGAAAGTCTTTTCCTTTTTTGGCAAGCACACAAGGAAGCATGGGCCTCATCAACCAAAACATATATTAAGCATGGGCCAAACAAATCTAAGTGCTCAACACAATATATTGGCACCTGCAGAGGCTGTCTTTTGGGCTGAACTTGAAAGGGACTAATTCACAAACATCGGCAATGTATTTAACTAGATTTTGGACCTGAACTCCAAGTAAAATTTGCCACCATGGAGTTCAACTCGTTAATTAAGCTACACTTCCCTGGTTTGATTCATTCAATGTCTTTTGAATATCTATCTATCCAGGCCCAAAATCCCGTCTATTAGCTTAATTTTGATAAGCAATTTTTCAGAAAACTTATTCCCATAAGTTTTTTAATTATAATTTATAAACTATTTTCAATTCAAAAATATACTTATCCCAACACACTTTATCTCTCACAGTTCACAAAGTGGTGTTTTCTGTAGACCTTGCCTCAGCTTCAATTCAGAAGACTTTAATCCAGAGGGTACTATGCATTGCTAACATTCCCTGTATCACTCTCAGTGCAGCAGTGATGAAATTCTAATTGTCATCAGTTTTGAGTAGGCGAGAGAACCATCAAGAGATTCTACCCCAAGACAAAATATATATGACAAAAAAGGATCGTCAAGGGGTTGAAAGGCTTTGAATTAGAATTTGAATTTGAAAAACCTTATGTTTTCTTGGTTCTTTTTTAAATTATTATAAAGGAGAACTTCCCCCTGAATGAGCATGATGTATTAATTGCTTCATTGCTCCTTGTTAGCTATATATACTCCAGTACTCAGTTGTGTGTAGCAAACATCCGAACCAGAACATCAGAGAGCAAGAGATTGCTTTTCTTTCAAGTATAACATCTCAAAATACATCAATTTAATCTGTCACCATGGCCACTCTGCCACTCAATCGATCATCTATTTAACACGCTCTTTACACTTCAACTGTCAAAATGCATCTTTGTACTGCTAGTAGTCATCATCATCTTCATTTCTTGACCCAAAGAATTTCCTCACAACTGCAGCAGCGGCACCAAGGAATAAGAACAGAACTATAGTATCAAATCCTCCTCCGACGCCTATAGCTACAGAGGGACCAGGGGCAAAGAAAGAAAATGGAGACCATCCCCAGCCACCATAGAATGGTACACCATAACCATAGCCATAACCACCAACTAATGGAGGCGCCACTGGAGGATTGACATAGATATTGGTCCTGTCATTTGACAAGGATTTCAGAAACAAGATTCAAAATATAATGAGGCAGGTGAAACGTTACATGTCCATGTGGTTATGTATGCAAAGCTATGTGATATGGATTTATAACAGACATTTCTTTTCTTCCAAATCAATCTCTAATGATACTCCTGGATATGAATATTTATCTATCAACGATAAACAAACGGAATAGATCTATCTACTTTTATGAGGAAGACTTCAAATGAAATTCTGATTGAATTTCCATGTTAGAACGCGTTAAGTGCAAAGAGAGGAAAGCATTTTACTTAGACATGACTAACCAAGGCATATGCATGACGAGACCTACTAAATCCACCGGTTACGGTATAGTATTACACTGTTACATATATATATTTCACGAGGCAAGAAGGGTGAAAACCTGGTGTGTGCTCCCTTTTCTATGTGTAATTTTACATATGGAGTTCATCCATGAAAATTTACACCCTATTTTTACCCCAACCAAATATAACATCAGTATCATCTAGAGATTACAGAAGCCAAATTTGGAAGAACATAGCAAGAGCTAGTTACATTTAAATGTTGGATCATTTACAAATTGGAGTGGAGATGTCACATTTACAAGATGGCTACAAAGGCAAACTGAAGATATCATACCAATCAATCAATCTATCCACTATGTTGAAGGATATATATAGCTTCACATCTTTTTGTAGCCTAATATATATTTCTCGGAAGGCAATAACTTTCAGGCAACGCTGGCTAATCAAGGCAACGAAAACATTGTGACCTTGGATTATTAACAATTTTAGCCTTGGCTCTAACAACATGAGATCAACTAAAAAACAAAGTTGAAAAGATGAGCATCAGAAAAGTCGATTTTGCATTTAAGTGACCAATATGAGCATTACCTAGAATTGTTGTTGATTCTTGGAGAGGAGCGAGGAGCTGATGACTTGAAGGCCTGGCCACCAACTCTACCACCAGTCTTGGCGGCTGATGCATCATGAACTGACCCAAGCGTTAACATCCCAGCAGCCAGGGCAACCATTGCTGACTTTGCTAACATGTTCTCATTCTTCCTGTTTAATTTGTCAGAGAGAAAAATACAACCCCACCCCCAAAACAATCATTGTCTCAATAATAAGTCAAAGCCAATTAATAAGAAACATTCAAAAGATGTACCTAGGAAAGAAAATAAAATAAAATAAAATTCAAGAGATATAGAACACCACCAACATCAGCATAACTCATAAATTTTCCTGTTTTGCCAATTCAATCCAATTCTTGATTGAAAATTAAGAGATACATCAAAGACCATAAATAATGGACAGACACCAGCTGAATTTAAAGTGATAATGAATACCTTGGAGATTGTTGTTGATCATGATGTTGTGGGCAACTGCAACAAACGGTTTTAACAGAAGAAGTGCTAGTAACAGTCCTGAACTTGTTAGGCCTCAGCGGAAGTGGACTGAAGAAGCTGTGCTGTGATGAGGCTAGGCCCACTATGCTGCACATCTCTGTGACTGTAATCATCACCAAGTTTAGCACTCTCAGATGTGATTCTTCTATTCCTCTTCTGCTCCAACACCAATGTGTGTCTTCAGTCTTCTGATATTTTGCCACTGTTTTTTTGTTTTGTACGGATATATATATATATATCAGCTTAGTGCTTACCTTTTTCCTGGTTCTGGTGTTGCCACGCGGCAACAACTCCCCTTGAATTTTTTGTTTTTCAGTTTAACTGCTGCAAATACAAATTAAAATAGGAACTCTTGTTATAAGTTTTCATAATCATGTACGTACGTATTGATGAATGGCTAGATCAGATTAGTCTTTGAATTGCTTTCTCTATTTTTCTTGTTTTATTAAAAGTGCTCTTGTTAAAGAAAATTATTGGAGCTTGCATGTCCAGGCAGCATCATTATATTCATGCTTTTTTTTTTGAAAGAGTAAGGTTAGGTTGGTGACAATTGATTTATAAACTTGTTCACATTTATTTATTTATTTTGAGAAATGTTTGGGGTACATTTTCTAAAGAGAATGTTCAAAGGATTTCAAAGCATTTTACTTTTTTATTTCAAATTATTATTATTTTTGTGAACCAAATTAATTTTGAAGAATAACTGGGCTCGTTCTTCTATGGGCTTTCTATAACTTCTCTTGATCCATTCATGAATTGAAGATGGCCTAACACTTCATTTTTTCTTTTTTCTCAGAAAAGGACCTGTAAGAGAAAAGAAAAATCCAAATGATGGCCCATCTTAATTGGGCCTGCCTTCTTCTAATCTTCAACTTTGTTACGTTGCGGGAACAAACAATGAAGAAATAAACTTCGACCAAAAAAAAAAAACGATATTAATTGTTGAGTTTCTTCTTTTTTTAATCTGAAATTATTGACTTTCTAATTTAAATATTATTAAATTTTAAGTACACTAAAATTGGTGAAGGGTTTTGTCATTAGAGATTATTCATTAGACTATAGGAGTACAAATATTTCTTTTGCAAGTCTTACAACTAACCACCTGTTCCTTTCCCCACATTTGTTGGGTATTATTTAGATCGAGTTTTCCATGATATTTTCCGTATGATACAAATAGTATTGATTGACCTTAAAAATTTAGGAGTTTGAAATGAAGTTAAGGACCATGATAATGACAGCTGCTCCACAACTCTGAAAAAGATGAGTTGCTTGATCATGAAAAGCGATTGACAGTCGCAATCTAAAGATCTTAAGCTAATAAAAATTCATGTTGCCTCAAAATATGGAGATCAGAAAGAATATTGTGATTGGGGCGTAGAGATCGTATAAACAACATATTTGAATAAGAATAAAGTTTAAGGATATATGAGAAAAATTAGTGTGAAAAGATGACGTTTCAGTTCAAAGTTTCAAGTCACCAAACATTTATAAAAGAATTTATATTTATCAAATTCCAAATAGTCGGATTGGAATTTGAACGCAACCCGTACAATATGAAACTTATTCAACGAATCACTTGGGATTAGAGTACTATTATTTGTTTATTTGTAGTGAATGATAATTGACACTATCTTTTATTGGCATATATATATATATATATATATATATATATATATATAAAACCCTATATAAATAATCAAAGATTTCAATTTTCAACTATATAAAAACGTGGAGAACTGTTGATTAACATACTTATCATATTCATCGGAATCTTAATTAGAATTCCCAATTGTGCAAATGTCATCTAAAACCTACACTAAAATAACATTTTCCTAGAAACTAGCAGAACAAGAGTTCGCATTTGCCAACACAAGTCATTCCAAGGGAATCTATCTGTTGCCACCAATGGAAACACTATCGAACGGTGAGACTGGCATGATAACCAATTGTAACTAATTATGAGTTTTTATATTCAATATTCTATGAGTACTGGTTAAGAAAATTAAAAAAAGTACTAAGTTTAAAAGTTTTTTTTTTAATAAATCTCATACATTGAAAATATAAAAATTTATTTTCATAGTACATAAATTTGTCTTTCGTATTCTTTAATCAGTACCTTTAGATAAATTCATTAATTATTTATATTCTCTAGTTATTTTTTCTCTTTTAAAATATCTTTACTTTTAGATAAAGTCATTTTTCAAAATATATGTCAATTCCACCTTCTAATAAAGTAGTTTTTTTATTTTAATAGTATCCCTAAGTAATTAATGACCTTTAGTATAATATTTCATTTTTAATCATTTGATGTGCTTTACAATTAATGATTATTAAAGGATATTAATTCATATACTATTATTTTGTAGAAAAATATTCAATTATAATATTATTTATCACCTTTCTTAATATATGTGTTTATCTAGATTTGATAAATATTTTATAAAGGAGAGAGTATTGTTTTAGCTGAAAAATAATTTGTATATGGTGTTTTGATAGGTGATTTACACTTATATAAGATAATAAGTAAATTTACTTGTATATGGTATTTGTAGAATCTATCTATCAATTCTGTATTATTTTTATTTTACAGAAATTTAATCTTGAGTCAAATTCTGAATCCGCCTCTTCAAATTTAAATTTTCTTTACGGATTTTTGTTATTTTTAATTGATTGATTGTCTTTAAATCCGTCTTTAGATTTATAAAAAATCATATTACATGATTTTTTTCTAAAACACCATATTGACGTAAATACACCCTCCAAATCCCATATTAAAAAAAAAAAAAAACCCAACATAAAAATTTTAAATGTTTTAGTAAAATGTCGGAATGTCTGATAGCTGGGAATTTTTAATGGAAGTCAATATCATTAACTAGATTTTGTATTCCCTATGAATCAGTTAACTTGTCCCTGCTTAAACCCAAAATCGAAGAGGCTAGGTCCCCCCAGCCTCATTATGGAAAATTTGTCGGTACTTGCGTATTAATGATGCATATGTTTGTTCCCTTATAAAGGCATTCATCAGAAAAAAGATTATTGGAGCATCTCACAAAAAGGCTAGCTAGTTGTATCACCATGTTTACCTGCTGGCAAAGGTCCTAATAATGACGCTTGACGTTAATTGCTGGTCCAAAAGGGACAGTTTTAGAATGCGGAAACAAAGGACAAAGCAGGGCGTTCAGATAAGGCGGGAAAACAAAGCAGAAGAAGATTGAACGCAATACCTTTCTGTGCTACTAACTCTATACACGGCGCAAGTGAAAAATATTATGGCTGGATTAGAGTTTGCAAACTAGAGTTTGGACCAACTCAATTATTTTAGAATTAATTTTGATTAAAAGTGAGTTGATGTAAAAGTGATTTATATTTTAATACTTTATTTAAAAATTAATTATGATAGAATGAATATTATTTGGATGATCAAAATCAAAATAACTTTTGAGTGTGTAATTATCAACAGAACATGAGTTATATATTATATTTTTAATATTATCCTTTTATTTTGATATTATTTTTATTATAAAAATATATAAATATTATTTTAAACTATTGATGTCATGAATAATATTATATTAATGCATTTATAAATAAATTTACTTTTAAGATATCTATTGAATAAATATTGACATTAGTGTTCAATTATCTAGTAAATTAAAATATAATATATTATTCTTATTAATTCAATAAAAATAAAAATAAGTATTTAAAGTATCTGAAAAACAGACGCAAAGTATAAACTAACAAAAATCCTACACATACAGCAAAAAACCTCACCTATCGCTACTATATTATATTTGGATTGAAGGACATAAGTGTCCAAAAAATTGCAACTGGAGTTTGCTTCAACGGAGAAGCAACAAAAGGTCATTTTTGCTTGCATCAACTGGGGATTTGTCACCTAAATCCCGATAGAATCAAATCAGTTGCGAAACACCCAAACATAAAAACACAACTTTGAAAAAGAAAGAACGCGCGCGCGGGACCAAACATGAACTTGCACTAAGTTACCTGCAATTAGTTTAATTAGCTGGCAAATCCTTGAATGAAGGTCTAAATTAAATGACCTTTTAAAAGCACTTAAATTAACTAAACTCCGTCGACATCCCTTAAAACGTGCGCATTGTGTGAGTAATTAAGGAGGGTATATGCATAGGAGAAAAAAACCTTTATTAGTCACTACACTTCTAGCTAGTTCCTTTCTCTTCTCCCTTAACAGGCTTAAAAAATGTATGTAAAACCATAATCAAATTACAACATTAATATTAATATATATACTATATATAGTCTGTTTGACAACATACATATCTTGAATTTAACGTAGGACTTTTGTGGATAAAGCAACTAGACATACAATCATATCATCATCATCATCAAGGCGTCTCAGCAAGCAGGCATTGAAGAACATTCACCTGCATTTGCAAACAGCTTATATAACTCTCTAGTTCGGTAACCATTTGTTCATCACACATGTCTTCTCCTCCAGGTATCATCCTTCTTAGGCTTCTCAACTGGCTCTTGATCATCATGTCCTCATCTTCATCATCATTACCTTCTCCGGCAAAATAACCTTTATTCATTTGTGGCATGCCCTTGGACTCAGAATTGCTCCTCACCAAATTAGTCTCAACCTGAGACTTTGAACTAGCGTTTGAAGGGAAGTATGGGACCGTTTCATTTTGGTTGAGATTCAAAGATGAACCTTCACCGGCTTCCTTTCCAACAAAGCTAGTAGTGCCTGTAGCTGCATTCACATGATCCCTTTGAAGCTTGACTTTTAGGCCATGACTCCATGCAAAGCCTTGTGCTGAGAAGGCCATTGCCTTGTCCACTTCATACTTGACAATATTCTTGAAATCACAATGGCTGCAATCTTCTGCAGAAGTGCTCTTTTCCTTCATCTTCATCAAAGCTGGAACTAAATAGTTCACATAATTTCTAGTGAACATAGATTGCACTACTTTGTTTGGTTCCAGAGAGTAGACACGTCTGCGTTTAGCTGGTTGCCCCTCCATTTAACTAATCCAGGAAAATTGGACGATGACAATGCTGTCACTCAGAGAAACAAGGCTGTACGTGGTTGGTGAAGAAATCATCAATCAGAAACACCTTTTGTCATCCAAAGAAAAATAATTTCAGTAGTACAAGGGGTTACATTAAAGAAGAGGAAGAAGAAGGATGCATGGAAGGATTGCTGGTGATAGTGGAACAATATGTAGGATTAATATATAAGCTAAGGGACTAATTAAGACAAAGCTGCAAAGTATAATAATATATAGGATAAAGTGAAGGAAGGCAAGAGATACAGTTGGAGCTTACTTGTCAACTATGTTAGATTAGAGCAGAATGGTTCAAGTGGAGTTATAGGCTCAGGAACTCAAGTTTGAAGTTCACCAAACAAAGTTTCTTTGACATATATAGGAGGCCACCCTACAAAATTAATAATTGGAGTGAAAACGAAGTTAGTTCAATTATAATTATTACAAGAAATTAAATTCTACTACCAAAGCCAAGCAAGGAAAGATGGATTCACACACACGCACAGAAAGAATACCACACATACGCAAGCCTAGCTAGAAACTGATGAGTCTACAGCATAGTGTGAGAGTGATTATAGGGAGTACTCAGTAGTGTAGCACAAAGATTTGAGTGCAAAATGTTGGGAGTGGTCTATTTAGAATGGCACATGGCCTCACATGCTTGTTGCTTTTCACAACTACCCGCAGAAACGGACTCTCTCCCCCATGTGCCACTAGAAAACAAAGACACCAAAACCCCACTATAAATGCCCTCACATGACTCTACCCTCTTTAATTGGTACTATTTCCCTTTGCCCCTTCCTGAGCCACCCCTACTTATATGAAGCTTTTCCCCCTCATTTCAAATCAACCAGCTCATCCTACTCCTGCTCTTTTTCCACCTCTTTACAGTTTTTTGCCCTTTTCAGATTGTTGTTATCCGTTAGCCACATCTCCCATAGATTATAGATATGAGAGTAGTGTTGCACAATTAGTCTTCCGAATTCCCAACAAATTATATGCTGTATATTCTGATAAGGGATATATGAGACTAGCTAGCTATTAGTAATTAGTCCCCTAGAATTGAACATAATCATCATTATAATGCATATCTGTATACACTTTGGAAGGATACGAAAAAAAACCCAACCGATATCATTTGTCTCCATTCTAATGAGATGATTACAAAGCAATGATGATAAAACTTGGAGTTGTGCAAACAAAGTCAAAAATCTTGTCTTCACTGAGAAAAAGCGAAACAAAAAGTTCCATCGGTTTAGCTAGTAAACTCAAATCCTTGACCCTCGTGCTTAATACTATTATAATCACTTGTCGTATGAGAATATCCCACCCTATTTATGCATAATTCATTCCAAAGAAGAAAGTCAAGAAACTAGAATAATTAATAAAGAGTTAATTAATAGACATGATGAGAAAAGAAGAAAAAGACGAAGGAGAAGAAGATCAAGAAGGAAGTTAGCACAGAAATAATCCTTCTGCTTTCAGATGAATATATATCGATATCCTGTACCTGCAGGTGGATTCCAAGTCCAAAGCAAAATTAATGCCAACAACCCTTTTGAACATTTGTGAGATAAGTATGCATGTGCAGAGAGTCTCAGAGTTCAGATTATTACAGCTTGGATACGCTAGCAGATAGCTTCTGATTCTTATCATAGTTTACAATGGTTAAATAGTTGCTGCTGATGTTATTCTTTCTACGTGCAGGGGCAATGCATCAGAAACAGTAGTATATTCATTTGTATTAGTACATCTCATAACCATGAATGACATAACTAGCAGTGTTTTGTGTAGGGTAGTAGAGTCTATAGCCATGACAAAATTCAAAGGCAAGCGTGCAATCACCCTTGCCAGGGGAAGAAGAAATCTCAAATCTGGCGTTAATGTTAATTGAATGTTGGAATATTATATTATCATGGAATAGTGCTAAAGAATGCAGATATTGACGAGTCATGCACAATCAAAGGATGAATAAAATTGTCAGAGGTGATATATTGGTCATTTGGTCTATACTCTATATAGTGGCATCATCAATGAATTTTTGGGAAGGAAAAAATAGACAACACGATACACACGTTCAATAGCATCTTGTAATCAGATAATTTATACGTAAATTGTTTTTCTTCTTCCTCTTTTGGAGGGGGAAAATTAAAACTTTAAAGAAAGGGACGACAAAGTGAGATGGAAAATCTTGATCCTTTTTCCTTTTCTTCATATAAAATAGAATTGAAATGTCAAGAAGATTGTTGAGCTTTCTTCTATGGTTTAATCTCATGTTAATTAATTTGTTAGTTCTTCAATTCCTCCTCAAGTAATAACTTTAGCATACCAGCTCAAAATCATCCAAACAAGTGTAATATATATTATATACTATATTTTTTTTATTAATTTAAAATTATGAAAAATATTGCTTTCAAAATTTCAGAAGATGAAACATTTACCGTTACGCTTCCTCCCAATAATATAATTGGGTTTCTTGAGATTCAATTCAAAAATGTTCTCATTCATACGAACCAAATTACATCGTTACCACTTGTCCAAACTTTGATATATTATACACTAATTTATTTTATCAAAAGTAAATATAATTGTATAACTTACAAGTGCCAAAGTGATCATCACAGGGATTCAAATTTAATTGAGGCTCTGGAAAATATGGAAATAAAAATAAAATTACAAGATTCGATTGGATTATATTCTGAGGGGCACCACATGGGGACTTGGCTCATGTAGTTCAGCCTAATTAGGTGGTGTAGTTGAACAGTGGCATCACGTGCAAACTATCAAGGTTCAGGTTGACATGTATAGTGGGAACAGTAACAGCATATTCTTCTACCTCACATCACAACTCAAACTCAAACTCAAACTCATGCTGCCCTAACAAACGATAGGCAAGGATTGCTCCACGGCCTCCAATTCTGGATCACAAATTAAACTTGCATTCTTCGTACGGGACTCCACTGTCTTTCTTTTCGGTGGAGGAGAACTGAGAACGACAGCCCTTTGCTTTGCTTTTGTCATTGTATAGAGCTGATGATTTGATGAGAGCCAGAAAACCAGGATGAGATGAGGTATTATAATATATTGCTGTGATCACTTTTGATTTGCTAATGACTTCACATGAAGCTAGCTGGTTACGTTTAGCCTAAGTGGCGTTTGTCCCAATGCATATGTGCACCTCCTAGATTTCCATCAATATATATCTGAAATTTGAATGTTACCTAAAGACAAAAAATCTCTGATGGTTAGAGCATGACTTGTCGACTGAGATTGTATGTTGCAGCCATGGGATCCATGCATATCTTGATTCAACTTTTCTCTTAATTGTTAGTGGTTTGTTGGTTTTATTTTCTATAACGTTATCTTTATAACATGGTTTTACTACTTTATCTTTATACGCGTTCATAATAAATTAAAGTTAATGGGGTTTTATATATATCTTTGAATGGTAAATTATACTTAGCTCTTGAGAGTTATTAAAATTTGACTGATCTCTCTTCTAATTGTTTAACCTACATTAACCTCCCCTAATTAATTCATTTTTTAATGAGTTACCAAAAATAACCCAACCAATTTCACTCAAACCTTTCACCGTCGTCTCTCCATTTCCTCTCAGGCTCTCACCTTACCTTCACCTCCTCCAATCCCACCAATTCCTGAAAATGATTCCTGCCTCCGTCATGACTCATCCATCTTCAGGGCAGGAACACTCAGGTGATGGTTTGTATTTTCCCCAATAATTACTGTTACCAACTGTCTTGGAATATCTTAATCTTGGTAATGTAATGGCAAGCACGCACTAAACACTGCATAAGTGATAAGACGTACATATTCATCCCAATTACTCAAAATCAAAGCTTTCACCATATCCATTTTTTTAAAATAGATACACACATAATTTTGTTATGTATTAGACTAACAGAGCTTCGCAGCACATTACATAATTAGAAATCACACACTAGAGGGGAGCAAGAGAGATTCGAATTTAAGAGACCTTCAGTCAATGCCATCAATCTCAATGATCCTGACGTTCCTATCCCCAGTGGGTTGTTCATACTTGGGAACAGTGACAACAAGAGCCCCATTATGCACATTAGACTTGAGCTCTTGAAGGTTACCATCTTCAGGGACATTGAACCTGCTCATGATGTAGCCACTCTCGACGTTCACCTGCAGAACCCTCTCGTCTTGGGGCAAGAATCATTTTCAGGGATTGGTGGAGGTGAAGGCCAGGGGAGAGAAAATGGAGAGAAGAAGGACATTTTTGGTAACTCATTCAAAAATTGATAAATTAGGGGACATTAATATAGGCCAAACAATTAAAGAGGAGGTGAGTTAAATTTTAATAAATTTTAAGAGAAATAAATATATTTTACCTTGTTTTAAATAAAATTAGTAGGACCCTTTTTTTCTTTTTTTGTTGGTATGAGTATGTATAAGAATGAGACAACTAACTTGTGTCACAGAAGTCTCTCTAGGATTAATATCTCTGTACATTACACTTGTACATTCCTTTACATTTAATCTAATGTAATTTTGAGAAAGTTTAAGAAAATTATTAAAATTGCACATTTATTAGTAGTTGTAGCTTTTGACTCAATGATAAGTGTTTAATCTAAGAAGTGATATTATTTCTGATATTTAATGTAAGTTTTTTTTTTCTGATCCAAAATCTATGTTGTTTTTAAATTTCAAGAAATTATTAATTATTTTTTACTTATTTTACTCCTATTTACATGATGAGTAAGAATTAATGAATTTGAGTATTATTATTTAATAAAAAATAATTTATAATAAATTATAAAAATTATTTTTATTTTTTATTTTTATTTTTTTAAAAAAATTAATAAGATTCAATCGTCACTTTAATTTTCATACATTAATATAAGAAATACCTACACATTTCGGTTGGTTAGAGCTATCTGCAAGGAGTCACATGGTTTAATCTTTACACATGTTTTTCATCTCAATTTCCCTTTCTCCACTTCTCCCATGGTAGAGCGCCTAGAAAGCCTTCCGTTAGATATAAAGGGTGGGTTAGGCTTTAAAAAAGTTATTTCACTATTTAAGTGATTAAGTTAAATTTTAAAAAAATATTTGTGGTCTAATTAGTAATATAAAATGTATAACAAATTTTAATTTGACAAAAATTAAAAACACTGCCCCAAACATACCCTTATTTTTTACAGATAATCAAATCCAATCACCCTGAATCTCAACTATCTTTAGGTCGAACTTGTCACCAACGCTTGAAATCATGATAAACACCCAGATCTCCATTCATTTCAGTTATTTGCATTGCGCAATTGCACCTGGGTGTCAAGGGACTCGAATTAGTTGAAGTCAGATACGTAAACGATGGGAGATGGGTATGCCATCAGCATATATAGCACAAAGCTCCCATACGTCAAAGCAAATACTCTAATGATATTACTCCTTTCATTTCTTATTGACAATCATTTTGGGAAATCGACACAAATTGATAATGTATCTTGCAACAATTTGAGGGAGTAATATAGAAGCAGCAACGCCATGATGTTGCATGTATTAGATTTTGCAAAATAAACTGATTTAAGTTCCCGATAAGCCTTGTATCGACATGAAGATAGATTATCAAAAACATACAAACAAAAATCAGTGAAACAAGAAAATAGATCCGAAAGCAATAATGAACAGGGAACGAGGTAAATCTTGATGGAGCAAATAGGAGACATGTATTTAGATCTTGGATCACAAAACCCATGAGCGCGTAGATTAGTTGGTAAGATGTTGTTCTATTTAAATTAGAGATCTCAGGATTGAGCTTTGGATATGCTTCTGCATTAAGACTTAATAAAAGAGTTTTGTCGTTGTAGTTACCGGCCCAACTTAAAGAAAATATCCATGGTTTCGATCAAAACTAAAATATCTCAGAGACTTAGACCACACATCCAGGCCACAACCATCGATTTCAACTATTTTGTTTTTATGGACTTTAGTGAATAATGTAATTTGAAGGTTAATTTCATCCATCTGCATCATGAGTTGACTTCATATTCACTCAAAGACAATTATAATAAGTCGATTGAAGTTAGGGGTCAAGCTCATAAACTATTCACTTGATTTAAGGCATGTGAAATTATGCATGTCACTAGCTAGTCCAGATTGTTCATCAATGATTTCACATGTCGAGTTTGATATTACTACGCGAAATTCAACGAAAAGTTGAATCTCTTTTTCCTGTGATAGACATTTGATGCGACCAGTTTAACAAATCAAGGGTCTGGGTGGGGTCACACTGATTTGCAAGGAGAGGGCATTGGTTGGTGTTCGCAAGGTTGCATTTGATATGTGTCTTTAGATAGAAAGAACGAAGACAGTGAGATGATGTTAGAAACAGAGATGAAGTTGTGTTTGACAGTGGTATATAAGACAAGATGATTGATGAAAAAATAAAGAAGATTAAGTTTAGATTCAATGAAAAATGGAAAAATGACAATGACAACGATAAAATATGAAATATTTAAAGGGATATTATTGGAAAAACATATTTCAAATTTGTGTTCCAGAACATAGCATCTCTTCATTTTGGAGATCCAGACATTGGCTCAAGAATTATCATGTGACGGAGATAATTTTTGGGTTTTTTTCTTCATTCTATACTCCAAATACATTTTTATCCTCATATTTTCTGGATTTTCTGTCCGTGGACATTTAGCAAAATGGTTTATTAAGCTTCACCAAATTTTAGTTTGACTTTGCTAACATGATGAAGATAATAATGATCTTAGATTGTGAAATTGTGACAATATGCAAGAAATTAATCTTTCAGTAATGTTTGCATAAACCTTAATCAATTTTTTTTCAAAAGAATTATATTGATATGTTTCCATATGATATGTCAATAAAATAATACTGATAAAAAAGAAATTGAACCCAAAACCTTTTAGAAAATGATTAAAATTCATAAAGATATATGGAGTATATTAAACCTTCACATATAAATTTTACAAAGAAACACTTTTTTTCCCCTAAATTCAGACCTGTCCAGCTCTTTCTGAAGGACGAGGTGTTCACCTAAGTATATACTCCTGACGAAAAAGAATTATATTTTAAAGTATGAATGCAAAATTCCTTTTTTTTTTCTTGGTCTGGTCTGGGTATGAATGTAAAATTCAAACACACGACTTTACAGCTTTGTTTGGTCCATCATTGGATTCTTTAAAATCTGAAACCAAAATAAAAATCTACTCTATAAGGCCAATGAATCTGAGGCCCAAATGATTTATGGCAATAGGAAAAAAAGATCGTCATGGGTGCTTCAATGGCTTGAAGAAACCATTTAATTATACAACCGGCCCAATCAACAAGCTTTCCTTTATTTTTGTTTTTTGACTGAAATTTTAACTTCTGAGTTCGTAGTTAGTAACCTATAAAAGAAAGGAAAACTATGCCAAATCTTTCGAAAGTATTAGCTAAATATTGTTATACATTTCCTCTGATTCATGGCTTCTCTAACTAAATATTTCTGTTTCTTTTGTTTGACTTGTTTTCCTTGTTCTGTCCCAGTACTTCTGTTCTAATTATTAAAAAAAAAGGGGAATTCCACTTAATAGGTAAAGGCTTTGTTGTTACTGGTGAGTGTTTTCGATAGGTAAGTAAATATAAGCATTAGACTGAGACCAAATCAAGGTTCAAATTTTTCATGATGAGGGAAAAGAACTATCCTGAAAACTCTTATTCTGTCCCATCTTTAAAAAAAAAAAAAAATCCCAATATTAACATGATCTGATCATTGCTACCTGAATGCAGCATACAGTTATAATGGAGAACACATAATGACCATTGAGCAAGCACTCAAAAACCATATGAAAGCAAGGACTGAAACTAACACTACTTTGCCCATATCATTGAATCAAAAAGAAGGCAAAGACATGAAAATACATGAAAAGAAAAAAAAAGGTAAACAACCTGAGAGAGCTATATCACAGGCTATCTCTCCCTAACTAGAGGTAAGCATTTTAAAGTAGTTAGGCCTTCTCAATCTCTCCTCTTTATTCCAGGCATATATGCCATTGAATTTTGGCCCTTTTGCTATCTACTGTTTTCGAGTGTTCTTCACACAGTGTAGTGCTGCTGGATTGTATCAATGTCCAGACCTTTCAGTTTCACTACAGATTCAACATGTCCCTTAAGTGTGTTCAGCTCACGAAGCCTGTAAGCATAAAGAGGTTTCATGCATTAGTTCCACCGAAATACTGACTCTAGATATAACCAAAATACAAATGAGAAATTGAATAAATCTTTCTATAGTAAAGATTGTAATAATTTTGCTTATAAGTGAAGGGTGTGGCAGCTAACCTTGCAACTTCAGCTCTTCTCTTGGCCTGCTCAGCAATCTCAGAGAGTTCTCTGTAACTGCTCTTTTCATTGAAGATACTAGAAGTTTCTGGTGGCTGAAGCCCATGCAAGGTCCTCTGAGCAAGAGCCCATTGAGCTTCCCTCTCCTCCTTACCATAGTCTTTCTTGGTGGTGAAGGCAGTCTGTCACACACAATTTTGAGGGAAAAAAATCAAATCTATTCATGAAAAATCTTTACCATTGCATAGAGAAGGCGCTAATAATTAGCAAAGTACCTTGTTTTCTAGCAGATTTAGCCAAGCCTTGCCACTCAAGATGTAGCGGATGGCAAATTTCATAACGTCAAGAGGAACATAGAAGACAACACTGTATAGCCAGATGACTCCTGCCCAACCCCAACCAATTCCTTTCACCTTTGCAAAGCCCCAGTGGGCATATACTGCTATGATTGTAGCAATCTGCAAGACCATAAAAGCTCAAAATGTTTTTCCACCCTTCTAACGTATTTTGGAACATGTATCAGCTGCACGCCTACAATTCTAGGAGATTAAATGGAGCATCATCTCTTCCTTACCAGCTGAGCAATAAGGAAAGCACCGACCAACAGCAATCCAGGGCGTTCAATGAAGGACCAGCTGCGGGAACGGGTTACAAATATCAGAGCTTGGCTAACAATACTGACTTGTAGGTACAGAGCAGACATCATTTCATCATGAGTCAGGTATCTAACCCCAAATTTGTCCTACAAAAACAATCATGGGAGTTACATATTTGATCAGAAACAAAGAACTTTAAAAGGGGTTGATATGCATATGCTGGAATATATGCCAATTATGTATTCCTTACTGGGAAGAAGCTAGTTTCTTTCATTGCCCAGAAGAAGATGACAGTCATCAATGCCAAGTAGCTTCCAAGAACAATTCCTGTGGCGAATATTTCTTGCAATTTCCAGCTATCAGGCAAGGGAGATGGCTTCACTCTGTCCTTTGAAATTGTCATAATTGTTCCTAATAGTATAAAATTAGTGTGTCAGATCTCCAATGTCAGTCAGCATAGGCATTAAAAGAATTCAAGTCTATTTCATGTCAGCTAAGAGCTTTACCATCATTTAGAATGGCAATGATCAAAACCATGAAAGGAGAGAAGTCGAATTTCCAGATCAGTGCAATGAACATGAAGCCAAACTGCATTCAGAATCAAGAGAACCCAAACTGATGAATATTCATTCATTCTTGTCATAATGAATTACATATAGCAGTAACATTGCTATCCACATACCACTATACGAATGGTGATAGACACAGCGTAGATCTGAAAAAAAAAAGAAAATAAAGTGAAAAGAGTTAAATAAAAGAAAATAAAGTGAAAAGAGTTAAATATAGAGACAAGAGAGCAAAGGAGATTGTATTCATGAAGAAAAGAGAGAAAAGCCAACCGTATAATTCTTCATTCTTTGAAAAATAGCTCTGCTAGTCAAGACTGCACTAATAATAACACTCAATCCAGGTTCAGTCAAGACAATGTCAGAAGCACTTCTTGCAGCGTCAGTAGCATCAGCAACAGCAATTCCAATATCAGCCTTCTTCAAAGCAGGAGCATCATTGACACCATCTCCAGTCATTCCACAAATGTGCTTCCTCTCTTGCAACTTCTTTACAATTTCATATTTGTGCTCTATATATAAATAGGAGATGATAAGTACAACATTTCAAAGAAGAGCATAATGACAAGGGAAAAAACCATTGCAGTGAATTGGTAAAGCGGGTGAACCTGGAAATACTCCAGCAAATCCATCAGCCTTCTCAATCAGCTCTTCGACCGGAATTGCAGCAATATTAGCATCCCTGTCTTGACCAAGCAAGGAAGCAGATGGATACATATTTGTTCCCATACCAAGTCTCCGACCAGTCTCCTTAGCTATGGCAAGTTGATCACCTAAAGAGCATAACAAAATTCAGGATATTAACTTGAGAATGCTAGACACAAGAAGTTCTATTTTAAAGGATGAGGCTTTTTTCTTGGGAAAAGGAATGAGCGAGATTAGTTACCGGTAATCATCTTGACATTTACACCAAGATTAAGTGCTCTACGAATAGTTTCAGCACTGTCATGTCTTGGAGGGTCAAACAGTGGCAACAAACCTACAAACTGCCATGGACCACCGGCAGCTTCCTTTGTTCTCTCAGGAACTTCCTGCACAAGTAGAACCAGGCGGCTTAGTACAATGGAATGTGAGATTTCTAATCAAACTTTAAATGCGAAGATCAGCTATAACAACCTGTCTAGCAACAGCAAGTGAACGAAGCCCTCTGTCCGCAAACTTGTCAATAATAGAATGGCACTTCTTCTTAGCATCTTCTCTAAGGTTACATAGGGTCATGATCTGTCCACCAAATAAATATGTCAGCATGCATCAATGGGGCAACTAGAAACAAAATCTCACTAAGTAATTTGAACAAAGTGAATCATGAGTATTACCTGCTCAGGAGCACCTTTGCTTGCACGGTGCCAGTTTCCATCAGAATCAATGTAAGTTAATGCTGTTCTCTTGTCAACAGGATTGAATGGGAAGAAGTGCACCTCTCTTATCCCAGCCCTTGCCTGCACAAGACACAGATTTGTTCAATATAATCATCACATAAACAATTTTTCTAACAAGGAACTCAAGGATATTATCAAGTTGATGCAATGAAGAGACATCAAACCTCTTTGGGGTCAGCAAGCATTCCCACAATGGCAGCATCTATTGCATCCTGGTTCTCAGTCCTGGAAGCCCTTGCAGCAAGAAGCATCACATGCTCCCTGTCCACACCCTTTGCAAATACCTCAATCAAGTTCTTGTCAACACTGAGCTTGTTGAGGGTGAGTGTCCCTGTCTTGTCACTGCAAAGGACATCCATGCCAGCCATTTCTTCAATGGCGGTCATACGCTTGGTGATGGCACCCTGCTGAGAGAGCCTGTGAGAGCCAATGGCCATTGTCACGGACAGCACAGTGGGCATAGCAATGGGAATTCCTCCAATCAACAGGACCAAAAGGTTGTCAATTCCATCCCTATACTTGCGGTGCTGAATCGGGTACATGACTATGATCTCAGCCGACATACCAACCGCAATGGAAAAAATACAGAAGTTTCCAATTGCTGTGAGAACCTTTTGGAAGTGTCCAACCTGGTTGGTGCTATCCACAAGGTGTGCTGCTTTTCCAAAGAATGTGTGGACACCAGTTGCTATGACAACAGCTTCAATTTCACCTTGTTTGCAAGTTGAGCCTGAGAAGACCTCATCCCCAGGATTCTTTGTCACAGGAAGGGACTCTCCGGTGAGTGCAGATTGATCAACTTTCAAAGGATCACCCTCAAGAAGACGAGCATCAGCAGGGATGATGTCACCTAGCTTGATGCTAATGATGTCTCCAGGGACTAGAATTGATGCTTCTTGTTCACTCCATTTACCATCTCTAAGAAGCTGCAATGACATGAGAAAATTTTAGTCAGTCATAAAAACAAAAGGCTTAACCTTTGCTACTTCTAAATCCTCATAACAGAACATTGCATTTAGAGTTCATAACCATTTAGGTCTATTTTTCAACAAATGTGATATAAGACGTCTTATTTTTTCTCATTAGACACAATCTTGAACTGATTACCTTTGTCTTGGGAGCAAGACCAGCCATAAGGGCGGCAGCAGCATTTCCAGCATTATTTTCTTCAATGAAACTGATGGTGGAGTTGATCAGCAACAAGCAAACAATACCCACAAAATCTTGCCAATCTGGGGGCTTCCCCTCACCATTTGCAAGAGCAATGGCCATTATAGCTGCTGCTTCCATCACCCATGACAGGGGATTCCACATGAACCCAAGAAACTTAAGTAGTTTGCTTTCCTATATCATTGAATTAAAATTGTTATCATTAGCAAATTCACTCAGTGACTGTATGCTAGTAAATATATTAGGCAATGTAGCACAAAGCAAGGAACCTTTTTCTCCTCTAGCTTGTTTGGCCCAAATATTTGAAGCCGATTGGCTCCTTCGTCCGATGACAAACCTTCTCTGGTACATTTCAATTGCTGAAACACTTCCTCAATAGGAATACGTTCCTGCAAACAAGTCACATTTAGAAAACTGGATTACAAGATAACACTACCACTAGCATAATGTTGCAAATTGAATCACATCATGATTACGTACTAATTATTTATGCTGTTTACTACAAAGCTTTATGAATGCAATTGTTTCTTATAGTTGTTGTAAATAACATTATCACAGAGATTTCAAGTTCTTTGTTTTTGTCCCCATTTTGGCTTACAGCACCCCTTGGTACGTACATTAGCATGATTCAATTGAATATATGTTTGAGAACCCTTTGCTCATATTATTATGCATGTATAGAAATATAATAATATAAAAAAATGAGTTTAATTTTTGTGCATCGACAATACAGAACTTTTTATACCTGTCATTTAATCATGTATTGTCATATTTGTAAAGGTAATTGAGTCTCATACTCATTGCTTGAATAATCATGCAAACAAATAGGAAAATTTAATTAGATAATATGTAAAACTGTTAATACATTAAAATTAAACTCTAAAAAAATTATAAAACATTATAATAAGTCCTGTTAAAGTGATAAAATTAAACGCAAGATACTTTAATAATGTTTTACAAAAATAGTTAAAAATCTGATCTGCTTTTAGTGTGAAAAATTTAAAACGATCATTAAATCAGAAACAGCAATATTAATGATATTGTTCCCCCCAAAGAAAAAAAGATGCTACTTGCTAAGACTCATTTTTGGAAACACAATCAACCAGCTTTACTTTGCTTTTTGAGAATTCAAAGAATAAGCACATTTATTTTCCAATTAAATTTACAAAATCGCTTTCCATTTCGATGTTGAATTTTTTTAATTACAAAAATAGAGACATTAACAAAAAAAAAGGACATAAGTACGTGGCCAAACAAGGGCCTTGGCCCCATGACTCGGGGCTCTCCCACCCTAATGAACCAGGGTGCCCTTCCAAAACAAACCAACCAAAGCCAACCACGAAAGCGTTGACTGTGTTAGTTTCAGACGGGACAGGACAACTATCCCTCCATGTGATCAGTGCCTGTATCTAACAGCTTGCACCGGCTTCCACATCCTAAGGACCCGTTTGGTTGCATTTTAACGGGAACAACAAGTTGGCCTAACTAGTTGACCACAGATTGAATTGCCCCAAGGGTTTAGGGTTTGAATCCCAAGAGCGTTTCACATAATTCATTACCATACACTTACTTCAAAAATTAATGCTTAATTAAACTAGCAAAAAATTTGATTATTTTTTGATGAAAAAATGATGGGAGACATCGATCTGCAAATTTTGAGAAATGAAACATTCAAGGTTGCTTCCTTTTAATAAGTGCATTTTTTAAGATTTAAATTTATCTCCTTACCCTTTTGAGGAATTAAATTGCTTATTATTTGTCTAATAATTCATCACTACATAAATTTTGATGCTTTCAATAATAATATATAGTAATATCAAATAATGAAATAATATGACTAGTTAATACAGAAATAATAAGAAAAAATATCATTAGGATCATAATATTGAGATCCATTAAACTTACACCCTAATAATTATTAGATAAAATATAAATTCTATATGAATGAATTCACATCTCATTAAATAAAAAATGAGATATAAATTGATATAATTTCTTATATTAAATGAGTATAAATAACATAGTTTGGGAGTAGAGAACATGAATTCTCAATTAATGATGGTTTTGTCAAAAATTGCGAAGACCATTGCTTTATGGTGCGAATTGATTTTCGTATAACTGCTACGAAATGGAATTTAACCAATCATGATGAGTCAAAACTTGAAAGTAGGAGAGAGAAATTTTGTTTTCCTGACAAAACACAAAATGATTCTGCTTGCTTAATACCTTCGGGTGACGTTTTACGAAAATAGTTTCATACCATTAAGCATTTTTCAATTGGAAAAGGGGTTGAGGGCATATCGGAGAAAACAGAATGAACGACAGGGGCCATTGATGAATCGAAAAAAATAAAAGAGTGAAAAAGCTGTGGACCCTGTTGTGTGAGATCAGGGCTGAGGACCGTTAAATGTAAGAGTTACCATAAAAACGGTTAATCAGACGGCTGCAGGACGCCAAGGAAATAGAAAAAGTTAAAAGTACCACGGAAAAGTACTTTTAAATTCCCTCATAACCAAACAAGGCGCAGACACAGAAAGAGACAGATGAGAGACATTAGAAAAAAATAATGTACGCAGTACACACACCCTGTACAGGACAACAAGGAAAATAAACGAAGAAGCGTATTGAACAGTGAACACCGTATTAATTTCCACCCCACACACGTTTAGATCCACACACAATAAAGAAAGGAAAGTTCTTGAAATTGTTTATCTGTTTGGTTGCGGAGCTAATGAAGGGGGACGGAAAAAAATGGTGCCCATTTGTGGTGGGTTGCTTTTGGAATCAAAACGCTGTCCCTTTCGGTTCGGAGCATGTCATGTGCACGTTAGCTCACCTTAACTCAAAGCCCTCTACAAGTCTAACTCCGTATTTTTCTCGTCAATGAAAAACGGATGGGGAGAAAATTAAATGAATACAAAGAAAAATAATATATATATACACATACCAGTCCTACCCGGAACACCAAAGAGAAACAGATGATTCAATTCATCAAATGAACTGAGAATCGATCGTTAAGAAATCTCTCAACTTTTCAACAAGACATGAATGGTAAAAATAATTTTAGAAATAAAATAAATTTTTGAGATTTTGCTGTTGAAGCAGCTAAACACAAAACAGTAGCAGAATTTCCAGAGAAAACAGCAAGAAAAAAAAAAAGAGAGAGAGAAAAATGAAAAAGGGTAGGTGAGGAGATAAATATACCAAATCAACAGTCTCGTTCTTGATTTCCTCGAGGCTGATGCTCTTGTCAGCCGCCATGTTTGTTCAGCTTGTTCTGAGCGGAGAGAGAAAAAAAAAAACACAGATCAAGGGACACAAACACGCACACTGTGGAGGGATCAGTGAAGAAGAAACAAAAACGGGGTTAGAGAAGGGTCATTGAATGAGGATTGTAGGAGCCAACAAGAGGGAAAGAAAAATAGAAAATGAAGAGAGTTTCTTTGAGGATGTGGATGCGCGAGCGAAGCCACATTGCATACCAATGTTTTTATACCGTCATCAAAGGGGGGATGAGATCGCCTCCCGAATGAGACTGTTGAATATGCAAATTGCAAAACTCACTTTCTCCTCTCTCTCTCTCTCTCTCTCTCTCTCTCTCTCTCTTGTATTACCGGTGACTTGTCGGTTGCATTGTGGTGGTGACATTGATGATGTTGACATATTTTGCCTTGGGGTTTCAAAATCTCTCACTACCTTAACCAGTGGGTCCCAGTCCCTTGGACTATTGTTGAGTTTGGTTTGGTTGAGTAACCTAGGGTTACACCTCTCAGCCCCAAACTTCACGCTATAAAATAGGAGCTACCACTTCTATTTGTCTATTACTATTCTCTATTAATTATAATTATTTATAGTATTTCTAAGGTGTTCTTAATAAAAAATATGTTTAGTATTAGTTAATTTATATTGATCCAAGTTTTAAGCAATCTTTAATAATTACATTGCTAAATAAAAATGATTACTAATATTAAAGTATAAATTTTTTTAAATTATTTCATAATTAAGATATTCCAAAAATTACTAGTTAATTATTTATCATAGAACAATATATTGAGTTATTAGATAAAATTTAAGAACTAATTAAAGACTTTAAAGTTCACAATGATTATTTATAAAAGACAAAAATTTGAAGAGATTATTGTATTTTTTTTATTATTTTTTGTTTAAATATTTTTTCATTTAAACCTGGATGATAATTAGATAAAAATATCCTTTTATTTATAAATGTTAAAAATTAAGAGAAAAAATATACACACAACATTAAAACTTAATCATGGAGATTCAATATCAATTTCCTTAATTATGTTAATACTTATTTTAGTTTATCAGAGTAATATAACAACACATAATTTTTTTGTTGCTGAAGTTTTTTTTTGCTAAAGATAGTGTAATTAAATATACATAGAATATTTACATATTAATAATGTCAAAAAAATTTCTAGTATTTAATTTAATATTAATAAATAAACAAAATGAAAATCTACATGCAAATTAGTCCAAGAGACAAATTAATGAGCATTCGATATTTGAATTACTTCATGATGTTGCCAACTTTAATACGAGACTTAGTAGAAATGAAAATGGATTGAATTAAATCGACCCCTTGAAGCTTACTTTTAATTATAATAACGTGATAATCAAACTTAGTTTGTTTATTTAAATGAATTGAACTTAGTTTGTTTATTTAAATGAATTGAACTTAAAATTTGGATTGACTTATTTGAAAAGTATATGAAGCTCAACTTGATTTGTTTGTTTATAACTTGATTGTTTTCCTTCATCAAATCTCTTTTTGCAATATCTTTCAAATTTCTTATTTTAATATTTAATAAACAACTCTATAAAAATGAAAGAAAAATAAGAAAAGAGTCATCTTTGTCTCAAATTAGGATTCGTAATTGCAATCAAAAAATGTTTTTTATCCTATATATTTTTATTTAGCAATATAATTATTCAAAATTGCTTAAAATTTGAATGAACATAAATTAATTAATACTAAACATGTTTTTTTTATTAAAGGCATTTTAGGAATGCCACAAGTAAATGCAATCTAAATAGGGAGTGACAATAGATGAATGAAACTAGCAATAGCCAACCCCCAAAATAGGATCTTAACTCTAGTTTTTAGTTTTTGTACATTATCTTCATCAGATATTTTCCTAGTTTACCTTTGTTGATGTAAAAGAAAATTACATTATCCTCTAATCACATACTTTTTACATAGTGAATGTTTAAATTAATTATTTTTTTCTTTTACCAATATTTTATATAATTGTATATTTATAAAACTTTTTATATTGATAATATATTAAAATTAAATTCTATTTTCATACTTTTTGAAGTTTAAATATATTTTTAAAAAAATAATAAAATGAAACACTCATAAGACAATGATGTTTTGAAAAAATCATCACCCATCTAACATTTATTCTCTTTAAGTAAGGTCTCAAATTATGATTTTGAACTTAAAGTATATTTTTAAACACTTATATGATATTGATGTTTAAGTGGTCTGACATTTATTCTTTTTAAGTAAGGTCTCAAATTATGATTTTATAAATAAAATAAATATTTATACTAAAAATAATTCAGTATTATAATGAATCGACTTAATTTGAATAAAATTAGTTGAAGTTCATTGAATTTTGAATGCAATTAGTTTAGACAACAAATAAAAAACTTTTAAAATTCAAATCATTGCAATGGAGAAAATCTCTGTTTACTAGCTCTTACCCAGGTTTAAACAAATAAGAGTCTGTTTATAGTATAACTTATGACTTTTTTTAACTTTCTGAAGTTAAAAATTATATTTTTACTTTTGATCATGTTTGGCTAAGTAGCTTATCATTTTTCTAAAAGTTATTCTTTATACTTTTTGAGAAGTTAAAATATTTAGCTTCTTAAAAAATAATTTCTAAAATACTAAAAAGAAATAATTTTGTTATTATGTATTTGAATATAAAATAACTTATTCACAAGTTACTTTCCAAAAGTTACTTTTCTATAAGTATTTAAATAAGTTGTTTACTCACACAAGACCTAAGTAAGGTTCGTGGTCATAGGACTAGGTAAAAAGATAATTAATACCGCAGGAATTTTTGTATGTTTATATTTATATCCATTGATATGTTACTAACTATTTAATGAGTTTGATATTTTGTGTTTATATTAACAAAATAATAATCAAAGTCTCTGATCAAAAGTAAAAAAAAAATCCAAGCCATCAAATAAAGTATTAATACAAATTAAATGATTATGTTAAAGTGATTTCAAGTAATAATAATAATAAAAATAACAACAACAATAATAATAATAATAATAGCTCTTGATTATTATCACACCAATAAAAAAATTAATTTTGGCAATAAATGATTTAATAACATAATTTTTTATTACATGAGTTTAATTTAATCGTGTATATTAATGATTTTAATTAAATACTACATACTATTAATAATTATATCAAAATTGATCTCTATAACTGAATCCTTATTAAAAAATGATATTGTACTATACTGGTGATTGTTACTCACCGGTTAAAAATTCAAATGAAGAATATTAGGTGTGTGATTATTCACATATTAAAGAATGTGAAACGGACCCTTATACTTTTTCCCCATTTTGTGATGACGATTACATAAGATGTCATTTATCTCGTTGGGATTGTGGAATGATTCTTTGAACTATATACTTAAGAAATTTATTTATGAGCTTCTATGAAATTGAGTAGAGTATTAATTAGCAATTTATAGGACTATCTATATGCTTTTATAGTCAATCCTGTGAAAGTAACTTAAGGAGCATAAAAGTTGTAAGATTATGTACAAATAAATTATTTTCTAAGTCAATAACAACAAAAAAATATTTTCCAAGTTTTGGTCAGATTTTTGTCTAAATTTGTTTCTGATTAACAGGTAATAGAATCCAAACTTTGATTGGCTTGAGGCTGAAACAAGATAAGCTATTGAGAATTATAAAAAATATTATTCCAAAACTTAAAAATTAATGTCTAAATAGAACACCCACTTTATTGTGATTCTCACTATCTCCACATGTTTATCACATTTAATGATGATGGAACGTACGTTTCACTTAGACACCTATTTCTTAATGTTTGAATAACACTTCTCAAGAATTATAGATTTTTTTTAAGAATGATACCTTAATGTGAAAGCGAATTCTCTGTGGTGTTGTCAGTCAATGAAGAAAATTTCTTATATCCACCGGAAGGAAAAGGAATTTTGTACCATTAAATAGGTGATACGAATGTATAAAGTGATGGGACATTTGAAATTGGATGGTGGAGATGGAATGTGGAGGAAGAAATTCTTCCTCTCGAAGGATGAAAGAATCTCTCGTCAATGAAAGTGCTGTTATTGCCCATGTGGTGCAATATGCAGACGACACGTGTTTGAAATTTTGGATTTGTGCATCGCATTTAAAAGGTAACTAAAAATGTTGCCAAACGTACCCGTCCTCCTACTCTACTCATCTCCCTTCTCCACTCCCACTGCCACTTCCCTCCTCCACCGTTTCCAACCCTAGCCTATTCAGTTATTCTTCATCTTCCCTCTCATTCACAACAATACAAGAAACCCCATTCCTAATCACCAAAAATGAAGCACCATTCCCTCAAAATCTCAAGCTCCTTCACAAACCCTGCCTCCAAATCCCAACCTTAACCACCTTCTATCGCCACCACCACCACTCCGCTCCAACCAACACCACTAACCGCCCTCACGCTGGTGAGGCCCGCAACGCGCCGACATCCCGTGGAGGCCGTTGAACGTAAAGGAGTCACCACCATCTTCACCTATCCTCGTGACATGTCATTGGAGATCTGACAAGCCTTAATGCACTTCTTCTTGAATCCCGGATCTCAAGCAGCGCCCGCTCCACGTGACCCGCAATATCCCCTTATGCTACCAGGAGGGTGGCATGTTCATCGTGGAGGGCTTATTACTCACCATCGGCCTCCCCAGGTCATCATCAATACGTTGAGGGAGTGGTTATCGAATTGGAGGAGAATTTCATGTGATGACGTGACATTGTTCCTCATCGAGGTAGTCCATGAAGTGGACACCCAACAAGTTTGGGGTAGTGGGCGCACTCGCGAGCAGGAGGAAAAAAAGGGTGTGGCAGAGGAGGGGGAAGTGATTATGGGAGTGGAGGAAGGAGATGAGTGGAGAAGGAAGATGGGTACATTTGGCAACTTTTTTCTTTAACCACATTTTCAAAATGTGGTTAAATATGATGCGCAAATCCAAAATTTGGAACATGTTTGTCTGCATGCTGCACCACATAAGCAACAACACCATGTTTATTGACTGGCGAAGCACTAGAGTAATCCTCTAATGTAAAAGGGAAAAAGATACAAACATACACTACAAAATAATAATTCACAAGATTTGAGTACCCAAAAAAAAAAAAAAATAGCAAGATTTAAGCTTCCTTAAGACAAAAGATTGATTTTGATACATTATTAATAAAAAAAATATTATCATCATCTACTTATATCTTATCATTTGTGTAACTTTTAGATAGTAATTTTAAAGGTCATACATTTTATTTGTCCCTATGAAATTATGGGTTTGATTTTGATCCAAAAGTTTCTAATAGATGTCTCTTTCAATCCATATTGACACTCTATGTTTGCTTGATGGCCTAGCAGAATTGAGAAAAAAAATTGAATGAACTTTTTATTTTCTATGAGTGTATTTGGATGAAAAATGAAAATAGGAGAAAAAATAATTTCTCTCATAAAAAAAGTGAAATAAAAGAAAAAGATGTTGATGCCAAATGATAATTTTTTTTTACCCTTATATTATTCTAAAATAAATTTTTTTATTAGTATTATAAAATCTTATTCAACCATAAATATTATGAGTCATGAGAAAAACTCGTGAAAACAAAAAGGTTAATGCAATTTTATCATAAATTTATCAATCAAATTAATGTGAATAAATATAATAAAAATTGGTTTTCTATTTTTATATGAAAACAATATTGTTTATATTCTTATCTCTCTCATTGCTTTATTATTTATTAATTTATTAATATGGACTTGATAATTCAACAGGTCGATACTATTGAAAATGTATGGATAATATTAGAAATAAAGTTTTTTCTCTACCACCCTTTAATTTTATAAGAGTACCCAAATTTTTTTTATAAATAATGATGAGTTGGAATTTGGGATCCTTCCTTCTATTTTGCTCACATTTTTTGGAGGAAAAAAAATAGTGGTTTCCCTGCACTTTTTTTTCACTTTATATTCTTTCCTTCTTGTTTTCCTTCCACATTCTACAAGGAAAAATTAATTTATCTCCTTTCATTTTCTCTCCTTCTTCTCTCCTATTCCTTCCATTCTTAATAATTGTTCAATTATGAATGGCACAAAAATAATTGAAAAAATAAAAATTAGAAAAATTTAAAAGTAATTATTGAATTGCCCTTATTTCTTTTTAATAGTTCAATTTTCTCTGCGTTTAACTATCTTTCTATAATCTGATAGAGGTATTATTGAAAAGAAATAAATACTACTTAATTTTTTTAAAATGAATAATTATCCATAATAAAATTGTTAAAATGGACAATTATTCAAAATAAAGGGAGTATTTTATATTTTCCACTCAACTAATAAATAAAGAAAATTAATTTATTTCCTTTCAATTTTTTTCCTTCTCCTCTTGTTCTTTCCATTTCCCACTTGACTAAATAAAACCCTAAATCCTAGATAAAAATGCGTCAAATTAAAATTAAAGAAGTAAAAGTAAATCCAATTCATTCAATTTTGTAAGACAAAAACTAAGTAAAAATAAATAAATTCTTGATTGATTTTCAATTTGTAATCTAGTTTTTAATTTTTATTAAGTTTAAATTACATTTGAACATCCTAATTTTATCGGTGAAAGCATAAATTGGACGAATCTAAAAACATGCTAACAGCTAGGGAACTCTAGCTGGAACATGGGCATCTTTATTCTGCTGCAATCAAAATACATAATATATACATAAACTGAGTAAAATATTTTATATATAATTATAGATAATTTGCACTAAAAACAATAAGTTTAATTAATCCATGGCAATAACTAAGTAGGAAAAGGAATTAGTTCTAACATAATGGAGTTGCCGCATACCTTGAAGGTGAAGCAAATGGCTAACTCTGAGCAAACTAGGTCCCATAAATGGACACCTCACTAGGTTCTTCCCGTGCGGTGAGCTAGTCCTGGATAGCGGACCACAGTTGGTACCAAGGTTAATCAATTTACCTGTTAACTCGCGATCCTGCTTTCCACTATTTATTGGCTAAAACTAATAGCAACAAAATTAACTGTTCATATAAAATTGGGATTCATGAAGTTTTCTAGATGATAAAATAAATTCATAATCATACATACAACAAGTATGGTCCCATGAGTTTTCTAAAATAATAATTTGTTATGATACTTTTAAAACAATAATTTTCTAAAATTTCTATAATTCATAAAAGCATATTTCTTGACATAAATTATTCTAAAATTTCATAAATAATTCATATAATATAGGAAAATATAATAATGACCAAAGTATGGCCATGAGCTTAAACCCCTCACTGTTGGTCCTAGTTTATTTCTATGACAATTTTGACCTTTAAATAAAAAATAATTATAAAAACATCCAAACAATATAATAAAAATATAAAAAATTTGATTTAATCGCCTAAACTCAGTTTTGGATGATCTAATATTTAAGAATTATGAGATAAAAATTATGCCTTAAAGTAAAATAACATATTTAGATAAAAAGGAGAAGGAATTGGCTAAATTCCAGGAAGATCACTCAAGATTATTAAAAAATTTGAGGGAACCGAATGTTTTCTCTCTAGGGAAAAATCTTTGTGTCCAGGTTCTTAGGAAATATTTGGATTTTTTGATTTGCACAATTATACTGTAATTTACAAAACAAACTCACGATGTTTGCATGTTTCCTATTCCTTTACTTATTTTTTAAAAGAAAGTTAAACGTTCCTTGCTTGGCTGAGAATTCCATTATTTCAAAATCATATATGTATATACTATATTGGATGTTTTGCTTTTTAAAAAAAAGAAAAAAAAACTAATAATGGCTCATATGGTGGCGTTAACTTGATAAATAAAGAATAATTTAACATGGTTAACTTTTGAATTCATATTGGGTAAAATTTGGATTTTCACAAAATAATATTAAAATGTTAAAATAACAATAATAATATATTTAAGTTATTACTTATAGTCATTATTAATTTTCAGTAATTTTAGTTCACATAACAATAAATTTTATATTTTGATTTTATGTTATATCTACACGTACATCTTAAACAATTTCAATAGGATGTATTTTATTATTTTTATAATCTTCTAAATTGTTGAATGAATAGGTAATACTAATAAGTTTTAAAAATAAAAAGCAAAGCAAAG
Source organism: Dalbergia oliveri (assembly GCA_030441495.1). Taxonomy (NCBI): domain Eukaryota; kingdom Viridiplantae; phylum Streptophyta; class Magnoliopsida; order Fabales; family Fabaceae; genus Dalbergia; species Dalbergia oliveri. The sequence continues at coordinate 50,018,688 of JAMLFY010000001.1, read as the reverse complement.
AATTTTTTTATAGATAAAAGTGTATTTGTTTTACTACCAAAGACAAATAAAAATTTCATTAATGCAAATGAAAAGTTAGGTCCTAAAGGACTACAAGCATAGGAAAATAGAGAAGGGATCACCTAACTACTAATTTCTCCCTTTTAGAATATTGCTCATTTTCAAATAACTTTATATTTTAAAATATCTGTCAATTTTACATTTTAATAAAATATTAATTATGTTCTTCCAATACTTCCCGTAATTAATTTCACATTATCAAAACATTCTAACTAATACTAGCGCTTGACTTCACTAAGCCATAATTTTTATCTTTTAAATATTAAATAAATTAAAGTTTTCTATAATAATAAATTGTTAAATTTTACTAAATATTTTTTTGTTTATAAATGACTTAAGGTGAGGTAGTTATTTTTTTTCCAAAATAAATGAGTGGAAAATGAGAAAATATGAGGAAAATTTGAATTTATAGACTTCAAAATAAAATTAAATAGAGTTAGGATGCACCAAAAATTAGTTACAAAAGTGAATTCTTTTTATTAATAGTATAACTCAACTTTAAACATTGTGCTATATTAATTAATATATAGGAATATATTAGTCCATTTACTATATTTTACATCATTATCAAAATTATTTATTATTTTTCTTAATATTTATATTTGATCAAAATTGAGATATTTTACAAGAGAGAGACTAAGAATAGGTAACAAAACATGAAAAACCTAAAAAGAAGAAGGAAAATTAATTAACAAGTTTCTGGAAAGTGTAACTATTTCTTGAGAAGCAATAACAACATTCTCAGAGACCAATTAATAAATGTGTATCTGTTTACTTTTTTTTCAAAAAAAAAAATCATATTGGCTACATTTTTTCTTTAAGAAAAAAAAGACATTGTTTTGAAATTATGGAGTTTAGATGACAAACGGGGGACCAGCCACAAAGGCACCGAACAGTTAAGCATGTGCAACTCTAACTAATCTTTTAAATAATGAATTTCGCCATACCAAGAGAAGATTGCATGTGTAAATTTGTTGCAAACGGTTTGTTTGTTACTATTTATTTATTTTAGATATATAGGCCATACTCACTCTTGAAATTTTTCATTTAAAAAAATAGTTATGCCAGTTTCAATCTGCCAGTTGCTTTTATAGCATTTCGTTATATCCCCAAGTCAAAAGAGAAAGCATTTGTCTCAATATTTACGTTATAAATTTGACTTTGTTTTGGATGGAAAAATAGTTCTTTTGCTATTACGTGTTACTTAATATGTCGAATGGTATGCAATTGTTCACTCAGATAAGACTATCTAAGTATAGTACTCGCTCAAAATTCTTCACAAATGCCAATTATCCCTTGCAAGAAAAATACATACCAAACGGGAGAAACAAAAACTACTATAGGAGCTAGCGAAGCTTTACTTACTCATTAATTCTTACGAGGAAAACAATGAATCTTTGAAGAGCAATGCTACATACATGCTAAGTAGCTTATGCAATTAACAAATGACGATTTTATATATATTAACCGCTAAAAATTTAATTCAGTGAATGTGCTGATAAAAAAAAATTACGCAGAAAAATAAATAATGGCATAACTGTATGAAAGTTTTGAACTAATATATAGTATTAATACATTTTTTCTGAAAAATTTATTGTTTCAAATTTGTCTTTTAAGTTGGTTGTGGCACAACCAAACCGGTGGAAGAGGGAGGAACACTAGGGGAATGCCAAACCCTAAACTCTAAATAACTAGACCTGCCGTGGCAGAGGAAGGGATACATCATACATGAGGATGGTACAGCTCTTGCAAGATATATATTTGTTTATTAGGGTGTATATATATGTAGTTTTATAAATTATAGGCTATGACATTTATATATTTAGAAAGAAAAAAATTCTAAAAAAATTCCTTAACCGTTAATTACTTCATTTTGTTGTTTTTCAGACTAAGCAAATCGTTCTTTTACTTTTCAAGAACGGAATTCTACGGTCGCTAATTAACTTACCTGGTAGATTTGAAAGACAATTGTTATTTTGACATTTAAAAATAGATGTCTAATTGAGATATTAATTTTATTATCATTGGATGTGATGGATTGATAAAAAAAATAGAGATTGTCATAACATTCAATAATAATAAAATGAGTGTCCCAATTAGATACTCATTTTAAAGTGTTGAAATAGCAATGTTCATGTAAACAAGATAAGTTGACCAAAGAAATATTTTTGTAAGAAATTACAAACGTATGTGTTCTAAAATATCATATACTTTGAAATAAAAATAAGAAATTAAGAGAAATTGTATTATATTTGAGTTGACTTTTTAAGTAAAAAATTACGTGTTTATGTTTCTGACTAGCGAAATCCTGATGAGCTTCTGATTGAAGCCTAGATAATATACTAATATAGTATCGTTTTCATAATTCCAAATTTCTAGTGTTAGGATGTACAGGGTTAAAATTTATAATAATACATACCAAAATAATAATAATAATAATAATTAATTCAAAAGTGTTATGAAAAACGAGAGATAACAAATTTTATAACATTGATTTCGGATAAGTTTGTTTCAAATTTTAAAAAAAAGTGATTATAAAGCTTAAATTTTATATATAATTGAAAAAAAATAAAAATTAATTTTTTTGTAAGTTATTAATTTTAGCTTTTATAAAAAAATTAAAAATTAATTTTTTAAAAATTTTAATTATTTTTAAAAATAATCTAAATATATAAAAAAAATTATTTTTAGTAAAAAAAATAATTATTAGTCAAAATAATCACAAATAAAGGCATCTTTCATCGTTGATTGTGCTGGTTCAATGATTCGCTTCACGGAATGGTTCCCGTTCCATTCACATGCGCGCTTTCAACATAACGGTAATAACAAGATTAATCAGTTTGTTTAATATCAATATATATATTGAACTCTTTCCAGATAGAGCAATTAGTTGCCACCTGGCATGCCCGTGAATAATTATCACCCCGTGAAATAAGAAGCGATTAAATTTAAGGGATTTCCTTCGATGTCCTTTTAAATTTAACAACTGTAATTTAATCACGAGTTTTGTAAATATATTAATACATATTTGGATTAGGTTTATTTTTACAAATATGAAAAACAAAAATAAAAACTCTCAGCATGAGAAAGCAAAACAAAATTAAAAATAACAAACCACAAATTAGTGATATTAAATACTAAAACACACGGCAACACGAAACTCAAGACTGCTGCACTGTGTATATATCCTATATTATTACATGTTGAAAAGTTAAAAATAAAAGTTATTATAAATAGAAAGATAAGCATTTGTGTCTCAATAATTTTTAAAATATTATAAAAAATTATTATTTAAATAATATGATGAATGATAATATTATTTTTATTAATTAATATATATTATGAAAATAATAAAAAAAATTAGTCAAGATGGTAAGTAATTTCAAATATTTAAGACGAGAATGTAAATTATCTTTGAAAAATAGAGACGGATAGCTCTTATATTTCCACAATGAAATAAGAATTAATCTTATGAATTATTTAAATTGACCAAAATTTGTATTATTAGTATTACTCTATAATCTCGAAAGGATATTTTTTTAGATGAGCATAAACAAGCTCAATCGATGTTCAAGCTTAATACTGGCGTAGAGATTCAATGAAGAGAGAACCAACAGTCTTGGAGTTGTGATTCGCAATGACCAGAGCAGAGAAGGATGGTGGCGATACTATCGATCTAAGGAGATGGAGGGCATAACGATGCCCTATTGTGCTGCAACAGAAGTCCGGAAAGAGAAATTTGGTTTCGATTTGAGTCCCCAAAAAAAGTTTATCTAACTAGTGTTCTTATAAAGAAGTAAGTTTTTCATGAAAAAAAAAAGTGATTTTTGAGTTTTCAAAATGAAAGACCCTTAAAAGTTTTTAAACTTGCTTTTATTGAAATCCTTAGGATAATTAATTATTAGACGAACTCTGGAAAAGAAAAAATTTCTAGAAGGAGATGCTAAATTAGTCTTTGAGCAATTCGAGAATAGTAGTATCCTCTTGTAACAATGGAAGTTCGACTCATGAGATATATCGTTTGGGGTCAAGGTTTTGAGCATTTTAAAATACAATTTGGCTCACTTTGCAAAATATCATAAGTCAAAAGTGTGGCTTGGAGAGGTACTCGACTGTATGTATCTTTTGTTTTTTCTTATCAAAATACTTGATTGTATATTAGAGTTTGTAAATTTGGATGTTTATACATATAGATTTCTACAATATAATTAAATCATCCTATTTGTATGATCTTTTAAGTAGTGGGATGAAAAATTTAATCACCCTTATTGATATGATAATACATGATTAGATAATAATGCATGGAAATTAAACTCTTATATGCATGAATGGTCAAGATTGAAAGATAATTAATATATAGTAATTAATGATTATATGATAATTTTAAAAAGTCACATAACTTTAATTTTAATTTTGATCATTCATATAAAATACAATGGTCAATATTTACTCCTCTTACTTTCACAATAAGCCACCTTTCTCATTTGAATCATTCCATATATATATATATATAACTCTAAGAGTAAACTATAGTATACTAACCCTATATAATAATTCTTTTGGACATATATTAATCAAACTATTAAATTTAAAGTTCTTACCAAGCATATCATGTTTATAAAATTTTATAGTTAAAAAATGATTTGATACTCCAACAAGTAAATTTCGATCACTAAATTTATAGTTATTATTATTCAATTTTTTAAAAATTTGATATGTTTGATTATCAATATAATATCATATAATTTAATAGTTGAATTAATTAAAAGAGTTTAATTTTATGCATGAGAGTGTAAAATTATTTTACACTATCCAATCAAAATATTTGGTTATATGACTTTTAGTGATATAAAAGTCAACTGTCATAACTTATATATTGAAGAGACTTATAAAAAAATTTTACACCATCAATATATTAGAATTAAATCCTAATTAAAATAAGATTATAAAGAATTATTGATTGAAGTAAATATACAAAACTTAATCTTAAAATATATGAATGCTCTCTCTCTCTCACACACACACTATATATATATATATATATATATATATATATATATATATATATATATATATATATATATACCCGTACATCAGTACGTTGTACGTACTACCGTTTTAATTTATTGGGTGGAAAGTCAAAGAAAGAAATATTCGCCATGGAATCTGAATTATTGTGTCCTAACTCTATCCACTTGGCCTTGTTCTACTATTCTTCTACCCGTGACTCCGTTAATGATCCCATATTCAACTCTCAATTTGTTTATTTGTCGTCAAATTCCTAACTTTGACATTGAAACTTAATCAAAGAAGAAAATGAAAAATAAAAATAAAAGCTTCGAATATATCTAGCGTTTGTTATACTTAGGGTCATTTTTTGGGATATGGGTTGAGGGTGATATTTAATATCATACTTTTTTTTTTTTGGAATCAGCATAACGAGTGGTCACTGCCTACACTTATCTTTTGTGATCCTCTTTCTTTAAATTTCAGCAGGAAATTTCTTCATACTGATCAAAGTTGGTCCACGCATTTAAAAACAAAGTAGGGGTACGTCCACGTCTGTAAGTTTAACAAGAAAAAGGCATGTATACATGTGTCACGTGTCCTATTTTCATATTTACTTCCATGGCCAACTATGAGTTCAAACTTCAAACTATCCCTAGTCCTATTTGCCAATAAACACGATGTCTGCTCAATACATTATTGCAATTTCTAACCCTGTGGAGGACATTTTGATCCCAACCCAGTAACCATTGTGTCTGATCCCTTGGCCATCTACCGAACTAATACATATTATTGCAATTTCTACGAAGATAACATTTTTGTGGAGACTTTGATGTGCCAATTGGCAACCTTGCCTCTTGTGCGATCAATTTTTTGTTTTTGGCCATCTAAGTATTGCGAAAGTCAATAAAGGACAACTTCCGTACATATTTTTAAAAATTCAGTTGCATTCATTGACCAACCCATTTCCATACAACTTTATCTAAGCCGCTCGTTAGTTATCTTCTTCTTTGTCATTAGTGGTTTGTCTAGATGTATACAGGAAAAAAAAAACTAGTCCTCATTTTTTTCTTCTATATTTTCTCTAGTCCTTTATTCAATGTATTGTTGAAGAAGACTGGCGCCCTTGCTTGTTTTATAGCAGCTCCACTATTTTCTTTTCTTTTTTATTGTTTAACTAGGGTTTTATGTTTTGTTATGTTATTTTTTTGAGGTGTTTTTATTGCCCGGCCCCACTTGGTGTTTTGGCTCCTTCTATGGGTATTTTTTGTTTTATGGTCCTATAACTATAAAGGTATTCTGATTTATATTGAAAAAAAGTGTAATACATTATTCAAGCATATGAGTTGGTCTTCAATGTAAAAGATGCTTATATATTAATAGTCTTTGAATAAGAAGCAGAGCTACAGATCATTTATTAGTTTAGAGTGTATTATGTGAATTGCATATATTTTTTATTCAATCTGTATCTAATGTATTTGTTTCAATTTGTAAGTGTCGTTCGGCTTTTTCATTAATAATTTTTTATTTTTATTAAAAAAGGAGAAAATGAGAGAAAAAATGAAAAGAAAGAAAATAAAAAATAAAGAAGTAAGTTTTATCTTTAAATGTTTGGATAAAGAAAAATGTCATGACCTAATATAGATCATGAACGGCATGTGAGAAATCTCATCCCCACGTAAACCTCGTGATTACTAAAGACTATATGTATTTTTTATTTATAAAAAAATGTCAAAACATAGGTCACTTTGCATAAACAATTCACAATAATCATAAATAGCTACTCTTCATAATTTAAATCTAACTGTAGTTGTAGTATAGATCATACTAAGTTGCTCATATACCAAAAAAAAAAAGAACTATGAATGCTATATCATTTAAATAAAATCTAATCAAATAAACCAAAATGCAAAACACGTATGTGTGTCCTGACCCTTGTATCATCACTTGGAACACTCTACAAAGGCTAACACTTCATGGCAACGTGAAGCTCACCAAGGTTGGGAAACTAATGTTGCTGGGAGGAAGTGAAGGGTCCAGGAGGACCTCTATCTATGAGGAAAAAGGAAGATGGATGAGTTTTATTATAAAACTTAATGAGTGAATTCTCACCTATAATCCCTTTCATGGGACGACAACCACAACGCACAAAATCATTATAACAATAATAATAATAATAATAATAATAATAATAATAATAAAACCGGCATAAATTATATATATATATATATATATATATATATATATATAGACCGTAATTATCTTAGTTCTCTATGGGTACTTTACTAGGCCCCAAACTACTCTGATCTCTAAAAGATTGCCTCCATAGCCGCTTTTTGCCTCCTTGGCTGTTTAAGGGGTTTGTCTCCATGGCCACTTGGTACACTACCTCTTTAACAGTTAGATGTATCAAGGTTAACTACTTTCTAAACATGAATTGGAATTCTAGCCTAATAAACCTCATCATATATAACTCAATTGAAAAGGAATAAATTAAACAATACTGAAATTCCATAATCCTTAGTTCATGAAAACTCTTAATATTCAGGAGCTTCAAATTCACATAATTCTAAGTTTGACCATAGCATATCCATGACTATAAAATCATGTCCAAGGGATCACCCACTTGCAGACATTGTGATTTCAAAGCCCACAAATATGTAGCCGCCAACTGCTATAAATCATAGGAAGATTCGTGTTCTAAAATCCTTTATGCCTAAATTTCTAAACCATATATTGAGCTAATATATTTTCATAACTATATAATTCTAATATCACACTTTTATCTCTAATTTCACGCTTAATAATCATCTTTCATAAATATACTTATAATTACTAAGAACCGTTAACTTGTTGTCTATTTCCTTATATCTACTGTCTATTTTCTAAATCATAAAACCCATTATTTCTCTGAAGCTCTGTTCTAAGCTCTTCTCTAGGTTTAAACTCTGTCATATATAAATACCTTACTCTCAAAATCGTCATGGTAAATCACAAAAATCTCTAAATAGCATCATATTCATAGTCTAATCTTTATGAAAAATCATTTTAACAACGGTTGGTCCCATGAGTCTCTTAAAACATATAATTCATACTCTTTGAAAATCATAATCTCATAAACTTGACAAACCAATGGTAATTTCTAATCTCTTTAGAATAGTTTTTAAAATTATGCAATAATGCTACAATATAAGGAAAATAACTCTAATGACTAAAATAAAGGTCACAAGATTGAACTCACTCACCTGGGGGAGGAAAGGATGGTGTCAACACCAATGGAGTTCCAGGGAGGAGGGATGACACCAACGTTTGCCATAACAACCATAAACTCTAGATCAATCTCTAAAATCTCTGGTTTGCTCTAGGTCAACTTTAACAATATTGGGAGAATAGCCCCACTTGACAACCATGGGAAGAAAGACACCCATAACATGGGGAAGGAAGAACATACAGAAACTAACATAATCTAACAACAATCACTTACCGTGATCTTGGAAGGAGAAGGAATGGTGTTGGATTGAGAGAGAAGGAGTGGGAAGGGTATTTGGAAGCTAGGTTTTTGGGTTTGGGGAGAAGAGCCCGATCTGGGTTTATAAAAGGGGATAGAGGGCTCATTAAGTGGAATGGTGTCATTTTGACACCTTCCGTCGAGGGACATCGCTAGTATAACCGTATAGCCATCTAGCCGCTACCCGCTTCCCACAGAAGCACAAGGGACCGCTATAGTGGTTGGGGGAGCCCAAACTTACCAACTGGACCCACTTGACTTAGCGGTCCTGCTATGACCGTGACAACAGGATTAGATTTTCAGAATTCTACATAACTGGGTCATCATAGTACCTGGGGCCTTTCCAGATACCAGTTGGTCCTGGGAATCCTAAGACCGTATTGGCTTTTCTACAACACATGTCCCTAGGATTACAAAAAATATGATAACAAATGAAGAGCATATAGAATAACATAGATATCTTTGTTATAATAATAAAACATATAAATATTATTTTAATTTAATTTTTATAAATTACATAACTAAATAATATTAAAATATAAATTATTTAATCATGAAAGTTATAAATATAAATTGTTAATATTAATAATTTTTTCCTTTACACATCTAACATGATATAATAGTAATTCCAACCATTTGTACTTAATTGTTCACTCTTCTTCGCACATCTGTGAAGAAAATTTTTATCGTGGGTCCCAAGTCAATTTTCTTTCTTTCTCACTGGACATGTTCATCCCAAGTCTACAATTGAAGCGTGTTTCACAAAATGGGAGAAAATTTTCATGAGTTTTACTCATCTATCAAAATTTTCTTCTCATTTTTATCCGCAAACTCAACCTTGAAAAGAAAAAACAAACTTCTCTCCGTACGTGGTATTTACATTTGAGGGCTTTTGCTAGACAAATTGGCTCTGACTAAATTTCCGAGAGTCGCGCATGAAATAAAGCTCATATGTCGTAGAAAAAATTAACAGCTAAATTATTTGGATTGCTCCATATGCTGGTAACATGTTAGCATGTGAAGAGATATGCCCGTAGCCGTAGGTGTCTCGCAAGAAATTCATTATTTGTTCACAGCTATACTTTGTTGGGTGGGAATCTTTCTGTATATATTAGCACACTCCCTATTTATTTGAGTTTAAATTTTAGATCATCCTTTCAATCAAGAAATCAATTAATTTTTTGATGGATTAAAATATTTACGCGGGAGAGATGCATATTTTTTTCTATAATTTTATATTCAAAATCAAAGCTTAATAATTAAATCTCGCATGCATGCACAATGGATTGTGGCGCATGTGGTTAAGGAGTTAGCCATATCCCACAATGACGTGAGCTCAACTCCTGCTTGAGAGCTATAAGGCCTATATTTATAGGTAATCATGTAAATTTTTTTATAAGTGCTTAAAGAGCTTGGGAGACATGCCCTTTAACGAATCAATCTAACCCATCTAAACATCTAATTAACAAAAAAAATCTCGCATACACTATGGTAGATTAAATGTATGCAAAATATTAGTCAAATTAGTCTCTTATCTCACTTTTGACGAACATTTTATCAATTAAATGATGTGTAAAATTAAGGAATACCTTAACATATCATTATCATTTAAGTATAATGAAATTTAAAATGACTTATTTTTGTGTCTAAAATTGCATAAATTAGTCATTTAAGTTAGGGACTAACTTAACTCATTTTAAAAGTCAAAGAATAAAATGATTCACAAGTACTTTGTGAGAAAATTATTGCTAGATTTATGTGTCAAAATGTAGAAAATGCACACGTTACATTTTTCAACCACCGACAATTGTTTTCCGGCCAATTAAATTGCCCACATCTGTACCAAATGTTTCTGGCTCAAATTTTTGGACATTACAGTCAGAATGGGTTGCATTACTGATTAGGTTAAGCCGATCCAGCATGATAACCTCATTCATAAAACCTAACAACAACATATAATTCATCAATGAGAACTGTTAATCATCAACAGCAATAGGATCCAATAACAATTGTAATCACAAATTATTGGTTTGAACAATATATACTTAAATTATTTTGAAATTAATATAGATTTTTATGAATATGATGTTGGTTTATGCTATTATTCAGGAAACATTCTAACATATTTAAGGTCACTCCAAAGAGATATAGTATTAGTTAACACAAAAGTCAACATATAAAATACTATATTGTAAAAAAAGAAGTTCTTCTTCACAAGATATATAATTGCCAATATTTAATTGTCAATTGCGTAAAACTTACATAGTCGATATATAACTCACAAAACAACGCTGGAGGTGCTGCAATACATGAGAGAAAAGCTGGTTTGTCGGTTTGCTGTTGGGGTTTTGATGGAAACCATTCGAGTGAAGATTGGGTGTGCAGCAGTGGTACCTGATAGTAGACGAGGTATACATGACATGCTTCTGGTTTTGGATATATATTTTCTGATGTAAGGAACATTATGCTTTTTAAGCTATTTTGGGTCCATGGTGTATAAGGGGTACGATAAGTTGGTGGTATTAGTGTATTTATGTTGTTTCTTCTAGCTAGCTTGACACTGTTTTTGATCTCTCTTTTCTTTGAAGTGGATCAATTTAACTTGCCGAAAAAAAAACACTCACAAAAATGATCCGACCAATAAAAAAAGAATAATTTGAATGATATGGACAAAAAGAAACTTATATCAGAGGCTAATAATAATGTCTACATTGCAAAGCTTCAGGTTCTTGGGCTATATGGCCTGATGCTAGGTATCCATGTTAGATATGTAGCCAGTATTACCTCTAAGGTTGACCCTTTTTTCCCCTAAATGATTGGTTGTATTTGATGTTTTGCTTATTAGAATAGTTTCAAAACTATTGAGGGAGTAAAAACATTTTGAACTACTCTGAAGGTTTCACTTAATTTGTATCAAACACTCTAGCCTTGGAACGATTTTCATTTTAGTCATTAGAAGCATTAATTTCTTCTGAAAAAAAATTTGTTATTTGAGTTTGAAAATAATTCTTTTTATTTATTCTTAATAACACTTTTTATGAGATTATGAAGCATCCTATTATTTTTGCATATTCAGTTTTTAAACCACTTCTAAATTAAATTTTATTCAATTGTGAGAAGATAAGATTTTTTATAGTTTTTTTTTTCTTTTTATAAGAATTGTTTTCTTAGCATTTAAACTCATCCTCGTGTCAGGGTCGAAATTTACTATCTCAATAATCTATTTATATATAATGATTTTAAAACGAATATTTCAAATTAAAATTAACAACTAGCAGCTTTTATTTTGAAAATCCTCATAGATATGCTCCAGAAGACGCTTCCATTTTCTTTTACGGGCAGAAATGCTGCCATTTGTTCCTTCATTGGCACCAGAAATAATAGAATCTAAATGGGCGGTACCAGTTCCACTGATTAACTATAACTAATTTGGTCAATAATCAGATGTTGGTCAACATAACATCTATATATATATATATATATTCTGCTCTTGGCACTTGACGCTTGTATCAATGAAATTCTAATCGAAAATGGCATTGGTGCTAATTTATTTATTTATTTTTTGGGTCGTGGTGCTAATTTATTTTATGTTTGCCATTTTCGGTACACGGATAAAAGGATATGATAAAGTAATATATTTTTCCTTTTCCGCTTAGCAAAGGGCATAATTTACTTGGTCTAGATCCAATCATGGTTGCCCCATACAAAATAAAACCAGCCAAAGGTGAATGTCTTTTGAGCTTCCCTTAATCCCATTTTGGCCCTTCCTCTCAAATCTCAACTCACACAATTACCCCATGGCCATTGGGCACATGAGAGGGCACGCACGTCACAAGTGTAGCCCCTCTTTGTGGAGAACAAAGCAAATGGTGTGTTTTCTTCGGTCTTGTCTGAAATGCTCCTAAAGAATATGGGGTATATATATGGAGAGTATATAGATCTATCATATATATTAGCCATTGATTGATATAATAGTTTAAAAAATAATAGTGGATAAAATGAAATTTTAGCAATGGCTTAGATTTGGTCTCTTCTATCACTCAAATTATAGGAGTATTGTTGCATATCGCATTCGTCCAGAATTGGCACATGAACTTCACTAGTTAAGTTCTGCACTTGGTGGATTCATCCAACTCAAACCCAATGTAATTTGTTGTATCTTTGTTGGGCCCAATTAGTTGTCTCTAGCATTGCAAACGTAGCTTAGGAAGCTGTAATCCAATCAAAGGTAAAGTGTGACTTAAAAAGGGAAAGCCAAGATGGAATTATTGCCTCTAAAAAGGCAAAGCAACCTCCAATAGGAATTTAGAGTGTGATTGTGTACGCACTCATATCTGTCCGCCTATGCTCTTTTGGCGTCATTTCATTACAATCTCTTCATTTTGGAAGATTTCTACATTCGATCATGGAACTATATATATATATATACATATGGGTATACTATACAGGAAAGGTAAATATAATTGAGGCAAAAAAGAAAAGGAAATGAAGTTGGTGAAGATCAATGTTTTCTTTTTTTTTTTTACTTGGTACATGGATCATTGGTTTTTAACTAAGCAGATACTTTGAATGAATTGCGACGTTGAAAATCTTGGGATTGTGTGAAGCACAATAGCACATAACATCTAGGGTGCTTTCGATTTCAATTTTTGAACTCTCATTTTCAGTTTTTTATTTTTCAGGATTTTATAAAAAAAATATTAAAAATTATTTAAACTATAAAATTCAGTTTTCATTTTTAGTTTTTAATTTTTTTTTATAAAATCCTGAAAAGTGATAAAAGAAAAAATCGAAGTCAAGCACACCACTACTTTTCCTTAGTGGACTTTTCATTTTTTTTTCTTACAGGTTAACGCCATATACAGATATTCCACTACCCAGGCCCGCCCCCACCAGTTATCTTTTCCACGGGCCTCTCAATCCATCATTTGAAATGCTAAAACTTATTAATATTGTAACCCACTATCAATCCATTCAAGCAAAATTTGTTATTATTATTTATAACAATATTGTATACACATACTTGCACAATCTCTAACTGTGATTGGATTCATTTTATTTTTACACACTTGTCCTGATTCTTTTATATATCCTCGATATGAGAGATGCACTTCTAATATAATGTATATGAAGCATATTATTATTATTATTATTATTATTATTATTGTAGATTTTGTGGTCCACAAGATTTCCATGCCTAGGACTATTTGTGGTAATGCGGCAAATTGTAGGATTACACTGAATTATGAAATCAATGTACATTGACAAAACAGGTTGGCCGTTTTGTACCATTTGAAGGGTGGGGACACCCACTGAACATGTCATAAGCCAAGGTTGGTAGCGAGAGGCCAATGTTGGTCTTCCTACCATAGTCTTAGTGGAAGAATTTTTTTTTATATATTATGAATTTTTTCAGTATCTCTATAAAATTCATTAGCACTACTTTTTAAATAATTTATGATTGAAAATTTATTACGTATTTTACTAACTAAATTTATTAATATTTTAAATACTCATGATTAAATCACAATCCTTGAATTTATTAAAAAATCAGTATATCCTTGGGACACTTAAACAAAGACCATATCTTATTCATTTATTTACATCTTTCTTACTTTTTAGTATTTGATGGCTGATAATCATTTGAACGAAGAAATGCTCTTCCTCTAAAAATATGCAAGTTTTTTTTTTCCATGACTAATATGCAAAGTCACAAAGATATATAGTCTATAATTTTTTTACTCTTTAAAACTGCTTAAAATTTTCCATGAACTCATCGTATGAAATGATGAAAAAACATTGTTTCTTTTCTTGTGTTTTACCCCTTATGAAACTCGTGTGAAAGTGGGTGTTTAGGCGACCCAAAAAAGAGGATAAGATTGTTGACTGAGATAATTATATAAAATAAATATAAGGCCTTGAGTCAGTTGTGAAATGCTAGAAAGAAACTACTGCACCAAACTCAACTCACATGTCACGGCTTAAAAAGCAAGTTAAAATAAAAAGAAGACCGCTGACTGATGACCAATGACCATTTTGTTGTGCGCAGGCATGCATGGGCAAATTTTTTTAAGTTTTTCAACAACCCCTTCCTTGAGTAACCTGATTCATTCCATCATTTGTAGTTGTAGGTATCCTAAGGGAGGCTTTCCCATTTTGATGTTATCTATCACGAGGTCATGCTGATTGTTGGCAAATCACTTTGCTTTCAGTTTCTAGGAACTTGCATTTTATGCCTTCAGTATAATAATACAATAAAGTAGTACTCTCCACAGAGAAAAGGAAGGCATTCACACCAAATTTAATTCCAGGGGGCTGCTCACATGCATTCTGGGCTACGATTAGGCATAGAAGAAGAGTTTAGAGATCTGGACCGCAGTTATAAAATTCGGTTCAATCCAGCCAGTTTTTGTTTTTTAATTTTTATTTTTTTCTTGAGCCAAATCGGCTAGTGAATGGTCATAAAATCGGTTTGAGTCATGCATTAGATCGATTTTTCATTTATTGAATTGATTCAAACTAGTAAGACTTGGCCAGTTAATTAAACCAGATCATGCATATTTTTATAAAAATAAATAAATAAAAATATACGATGTTATAAAATTCAACATTTTTGAAAAATAATACACAACTTTCTCAAGTCATTGTTCAATTACTTGGGCTTTGACATGAGAGTGATATCAAGAATAAGATCACTCTAATTGAATGCAATGACCTAGTGCCTTAGTTGAGTAGCATGTCAAGTTTTTATAACTATGATTTGGATCTCTGATATGCAAACTGAAATCTGATCGTAACAATCTTGAGTTCGTCAAAGTTTTTGACATTAACAAGGATCGCCTCGAGACTTGAAATCATTGATACAGGTAAGTGTGTAAATTGAATTTTCTTTAATCTCGAATAGGAGAATTCCCTTAAGCCGCAGTGGGCGAGCATTTTTAGTAATCTATAGGACATCATTAGTTCCCATATATTTACCAAATAGGTAAGAACAAAAGGTCCAGACCAAAAATATTGTAATTCATTTTTTTTTCTAATTAGAAAAATTGGAACATTTGTTTCTTTTGAGAAATATTAGTTAGTCTTTCAAGGCATACATCTCAATTATTTGCACTATAAATATAACCGAGAAATTGAACATCGTAACCAAAAATTAACTATAGAGGAATGAAAATTATAAGCACCAATCTTCCCCAAAGTACACAACTGAAAGGATTAATCCACATTGCTAGAAAATGGCGAGAAATTTAGTACATTGAAGCTAATCTGCCTCACACAAGGATCTCAATTAAAATATCAAGGGTACGTTTGCATCTCTCTATTTTTATAGTTTTATCTTCAATTCCTTCTTTCACAGCTAAGAATTTATATTGTTCACTTGTTTTAACACACGATTTCATCACCCAAAATATTCTCAATTGTGTTTTTCATAGAACCATGCATATTTTAAAGTAATGTCGATCCTATTTCATAAAATCAGCATAGACATTTCACGTTTCCACGCACACTTTCCTTTCAAGTAAGGTCAGAAGAATAATTCAACATTGGGAGAGAGGAGACAAAGGGGAGAACTTGTTCCGGTAGTAAGAATATAACGTAAGCTAGTAATGAGATCAAAACGTTATCACCAAAGAAGCACATAGCCCCTCCTCCCACCCCCTAATGTATGTGTGCGCAGTCATGGCACTGTCAAATTAAAATAAAATAAAAGATTTTTCATCTAAAATTAAAATAAACCATCTTGAATTTCTCAAGTTCTTGAAATTGAGGTTTCAAATCTATTGTTTTTACTGGAAACAAGGAAAACCTTAAATTGAAGGTTCAATCTTGAGGTTTCATGGCAGGGAAGAGAAGAACTTCCTGTAACCCAAAATGAATGAAGATGGTAAGAAGATGCAAAACAAAGTGAGCATTTACACGGAGATAAAGAGAGGAAAAGGAGCAAGAACCTTAATATTTTGTGAGTCTGTCAGTAACATCGTCAGCCGATCAATACCCAAACCCCAACCACCAGTTGGAGGCAAACCATACTCAAGAGCCGTACAAAATGTTTCATCCAAGGCCATTGCTTCATCATCACCTGATTGTCGATCCTAAAATGCAGCAATACACACACAAAAACCAAGTATTCTTATTATGCAAAATAAAAAACAACTAAAACGAATATAGTACAATATCGTCATATAATATCTAATTAAACGAATATAGTACAATATTGTCATATAATATCTAATTACCTTCAATTGTTCAGCAAATCGCTGCCGTTCTACTACTGGGTCATTCAATTCAGTATATGCATTGCAAAGCTGAAAAGAAGCAGAAAAACAGTGATAAAGAGCATCTTGATTAACTTACCTTTAACTATAATCAACTGAATTTTATAACCTTACCTCATGTTTATTGACAAACAATTCAAAACGTTCAGTCAGGCCTGGTTTTGATCTGTGCCACTTTGCCAAGGGACTCATGATCTCAGGATGATTTATGATGAATGTAGGATTTACACACGTTTCTTCCAAAAAGTGCCCCACAAGCTGCAATATGATATGACATGGAAAACTCAATATAAAGAAGGAAATTTTGCTCCTTTCCAGCAAGCAAGTAGAAGCTACAATCTGCTTTTGCATAATAGGAAAAATTGGAAAGGATATTGTAGGACAAAAGAGAAACAGAATGTAGATTACTTTATCCAACAAACGAGCAGTTGTTTCAGGAGGAGGGCATTTGATGTCGTACTTCAAGCAAGAATACCTCAGATATTGATTAGCTTCCTCACTGGACAAATCCTTGGGAATACTGAGGCCTGCCATCTTCTCTAGTTCCTCGATCATATCAATTCTTCTGTAGCAGTAAAAAACCCAAATGAATTAATTCCAAAAATATAAAAGACTTTATAATACCATTGATAACTAGCAAATTTGCAACACACCTGAAAGGTGGAGTGAAGTCTATTTCAATAGGATCCTTATCAATGCCCTCAGCATGATATTTAATTTTATAGCTGCCTTTTGTAAGTTCCTTAACCACACCTATTTAAAGTTTTCCAAATCATGAGATCAACCATGTGACTTGAAGAAGATAAAATCAATATAGCAATCAAAAGACCTTAAATCTTACCACTCAACATTTGTTCTGTTATCTCCATTAAGTCATTGTAGTCCATATAAGCCATATAAAACTCACACGTAGTGAACTCTGGATTATGTGTCAAATCTATACCCTCATTTCTAAACTGTTTACCAATTTCATAAACACGATCCAGCCCACCAACAACCAGCTCCTTAAGATAAAGTTCAGGAGCAATTCTCATGTATAACCTCATGTTAAGTTCATTGTGATGAGTCACAAATGGACGGGCTGCTGCTCCACCAGCAATCATATTCATCATAGGTGTTTCAACCTGAAAGTGGTACAAAAAGTAGGTGAATAAGGAAAGGAGCTACAGGAAGCTCGCATCAGAATACCAAGACAGAACAAACCTCTAAGAAATCAAGGTCATCGAGGAACCTCCTGATGTAAGAAATGATTTTACATCTGGTCTTAAATATCTCTCGAACCTCCGGATTCAGCATCAAATCCAAATGGCGTAAGCGTATCGTGTTTCCTACAGGGGAAAAAAGATAATAAATTGGAGAAATTTTATCACAAAAAAGAAGACTACAGTTAACAGATGAGTCATGAGTGATATGATTTATTGAAAGAAAGAGAACAGGACATAATGTAAACGAAAACTTTTGGTCAAACTTGATGGAATGTAAAAATAAGAAGGCAGACTTCAACTTGGCATTTTACTGGAACTTAAACAACTGCAGAGGCCTATACCAAAAGATTGATTCTATTAAATCATCTGCTATCCATCAATGACTCGTTTAAGAATATGATCGACATTACTAATTAGGGTGCAAAACAGGAAGTTTTTTGTCCAATTTTGAATTGAAATCAACGTTTAAAGCTCAAACTTCAGCACATGCGAAACAGACAAGGAGAAGTTGTAGTATAAAATTGAGCATAAGCTAAAGTTGTTTGCCATAGTATAAGCTCATATATCGAATTTAAGATAAAAACATGCATATGGTTATGAATAATAAGAACTTTTTTTTGTAAAGCAATTACAAAAATGGATGCCAAATGAACAAGAGAATAAATAATGCCACATATCCATCCATATCAATCCACTGATTATCCCCACCCCTGACCGAAAAGGAGGAAGGCATGGTGCATGCTAACACTTCCATGGTGACAAGTTTTTCCACTTAACTGCCAACTGCTCAAAAATAGTTCCTATTTCCTATAACATGAGTATGGCACAAAAGAATTGAAAAAATCTAGAACAAAAAAAGAATCTTTCAAATTACTTTTCATGCTAGCAATTACCTGATCCTTCAAAATGTATGTTTCGGGATTCCTGGTACTTCCTGGCACCCATGGATCTCTCTGCATATAATTAATAAAAAAAATGTCATTATATATGAACTATGAACATCATCAAACACCAAAAAATTTATGGTCACCTTCAAATTTGCATTATCAGCAGCAGAGCCAGGCTTTTGCCTTGGCATCATATGCAGGCAATGAGACAGCACTACAAAAGTCTTGGGAAAATACTGAGCTCTCCCTTCTTACTTTTCCCTGTACAGTTAAACAAGGGAAAGCAGGATTAACATACACATATATATAAAGCAATTCATATTATCACAAGTACTCATTGCTTGTGCTGGGAGAAGGTAGATAGAATCATATGTGACAGAAAGACAACCCAAAAAGGAAGATGAAGTTTAAGAGAGAGAGAGAGAGAGAGAGAGAGAGAGAGCAAGCTGAATGATAGTAGCATCTCATACCTGGAAACCCAGTGATGCCAACAATATCACCACGCTTCACATTAGAATGGAATTTGGAAAATTCAATCTCACTCAATTCAGATTTACTGCATCCCAGAGATGTAAATTGTTTTAGTCCTAATAAAATTAAACAGAAGATAAAGAAAGGAAATGTAGGATCAACAGTGAATCAATACACCGTAGAGAAAAAAGGAGATTAAATTTAAAAAAAAATCAACAGCAGGAAAATCAAGCTGCTTCCAAATTGGTCAAGCACCAAGGTAAAGCAGAACATAACAGTTTAACGTCACCTCTCGAGTTATATTTGCCATATTTGACTCAAAAATGACCCCAAGGGTGAAAATAGCAAATGAATTTAATTTGTATGCTTGACACAGTCATCCAATCATATACTGACACATTTGCCGTGATAATTGACTTTCATCCACTACTTGAAAAATCGTACAACTGAAAGGTATTGGTTGGATGATTGTCAAGTGCATCAAATTAAACTCATAGTAAATTACTGATACCTTGCATCAGCCATAACCTGGACCTTGTAGCCACCACCATGCAGATCATAAAAGACAAGCTTTGAACCCGAAGACCGTTTGTGCATGATCCGGCCTGAAATGCAGAATAAACATATACATCAAGAAAATAAAACAAATTGTCAAGATAGAAAAAATGGTGAGTACCAGCCAAAGACACAGAGACATCTTCAAGGTGCTCTCCATTGCTTAGTGTCCCATATTTGTCAATGTATTGACCAATAGACATAGTGACAGAGAACTTGTGCGGATATGGGTTATTCCCTTCAGCCTTCTGAGCTGAAAGATACTTGAGTCTGTTCTCATGGTATTGCTGCACCAAAACAAAAAACAGCACCCAAAGAAAAACAAAAGATCAATCAAATCTTCTACTATTTCAGAAACTGAAACTCACTAATTGGAAAAAATTGAAGAGTGAAAACAGAGAAAGTATACCGTTGGGTCCATATCATCGTCATCAGCAGCAGATGCAGGTTTGTTAGCTTGAGCTTCCGCTGCCTACAAACAAACCCAATAAACAAATAAATAAATATTAAATTAAGCTAACAAAATTTAAAATTTGACATGGTTAAAATGCAGAGAAGAAAGTGGTATCATCAAAAAGGGGTGTAGGGGAAATGAAAGAGAGGTTATTGATTTGACCTTTTTGGCCTTCTCCTCCTCCTTGCGCTTTCTCTCTTCTTCTCTCTGTTTGTTCTTCAGTTCCCGCTTCAATGCACTGCACGCAGATCGTACAGACCAAAAAAAAAAAAGAAGAAAAAGGAATAATTAAGGTGGTGATTGGTGAATGGAACTCAAATAGCGGGAAAAGGTGAAGCAGCAATACGGAGAGTGAGACTGACTTCTTGCTTATGGTGTCGCCGGTGGCCGGAGCTGAAGCCTCCGGTTTCGAAGGAGCCGGAGCTTCCATTGTGGAACAACGAAAGATTTCAAGGACTCACTGCTCACTAGGGTTTATCACTCTGCTCCTTCTATAGACAAGAATACCGTTTTTCTTTTCTCCTTTTACCCTAAGAAACGGCGGCGTCTATCTCTCTCCCTTGTCGTATTTGTAAGCTAAGCATATTAATCCACGTCGCCGTTTTTGTACATCGAGACATATATTTGGGCCCTTTTTTCTATCGCGATCTAGGATCTCTAGGTATCCGATTTTTCGCATATACAATCAAATCTTTCCAGACCAAAAACTTAAGGCTCTGTCCCTGTCCCTCATTGTAATTCCATCGGCAATTTCATCTTTTGTTTATACCTATTAAGAGTATATTTAGTTGGTGAGTAAAAATAATTTCATCCATAAAAATTTTTATAATATTTTTATTTTCCACCTAACACGCCCAAAGTTTTATTCCGAATTTATTTGCAACTATTCTTATAGGAGATAATTAAGTCCTCAAAACTTTAAAGTCTTTTCATGATTTCTTACCTTCTAAAAGGGGGACACAATAATCTTTATGTTATCGTCGATCCGGCAACGGATACTAGTAATATGTCATTGTTGTGCAGCATAAGAAAGGTTTCATTAATAATTTAGCGAGCACAAATACTTCTTCATTAAGTGTTGAAATGATGAGAACATAGGAATTACTCCTTCCATTCCTTTTTACTAGTCATTTTAGAGCATAGGAAATTCTTGATTGTTGTTTTAGCATTCCAATAGAGAATTAATGAATAACCCATATGATAGTGATTCCTTTTAAATTTTAAACTAAATCTTTCTATACTGTTCTTTTATGATGCAATGTCAACTGAACGCAATTCCATGCTTCCACTAAGCTAAGATAATATGAACTTTTTACTTTTTAGTGCAAGACTTAACTATTCTCATTTTTATGTTGGTGTTATTGATTTTTTTTTTTTTGAACTTTCTATCAAATCATATCAAATTAATGCTTTAAAAAATCTCGGATAAATTTGGATTTCAACAAACTAACCAAATAAAATCAACTTGTTTGCCAACATATGCTTACATGAGTAAAAAGAACTCGAGTTCATCAAGCATATGGAATTCAATTCCATTCTCATAATTTAGGTGTAGGAGAATCCCCATTTAGGCGCTTGATTATGTCCCAAGAGATCCATGCGACCATGCTATACTTTGAAGGGTGAGGGATCCTCTTAGAACAAAAATACAATAAAATTTACTTGTTCACGTGCCATATAGTGTCCAGAGTCTACTATAAATAGTAAATACTTAGGAGTTTCTCCAAGTTTGGGCTACCATAGACATAGAACACAGCTTAGTTGTCCAATTTATTTGCATGTAGACAACACATTGGTAGTGTTTGTTTCTTGTCTCTGAGACAGAAATACGAAGACACAAATCTATTTGGTGGTAAAAATAAAAATAGGGGAAAAAATACAAAATTTCTGACCTTCAAAATCTACAGGATTAAAAAGAAATTTAATATTTTTTTCTTTCAATAATACCTCTATATATATTTAATATTTATGTGTCCATCTTCACTGCCTTTTGCCCTTTGTATTTCTACTCCTGCCCCCTATCAAACGCTACCATAAGGATGAAAATGAAGAAAAAGGATGAAAACGAAGACAAATGTGAATTAAGAGAACGCCAAGGAAAAAATCCTAGAAAGGTAAAACAATATTGGCAAGACAGAGAAAAAAAAAACAATGGGAATATTGAAGCATGATATACATATTTTTAAAAACAATAGGTCAAAAAAACCCATTGAAAAATCTGAAAGTAACATACAGAAATAGATC
Source organism: Dalbergia oliveri (assembly GCA_030441495.1). Classification (NCBI taxonomy): domain Eukaryota; kingdom Viridiplantae; phylum Streptophyta; class Magnoliopsida; order Fabales; family Fabaceae; genus Dalbergia; species Dalbergia oliveri. The sequence goes on along the minus strand of JAMLFY010000001.1, from coordinate 49,996,021 downwards.
TCAAAAGCAATTATTCGTCATTTACAATTGCCAATTAAAAACTTAATATTAATGTAGAGAGAGACCTATGGCTGGCCAGTGACAAAGGCTGCACTTACAAATCTAACTCCTCAACAATGCTGCCACGCTCATCATCTAACCAGAGGTATGAGTAAGTACTCCGTGTAAAATAGCTGCAACAAGAAACAACAGATCATGTTCCACGAATTTCCTGCGTTGAACAGCGTTGAATTTTTCACCAGAAGATAAGAATAAGACCAATATATGAATAAATTTACCACCCCTTTGTTTATCTTTAATGATCGAAACAATTTTTCTTACGTAGGAGCTCCTAATTTGTGAAGCAAATTTATTGGTTTGATCAATTCAAGGTCAAGTTCAGCTTTTCCTTGACATAATGTTTGAATGTCCTTTCGAATCAGAACTAGTAGGAAAGGAAGGAGAAAGAAGGAACAAAGTTATCTTCTTGCTTATTTGAAAGACTAACAAGAAAACAAAATGAAGATTTATTAATTGCGTATAGGAGTTACATTATGAAGGAATGAAACAGAACATTTATAATTATGAGGTCCCTACATTTTCAGATCCTCTCATTTCACTGAAATTTTGGGAGAAGGTAATAGGCTTTTGTGGGAATTGTTTCTCTTGAGTACCCAAAGAAATGAATAAGATCCCTTCCCCGTCATTTCCCTTTCCTTTCACTCAGTATCCATCATCCAAACACACTGTTAATCTTTTCCCATTCATGTGGCTTGAAATTCATAATCATTTGTATGAGAAAAACATCATGTTATATTAATAGAATATGGCCAAATAATTCTTTATAGAATTTCATGACAAAAACGAATTTCTTTTGTGGCTAGTGAACCATTATTTGTTTCTTCAATTGGAATTTGAAAGGTGGAAATCAAACAACTGTCATTTCTCAGAACACGGGAAAAGTAATTGGATAGTTATTTCTTTTGAATAATAATATTGAAAAGGAACTCCTCAAATGATATAAACAGTTTTTAAGATTGGTGAATACCTTCCAGATAAACATATAGAAGGATGTTATGGAAGCTTTGCTCTTTAAATCTACAGATTTGGCATGATACCAGAGAATTGAAGCAAGACCAGCATGTCCCAGACCCTAACACATTGGCAGAGAAAAAGTTTCATACATTGCTGAAATGTTATACAAGTTCCCATTCACTCGATATCAATCTGTAAAATTATACACCAAAGCTTTTTGCTGAAAGAATGCCTTCCTTGAAAGATCGATTTTTACCTTTACTACAAATAGTAAGATCATAAAAGTACAAAGTTGGAATATTCTACGCATGTCTATGAAAAAATGCCAAATGTTGATATTAACCAGCCAGCATACAGTAAATGAAATGAAGGTAAAGTATATATAAACTTCCACGCAACTCACTAGTCCAAAAACTTGACCTAAACTAATCAAACCCCCATCCCCAGGTACAAAACTAATAACTGCTTAAGTAGAAGATACAGCATAACCGTTAACTGCAAGCATAAATGTAATAAGCGAATTACCGTGACAATTTTGCTCCAGAGGGAAGGAGATGCTGCTCCCACCAAGAGGGCGACTCCATATGCAATTTCAAGAAGTGAGACACAAATCCAGAATACCTGGCAAAGATTAGTTAGGGACAACCAAGGGATACAGGAAGGCATAACCAAGTTTTCTGAGATGAATTTGAAGAACATACCCTCTTCTGACCTAAACGTACTGAAAAAGATTGGATACCAAATATTTTATCTCCTTCAATGTCAGGTATATCCTGTGTAAGATCAAGTAAAAGGTTTGCATTAGGCACACATCTTGAACCAAAGTTTGATTTTGAAAACAAATGCATAGTCAACGAAACTAGGGGCTCGTACCTTGAACAATGCTATAACCACAGAGAAGAAGCTCATGAATGCAGTAGCGAAGAGCAGCGGTCTTGAAAAGACAGCTGGTCGCTTGTACACATAAGTCTGAACAATGTTACATGAATTAGCAACCAAAAACATCAAACTTCCAGGGAAGATATACTTGTCAGATTAAAAGGTAAAACATACTTGTCTGCCACAATGCTGCCAACACTATTATAGCTAAAACGCACATATCCTCTCACTTTTCCTTTTGTCTTTCTTGGTTTAATACAGTGAAAGAATACATGCCTTCCTAGGAGTAGATGGTGAAAATAGATTATCCCATATAGAGGGTTTCATATGATTTATCATGAATCAACTAAGCCAATCCTAAAAAATTGATATAAAGATTTATTGCTGTTATGTGTACAAAAGCTAGTGTATGTTCATCCAGAACCATAATTCTTTAAAAAGCACAATTAACTAAGACAAAACCTGCATGTGAAGGAAAAAAGCAAGTTGAACAATTACTGCACGAACAGCTAGAATGCACATTGCTGCAAGAACTGCAAATCTCTTCCATCTCAACATCGGCACCTGAAAATTTTCAAAAGACAGAGTAAAAAAGGGAATGATGATGTCACCAAATAAGTTTTTCCAAAATGAGGATTTCACTGTGAGTGTCTTTAAACAAACAATGTTTGTTTGCCCACCTTCTAAGCATGGGAAGAGAGAATTTATATCAGATGGCACTACTCATGTGGATATAATTTGAGAAGATACTTGATAACCAATAAAACCCAACTAAATATTTTATCTGAAGAGATAGCAAAGCTATTGTCTTATTAATCAATCAAGAATTTACTATATTTAATTGCTATTGTAAAAATACGAATCTTGAGGGTTTTTTTTTTTTTTGGCTTTAGAAAAGTCTTGATTCATAACAAGCATACTAGTGTTACACAATTTCAACTCTTAAATCCAACTTCCAACTCACACATTTTTGTCACTAAACGAAATTTAAGAGAAGTGGATATTATTGACACTTACTGCTACGAAATTTGATAATACATTTTCGCTCTGAACCTTGACCACGAATGATACAGCTCAAATAGATTTTTAAAATGAAGACATAGTACAATGATCATTACATTATGATGCCTTAAACATTAGATGAGGGTGGAAAAGGAGTTTAAATTGAATAAAAAAGAACTCACATTGATTGAATATGCAGTACCTAGCACAAAACTTATGAAAAGAGCCCAAAACAATGGCCATGAACCTATTATCCACCCAAGCCAAAAACTCTGTGAAAGAATAAAACACATAAGCCTGTTTCTACCTTGTCAGTAAAGCTCATATTCAAAGAAAAATATCATTGGCAAAAGCAATGAATTATGAATCTGCATGGTACCAGAACTGCAAAAGATGCAACAATAGTGACACCAGTTCCAAAGGAATATTCACCGGATGCTAGTGGAAGATATGGCTTGTTTATCTGCAGTAAAATATGCAGCACAGATCAATAACAAGACAACCCGCATGGTATTTCCTCAGCAAAGTTTTAAGCTATAAAAGGTTGCATGTTTTCTTGAACACATCAGAGGTTACAATAAGTAGGGCTTGTTAAGCTAACTAAACCATTGTTTGGTGGTCAAAATCATATAAACTGCTCAAATTGCAGAGACATTTGTTTAAGATGGGTCTCTGAATATCTGACTTAAGTGACATCACTGATAAACTAGACAGCAATTATCAATTACACCACTATCCTCTGTTTTTTTTTTTTCCTCTTTCCTACTGGAATAATCAGACGCACAAAAGACAAAATCACAAAAGAATAAACATTTACTAGCTATCCACATTGTATATTCTACTAGCAAGATTCATACCTTGTCTATTTCAACATCACACAATTGATTCAAACCAACAATATAAATATTCATAAATAAGGCAGGTACCACAGCCTGAAACATGAAAACTCAAAACAGGATTAATAGACTTGTGGGAAAAAGAAAAGGGAAAAAAAAGTTAGCCACTTTAAGAAAAACAACACAATTGATGTCTCACCTCCAACACCCCAGTTAAAAATAGAGAAGATAAATCTGATAATTTCTCCACTGCTAAGAGAGACACAGAAATTATGCTTAATGCCTGCCCAAATAGAGATAAAGTGAGACCTTCTATGACATTCAGAATATTACAAGTATTCCAAATAAGTGGTTCATACAAATAAACTGTATTAACTATAAACCATAATATCCAAGTATTATCTTTAAGAGTAATTCTAGAACAGTTTAGCTTAACTGTGCCAATAACTGTGTGTGGCCTGGAAAACCTGTAGAAAGCATCCAATGAACTTTTGACAGGCTCCAAAATGCATTTTGAATCAAAAGCTTGAGGTTCAGATTCAAAGGATTGTCCAGAGGCTGCTGTCACAACATATTTTCTATTGCATTCTTGACATGTAGATCCTCCCTCAATGCCTTTGTAATGATGGGTTAAGCTTTGCTGCTTAAACCTCAAAAAATTATATTCTTTTTGGATTTTCCCTTTGGGCCATGAGGCTATTGGTGAATAAGAACCTAGAGTACCAACCGTTGGATGTTAGTCTTAGAAGCAGTGGCCTTGAAAACAAAATAGAAATTATTTCTTGCCTAGAATGAAACATAAATGAAGAAAAATCTACTAAGGGATAATTTAATAATCAATGTTTAAAGTCCTTGAAGGGGCACATGTTGCTACTCCACCAAAGCATATACTATTCTCAAAAAATTGCTAGACATAACAGGGTGAATCAGTCGACTGATTGAGGTAATTATCATCAATGCTAACTATTCCAAAGACAATGGAATGGTAGCCACTCAACAAGTCACATCAAAAAGCATGCTCATTTAACAATTGATAACAAAATGCTACAAGTCATGACAACTGCAGGAAAGGAAGAGAGAGAGAGGGGTGGGGGTGTGGAAGATAGTAATCAACTATTGCCTATTGAACCAAAGTTTCTGCTGCAACCAATCAAGAATCAAGATACACAGAAATCACTTTACTACCATCTTACGGCAAGGGCCAAGCCTATCCCTAAGCATTAATTCCACACCCAAAGAGCACAAGGATCTTGGTCTTACCATTTACCAAAACAAATAATTGAGAGAGAAGTATGGATATCAAATATTCAACCTACTTGCAAAATAATTCTTGGTCCAATTTTTACTCCTCCAGCAACTTCCACCTAGAAATGGTTAGTCGTGTTAGTAAGCAAATAATAAAGCACAGTCGTTTTATATATACATATGTATATATAAGAAGCAACATACAAAAAGAGGATGAAAGCGAAGGGGGAAAAAAACAAAAACAAAAACCAAAAACTTGATTTGAATACTTCTAATTTGTGCATTCAAATACCCTTCAAAATCAAGCGGCCATAGTGCAAAACAGAAGGTGGGTTATGAGGAATGGCTCAGTGGCACACTCCTTTTTCCTTGTCTATTTAATTTCAATGCAAGCAAACAATTCCTGGGTCTCAGCACTTTGAATCAGAGAAGCAGAAACTAATTGTAGGAGGAGAGTGAGTGACGTAAAAGCAAACAGGCATACCAGCGGTTATTGCAGAAGCTTTAGGAAAAGATCCAACAACCAGAAAATCCATCGATGCCTTTTTAGTTGAAAAAGAGTGGACTGAACTTTTTGAGTCTGAATCACTGGCTCAGCTTCACTAAATCACAAAAGCAAAGGAAACAAACAAAACCAGAACCAAAATCAACGAAAGGCATAAAAAGAGTCAAACGGAATAGGCATGCAAAAAAGTCACGCCACTGTACAAATCTTGAAAAACCAAACAAGATTTTTCTCAGGACTGAGTGTCATTGTCATGTCCTAAGCAGCAACATTTGTCGTTTGAAAATGAGATATTAAAATAAATATTACTCTGTTCGCCACTTTCATAAAAAATTAAAAAGAAACACACACACAATGCTCGCCGCCCCACCCAAAAAAGAAAAGTACATGCGCCTGCTTTAGTGCTGTGGTGTGCTGCCTCACTGAATTGAATTGAACCTGGAAGAAGCAGGAGTGGGTTTGTTTCTGATTTTAAAAAGGATAGTTGTGAAGGATAAATTTTAGGTGCGTTTATTTTAAATTTAAAAAAAAAATATAAAAATTAAATTTTTTTTATATATAACTAAAAAAAGTTAAAAATTAATTTTTTTAGAAGCTATTAATTTTACTTTCTATAAAAAAAATTAAAAATTAATTTTTTAAAAATTTTGATTATTTTTAAAATTATCCAAATATATAAAAAAGTGATTTTTTTTACTAAAAAAGTGATTATTTACTAAAATAATCACAAACAAACACAGTCTTTATATATAATTGAAAAAATAAAAAATTATCTTTTTAAAAAAATTACTAATTTTAACTTCTATAAAAAAAATTAAAAATTAATTTTTTTTAATTTTAATTATTTTTTAAAATACTTTAAATATATGAAAAGTAATTTTTTTAGACAAAAAAAATACTTATCAACTAAAATAATAAAAAACAAATGCATGTTGATTTTTTACTGTCAAAGTAATATTTGACTCAACCACTTCAAACTCAAAGTTACTACTTACTAGTACTCAGCATTAGACGGCATGTATTTATATATCAATCAAAATATTTAACTTCAACTAATATGTATTTAGGTATCTAATGATTGAACTAGGACATGTGATTTATTATGAGAGTAAAAAAAATAAATTTGGATCATATAATCATAAATAAATTATTAAAATTAAAGATTAATTAATGATAATTAATTATCAGATGATAATTTTTAAAAGTCACATGATTTTATATTTTAATTTTGATTATTTATGTAAAATTTAACAATCAATATTTAATCATTTTACTCTCACAATAAATCAATTATTTCACTTGAATCATTCCCCTAATCTAATTATCTTAAAAGTTATACAATTCAAAATATATGATTTGATCAAAATATAATTTTTTTCATACTAATAATAATCCAATTAACATTAATTTTTACTTCAAAGTTAACTATGTTGATTATTCCATATTTTTTTTGGCAGAGGAAATTTGGTGGGGATTTTAAATTAGAAGTTATATAATATTATTCCATATATCTTAATCGAAAGAAGACAGTGTGACTAATGATTTAAATACAAATATAATTTTGATATATTGTGTGAAAAATATTACACTATCATGTAATAATATATTACCATTTGCCACATCAATTATAAATATTAACTTTTATATTCATTATTTAAATGATTACATAAATTTTTTTAAAAAAATGATGAGATGATAATGTAAATTTTTTTATTTTTAACATTTTTTTGTGGCCTTCTTTTTATTTGGTGGTGTTATATTTTTATATTATTAATACATCAAAATTAAATATTTCAATTTGTATAATGTTTTGTTAATAAGGTAAACGTACATTGTTAGAATTTTATATAATCCAATAGTTTTACGCATTAGTTAACATGTTCTGTTTATTTAAAAATGACAAATTTTTACCGACTTGCAGGTTGTCCTGTTCATTAGTACTTCTTTTAACAAGGTCTAAGGAAAAAACAAAAAGAACAAAGCAATTGGCAAATCCGAGTGATCTTATGAAGCAAAAAGTCACAGCCATTTTTATTCGGCAAAAGCCAAACAATCTAAGGGGTTCTTCCAACCTACTCGTGGAACAATAATTTTCTCTCTAAAGCATCTCAACCATTAAATCACTTTTCTATTATTTTCTCTTTATACTTTTCTTTCTTTTTTATATGGTTATACTTTTCTAGTTTTATGCTTGAGAATCACTTAGAGTTAAAAAAAAAAATTAGAGTAAATAATTTATGTAGTCTTCTAAGTTAATTTTGTAAGACTATTTAGTCTCTTAAAAATTACAATTAAATTAATAGTCCCACAAGATTTTAATAATAACACATTAGTCCTGTATGTATGTGATTCTTTAAATACTAATAGAATTACATATTGACCTTACATATATATATATATATATATATATATATATATATATATATTTGAAGTGAAATAGATTTTAAAATTATTTATTTTGGTGGTTGAAATTTATAAAATGACTCATTTAAATCTCTATTATAAGTCATAAAATGATTCATTTTGTGTAATTTTAGACACAAGACGAATGTAATATATTTCAAAATAACTTCATTTAACTATCTAACGTTTTAATGACACATTAGAATTGTATTATACTACATGTGTAAGTTTACTAACGAAAAACTAATAAAAGAACTAATGTGCTATCATTTTCAATCTTAGAAATTATGAGAATAATTTTTTTTTAAAGAATAAAATAGTTCAATATAAAAATCTTGAATGATCAAATGGACACTCACTAAAAAAAAAATGATATAGCCACGTATCGGAATACGGAGCAAAAGACAAACTTGCATGCTCAAACAACTCGACAACCTACTCTTAAAGTTCACATGGAAAAAATATGCAATATTCACAAACATACCCTTACAGAATAATTAAACAAAAAAATTATGGATCTACAACGGCCACGTATCTGAATACGGAGCAAAAGACAAACTTGCATGCACAGACAACTCGGCAATCTCTTAAACTTAAGATTATCTTGGCAGTAATAGTTCAAAATCAACTTTTTATTTTTTTTTCATCCTGATGCGTAATGTTTATAACGTTTTAAAACACTGCACAAAAAAATAAAATTTTATATAGAAAAACTAAATGGAAATTAAAGATATTATAAGCCACTAGTATTGGTATAGTGATGAAGAATTTAGATAGTATAGATGAGGTCCTAGGTTTAAACCTCATACTTATCAATGTAATTTTTGAAATTCCAAAAAAATAAAAAGATATTATTTTTACTTTAATCTTTTACTATACATTTATAAGATGTGAAACACCTTTTATGTTAGTTACAATTTACTTTTTATTTAAAAAATAACGTTAAATCAATGTTAATTATATTTTGATAATATTTTTCCTGGAGACATAAAATATTGAGTAAGATTTTAATTTATTATGTTATTATATATATTTACAAAAAAATTAATGTAAATTATTTTAATATAAAAATAAGTATTTATTGATATGTATTAAAAAATATAAAAGTGGATGAATATATAAAATAAAAGTTAAGAAATATATAAATGAGAAACGGAAAGATTAAAATAAACATAATTGATAATAATTGAAAAAAACTTAAGAAGAATATTACATGCTAGTCACTAAACTTGTCAATGCACATAGTGATAATAGAAAATAATTTGTTGACCATTATCAAAAATAAATAATAATTGATTTAAATAAATATTATAAAAATTGATTATATAAAAATAATTTGACAATAAGTTAATAGTTAAATAATTAAATAAATGAACAACATATAAATGTGTCATTCTATTTTATATCTTATTTTGAATATCATGTTTATAAGGTTGAAAAAATCTCGATAAATGACATTTAACTAATAATAAAGAGCCTATTTTATAAAGGTTGTACATGTTTTGAAAGTCAAAATTGTTAAATAATTGAATAATAAAAGAGAATAAGTTACTATATCATGTGTGTGTGTATGTGTATCTATATATATATATATATATATTAATCATTTATATAAATAATAAATTGGTAGATTTCATGGGGAACCTCATTCCTATACTTGTTTCGTTAAAAACTTAACTCCACCCTATCTATATGAAGACTAAATCTATTCCCATTGTGAATAATCCCCATGGGTACCCACTTCAGTAGATTTTTTGTAATCCTTAACCATTTACATCTTTTTAGCAAATTAAAATATTTAATTTATAAAATCATAAAAATATATTTTCTAATTAATAAAAAATAATAAATAAATTTAATTTATGTTATTTCAATTACATCTTCTTTCCTTGTACATCATTTTAGTAAATTAAAATATTAATTTTGAAATATATGTTATAATTAGTGTGTTATGCTTAGTAAAAAAATCATAAATAATCATAATTTATGTCATCTTAATTATTAGAGCAATGTATTAATTATATAATTATTTTCAATAACAAATTATATTTGTGCAAATATTACATTTTTTCTTCAAATATATGAATGCTTATTTTTTTATGTATTTTAATTTAATTTTTCATTTTATTAATAATATTAAATGTTATAATGCCTTTCAATGTAGCGTCAAATGTAAGTTATAAGAAATTTTGATTATAATATTTTAAGGCTCGTAATATGTTGAATGTTTAAAAATTGTGTAACTCATAAATGGCATAGTATTCAATGTAGAGTATGTGTTAATAGAAGAAAAATATGAAAGTATAATTAGATAAAGTAATTAATAATTACAATACAAATAAAAATTTTAAAAAAAATTAAATAGAAATGCCAAGAAAATAGTAGGAAATAAATTTCTCAATGAATTATACCTGATAAAACTTTCCTTAAAAAGAGTCTAAATTATTAGTAGTATAGATTAATGATAATTATTGCTAAAATTAAGCAAACTAAATTAAAGTTAATAACTAATATACAATGTAGAAATTAAGAAATGGGGTATTAAATAATATATATCATATATATTTAAATTGATTTTAACATTGATTTGGGATATAACGTGGTATTAAACATGATATGTATTATTTTATGTAAAAATTGATTTAAATATGCTATCATAATTAAAGTTATTATCAAATTGATTCAAAAATGTTACTTAATTGATATTAATTAGGAAACTTTTGAAACAATATTAGATTAAATTTCAAATAAAAAAATGATTGCAATACAACAATAATGACAAATTAAATCTTCAGGAATATAAAATGATAATTGATTTGATTAATATGATAGCAATTAATGATAACATCAAATGACTGATATCAAATAAAAATGATAGACCAACTGATATTAGCTGCAAAATTTGTGCATTAATCAATTAGATTTTTTATGTTTTTATTTTTTAAAAAATTTTGATCTGCTTCTATGAAATATTTGTTGTTCATTATTTAATTTATTTATTGTTAATTTGAAATTTAATTTCACTTATATTTTGTAAAACTTGTTGGGTTAATTTAATTTTTTATTGAGTACATTGCGTAAAATATATAAAACATCATAAAACAAAGAATAAATATTTGTGTAAATTTTTAAAAAAATTAGTTAAATTAAGTCAAATTTTTAGGCAAACATGTATTTTTCAATTTTAATAATATAATATTTTTCCATTGTATTATAGAGCATTATCAATTTATTCCTTTTTAAATTTTTACATGAAAAAAATTTTATTTGTATATGTAATAGTATAAATGAATATGAATAAATGAATCTAATATTATGCAAGTCTGAAATATAATTATAATGATTCATTTATCAATTCATTATATAATTCAGGATAAAAAAATTAATCATGTTGCCTGAAATATATTAATAAATAAAATTTTTAAAAATATTTTTAATACTAATTTGATGTACTACCATATAAAATATATAAAATATAATAAGAATCAAATGTAAGATATTGTCACAAAAACAACTTATAATTAAAATTATAAATATGTTTAATAGTAGTGGTATATAATTTGAATGGTAATAGAAACCCTATTTAAAAATTTAAAATTATACACATAAGAATAATAAGTACAAAATTATCAATGTTAAAAAGTTGTAAAAACAAAAAGGATTTTTATTTTAGAAATGGAAATATCCATTTAATTGACAATAAGAAACATAGAAATAAAACCAAATAATATTATGAATCATATAATATAAACACTATAATTCAAAACTTATTACTACAAAATAAAAAATCAAATCATATTTCACAAAGAAAAAAAGGAAACTGCAAGAGGAAGAAGCTGAAAATAGAGAGGCAAAAACATGATGACATAAAAAGCAAACATAGGAAGAGATCATGATGCTTATAATTCTATGAAGGGTATTCTTCTAGAGGATATTCTTAGTCAAATGACGCCCTCTTTTGAGAAAAAACAAAGTAGGTTCTCATATCGACAAAAACTCATACATCAACATTGAAGACAATCACAACAATTCAAAAAATGATTATAGTCCTTTTACAACTCGATATATATAGTCATGACAAAGCACTTGAAAATAGAAATCACTCAGTGGGTAAGAAAAGCAAAAACTGATCAAAGAGATAAGTAAATGTTAAATCATTTAGTTGCACTTAAAAAAAATATCTATTAAATAAAAAGTAAAATTGAACTAAAATGATTGCAATAAAAAAATACATTACATATATAAATGCAAAAAAAAAAACATAAACAATAGAAAAATAATGTAAAAGAGAGGAAGAAGAATAGTGAGAATAATGAAGAGAGTCAGGTAAAGAATGAGAGTGTAAAAATGTAAAAGAGAGAGAGAGACAAATAAAATGAATGAGAATATATATGTAGGTTTGAAGTTTAAAAAAGAGAAAAAAATTAATATATATTGATTAAATATTCCAATCATAATTCAACGCTAATCATATGTTGCGTTACAATCATCTAATATTTATGTAATTAGAATTATAATTTAATATTTGATCATAAATATATAAATTACATTTTTTAGTGCAAATTAGATCAAATCATACCCCTAATTTAGCACATGTGAGGCTTATTACAATGATGTAATTAAACAAATATGAGATGTTAAAATTTAAATTGCAAGGAAATATATGAAAATTCATTATTTAATTGTTGCAATACAATTCTATTATTAAATACCGATAATTTTCAATGATATTCTAATGATATATAATAATTATAGTTATGATTTTTTATAAAATTATTAATTGTTAAATTTATGAAAATTGTAAGTCTTAAATTACATAGAAGTGACATATAGCAAAACTTTTCTTGAAATGAGTTTGAATTATTAGTAGTATAGATAGATTTATTGTACTAAAATGACAAAAATATAATAAGTGGGGAAAAATAATTATAAATTAAAATTATTTAAAATGTAAATCAAGAGAAATGTCAGATGATAATAACAGTGAAAACTTTTATATTATATACTATAGAGTATTAATTCTTTAAACAATCGAAGAGCAAGTTAGATTTTTTTTTTTTAAATATTATTTATTTATAAATAAATAAAAAATGATTATACACGAAGTATGAACTTTTCATTGAACATGAGAAGTGTTCATAAATGCAATTTTCACACACAAAAAAAGAAGCAATTTGTTGTTATTTAATAAAATAAAATTGAACAGCTAGGTTATGAATAGATGAAAATATATTCTCATATTACTTAAAAATTTATCATCATCATCTGCCTGAGATATTTAGTACCTTGGAAGAGCTGAGAAGAGGATTGGTTCAAAAAGAGTTGAAAGGGGATCCATTATTGCTAATTTGGTAGTTTGCTACAACTACCTCTCTACTACAGTATCAAAGATCCATAATCACCACGAAGATATCATCTTCTTCAGCAGGTACATGTCTCTTTCTCAGCAGGTACATGTCTTTCTATGTCTCTCTTGGAATCAGAATGCTCACATATGTGGACGTTAATTGCAATTATTTTGACAAAACCTGTCGTTCTTTAGTATGACAATTCATGAATTGCGTGTGTTTTTCTCAGTAATAAGCGTTCAATGATCACATATTCCTTCTCAGTTTATCTCCACTCAACAGTTAGTCAACCTCTCATTGCAGTCTCTCCCATTAGGGAGATTAGTAGGAGCAATCACTAGCGGCCTATTGAAATAAGATTGTTGAAGAGTTTTTTTTTAAGAGGTATAAATAAAAACAGAAATAAAAAATATTTCGCACTTCAATGTATATTTTTTTTATTAGAATACAAAATTATCAACTTGTTTGGATATGGTAAATATAAAAAATATTTCCCTTATATGAAATTACAATTTAAAACATGAGATAGAGTGGCTGAGTATTATTATTTAAAAAAAATTGAGGGATAAGATAGGAAGTTAATGGTTCATAAATTATATAGAGATGATTAATAAAAAAAACAAATTTTATGGATGAATTTCTTTATTTTTTAGTGCATCTAATTATGAAAGAAACAAGTTCCAATTCAATTTTTTTATTAAAAAGGAAAAATGATTTTTTAAAACTTCTACCTTTCTTTTTAAAAGCTAGCACAACCAAATAACATACAGAAATTTAAAAAAAAATTAAAAAATTGAAAAAATTGGAGCACAAATAGATTGAAAATATTAGTTCAAAAATGCTTTTAATCAAAATCAATTTTATTAAAATCAAGATCACTAAAAATCAATTGTACAAACCCAAAACCAAACACCACTAAGTCTAATTGCGTCAGGATCATTTATAAAATGATATTATAACTGATCAGATATTCAAAACCCACTAATTTATATATTTAACTAATATATTATTCTATAAATAATTAAACTCAAAATAATTTGTCCTCTCTACTACTCTGGATCAAAATCCTCGGTTTATGAAGCCTGTTCTAAAATATATCTGTGCCACTAATTATTATTTGCCATTTAGATTCTATTTTCAAAGTCATTTATATCTTAATTCTTAAAAGATTTACAATACCTCACACCATATTACATTGTTATTTTATATTAAAGCGAATTATGCATACCCTATAAAAGTCATGAGTATTAGTACTCTTTATATAACTTGTGGCTAAAATTTATCACGTATATCATTAATTAAATTTATTAATATTTTAAATACTCATAACCCTTAAATTCAAAAGGGTACTAATACCCTTGGGATATTACAATAAAAACCTATATTAAAAAGTCCTTAAAATTTCCTATTGCTAATCTCTTTATCTCTTTTGTTACGGGATGTACAAATAAACAACCAAATACAATATGATGATAATATTTTTTATATCTTCATCTCCACTGTCTCTATTTCCTTGTCCCCTACCAAATTCTATCTCAGAGACTCAAACACTTGTTATCACGGTTATTTATTACATCTGCCTGATCTGTCCTTGTTTACCACCGTAACTGCTGTTTTGAAATGAACGTTGCATGACTACGCTCTAGAAATGGTTATAATGTCAAGTACACGAAACAAGATTGACCCTCAAAACTCAAATAAAGGGTGCGCCATGTAAGCAGCTATATGCATATAAAATTATAGATTCCAGTTTTAGTATCTGCGTTCATTAAGTGGTAAAAAAGAGAATGTACCTCCATGTTGTGTATAGTAGAAAGTCCAGGACCATTTCAAAAGTGGGTCAAAATATGGACATTTTCGATTCTAGGAGTATAAGCTTTTATATGGGCAATCAATTTTTCAAATTCACTTGGCATTGTTATGCCTACGATGTTAGGAATGTTGAGGATTATTAATGTAAGCCTGTTTATTTTAAAGTTAAAAGTACTTTCGGGAAAAATACTAATTTTATTACTTTGAATAAAAGTGTATTGGGGAATACTTTTTTTTTCACCAAGTAGAAGGAATTAAATTTGAATGCACACCAAACAAGCACTTATTTGATTTGGTTGAAGTGAGAAAAAGAAAGAAAGGAGGAGAAACTGGATGACTACTTGCTTGATAGTATAAGATATTGCAATATTTTAACATAGGGTTAAATGCAATTTTAACACTTATAAATATAGTTTGTTTTTATTTTGGTCACTCTAGAATTTTCGCTTTGGTTTCGTCCATCCTTTCTCTTTTCCTCTTTATTTGTTTTTCGGTTCCTGACGTTCTAAATTTTACTTTCAGTAAACATGTATTAATATACATCTAATCATTGTAAATATTGAAAATTTTATTTTTATCATCATAAATATTTTAAAAATATTTTTTGATCCTTATAAATATCACTACTTAGTATCGAGTTTGTGCGAAAAGGACTAAAAACATAATAATAATAATAATAATAAAAGATGAACCAAGAAAAAGTAAAATTTATCGAGAGACTAAAATCAAAATCAAACAACTCTTATTTATGATAACTAAAAAAGATATTTAAACCTTATATATATATATATATATATATATATATATATATATATATATATATATATATATATATGATGTGGAAAATAGAATTCAGATGACAAATATTAATTGGTGGGACATGATTTGGGACATACATATTCTGGACAGAAAAAAAATTTGATCCTGCTACTCCTTTGCTGTTATGGAGGGCACTCACATTTCTAGTAGGTCAATTTACCATGAGTATCTAGTATATTAGCGGTTGTACAGTAAGCTAGGTAAGGTAGCAGTAGATTGTATTATAGTTATAGCCTTCCGAAGGGTTGTTAGAGATGCCGTGCGCAGTCAGGTACACACCAACGGAATTTCCCGCCCCAATTTCGTTTCGTTTCTTTCTTTTTTTATTATTATTGTTTCTTTAATCGAATTTTTCGCAACTCCATCTGTCCTGTATCTTACTATGAAATTAATCTTTAGCTGCAGTCCATGAAAAGCCAGCAGGAAATGTTTGTTTGCTGAACATGCTCTCGCTTCAATGCCTGATTTCCATATAATACAAGAACTACACAGCTTTAAAATGCAAACATCTAATTTGGTCATTTTGGTGTAGGCTGATTTGTAGTTCTTAGTCTAGATATGTTAATTAATCCCTTTAAATATGAGTCCCTTCATTTCAATCCTTTTCGACACTTGTCTCTTAACCCCCAAGAACACTTGCATGCATCATTGCACTTAAATAGAGGCTCCCTCTTTCATTCTTCCATATAAAGGGTAATTATAAATACGTAGGTCTGATGATAGCAAGGTCTTCAATTTGTCCCATCACTTATGTAAAACCAAGAAGTATATGATGGAGGCTTTATGTGAATAGGGGTTCGAAAGAAGGGCTTAATGGTCTCTTTGGATATAATTTTTGGTATCAGCTTTAAATGCCAGTCTATTGCCAAATGTCTGAAGTAGCGTACTACCTTTGTTGTGACTTAAACACGGTGGTCCTACACATTATGCAATCCATAAATGTCAGAAGAAATTTCGTGATTTAGTTATATGTCATTTCCAAGCTTGAAATGTAATTAGATACTCACACCCAGAAAGGCAGCTTGTGGAATGGTGGGGTAAGGATTAATTAGGATTAACTCTAATAGTTATTTTCCAACACACTATGGCTCGTGTATATGTGCCCACCAATTTAGGATGCAATTCAGCAGCTGGAAAGAGCTGATAGAGTATTGAAGCACGTGACACTTGACAGCAAGAATCAGGAATTGGGCTGAATATAACAAGTGGAGAACTTTAATCCCCTTTTTTTTTCTTAGTTATTAAAGAAGAACTTTAATCCTTAGGCTCAGTTTAGACAAATGGAAAAGTAAAATAAAATAAAGACTAACTGAGAAAAAAAAGTCAACAGTTCGAGCTTTTGTATGGATACAGTTATTTTAATTTTTTTAGTGTAAAATTATTTCACTAACTGCTTACTTGTATAATGACTTTTTTATATCAATTATATGAGAATCAATTTATATTTGGATATTTTAACTAAAAAGTGGTTTTAATATAATATATTTTGCTTGGATATTAGGCTGGAAGTAGCCAAGTAGGCTTGGCCGCTCATTAGAGACCTTCGACTTGCCTATATTAGGCCTAACCTAGCTATTTAGTAAGCTAGTCATATGCTAAAACTTTTTAAAATTTTTTTTTAACTAAATAGGTCATGCTTTAAGCAATAAAAATAGGCTATTGTACCTAACAAAATGACTTATTTATATATTTTTATTATTTATATTATTATTGTTTAAAAAATCTAATGATAATAGAAATATTTTAATCTATTTAAAAAATATATTTTCTAATTTATTTAATAAGCCTTCTAGTCTATTTCAAAAAATTATTTTTGACATATTTAAAAGAGAGTTTTGACTTATTTAAGAGTAAGCATTTTAATTGTTTTAAAAAAATTTATAATTAAATAAGTCTATAAATAGACTTTCAACTAAATCAGACTTTTAATAAGAAGGTCAAATTAAAATTAGGTTATAAAAAATCTTTGTCAAGTAAGTGAGATAATAGACCCAAGCCTAAACTCAGATTATCTTTTGAAAATACATGTAAGACTTATTTAAATCAAAACATAGCCTAGCCTAGTATAATTTTACCATTACTTGGATAATACGAGAAAAGATTGCTTATATATGGTATTTTACTAAAAAGGATATGAGATAGATTGTTTATGTTGTATAATATTTAATACTTAGGAATAATTTAGTAAAAGTAGCATGATTCTAAAATAATATGCTTCTACTTATAATCAAAAGCTTCAAACTGTAACTTGCGATTAAAAGATTTTTTCAACTTAAAATTACAAGTGTGTTCCCAAACACTTAGTCTAATCAAAGGTAAACCATTCATGTCCGCACCAATTTACGATCCAAATCTGCTGCTTGCCACATATCTCACAGGAAGAAAAAACTGTCTGTTGAATTTTTTTAAAACAAATGTTTTTCTATTTAAAGGCGGGTTCTCATCTGCAAATTGAAAAAAATCTGCAACATGCAGATCTTACCTGGCAAATGAATAGATGACACTTGTATGATGTGGGTTCCATGCAATGGTAAGCTTAAAATGTGCTTGAAACTAATCATGTAATTTTTCACCATAATTAAGGAAAAACAAACACAGTAACCTATCATTACTCGACTTAGATCGTGATCGGTACATGTAGATTCCTATCTCCACGTAGCCTCATGATCATTGTGCCATACTATATGTATATTTTATTCATAAAATAAATTTCAAATCGTAAATCAAATCCCGTATTAAACCCATAATAAATCTGAAACATTTTTTCCATAAATAAAACCTTAAACTGAAGTTGTAGAATAAATCATATTGAGTTGCTCATTTACAAAATAAACCATGAATGCTAAATTATTAATTACAAATTAAAATATACTATCATGGTATGCTAAATATAAAAACTATTTCTATAGTTCTGGACCCTGAATGACACTAAAGCACTCTAAGAATAACAAAAAGACACTTCACTCTAAAGTGAAGCTCACAAACTTATATCTCTATTGTTGGAGAGGAGACGATTGAGAAAGACCCGTAACCAGGACTATACTTGTAATGGGAGAAATGAAGAGGTGAGTTTCATCTAAAACTCAGGAAGTAAATGAATTCTTACATGTATCCCCTTCATGGGACAATAACAACGAGAAGTGTGAAATCATAATAACAACAATAATAAAAACATGACGATAATGATAATAATGATGAGAATAATAATAATAGTTGTCACGAATTTCCTTGTTTGCCTTGTGATGTGTCCTTTGAACAAGTGGGCACCTAACTAGGTCTTGTTTCTGAAATTGGCACCATGCTTGTTTCATAATGTTGCCTCCATGGCTATTTACTGTTGCCTCCATAGTTGTTTATAAATCTCATCATACATAACTCAATGACATAAATAAAATCAACAATACTGAAGGGTGGTTGCTCCATCCCTCACGAATGTAAGACCCTAAATTCATAGTACTCTAAGAGTTTTGGATTCATATAACTCTATTAATTTGACTTTAGCATAATTGTGGCTGTGAAAATCATGATCGAGGGATCACCTGCTTATAGGCATTTCAATTTCAAGCCCACAGAATATGTATCCTGTTATGAATCATATTGAATTTCATACCTCTTGGTACCATACAACTGAAGTTCTAAATTCATATCTTAAGCTAATATATTTTCATATACTTAATAAATCTAGAATTGGAGCTTAAAACAATAGGGGTTCACAAATATAAAACTTGGAAATCATATAACATTTATTCATAAAGCTGGATCAT
This sequence comes from Dalbergia oliveri, assembly GCA_030441495.1. Taxonomy (NCBI): domain Eukaryota; kingdom Viridiplantae; phylum Streptophyta; class Magnoliopsida; order Fabales; family Fabaceae; genus Dalbergia; species Dalbergia oliveri. The sequence goes on along the minus strand of JAMLFY010000001.1, from coordinate 49,976,394 downwards.
TTTTACGTTTCACATTTCCCCACTATATATATAAATAGTCTTAGCTAAATCTTCAAAAACATTGCTTGAAATCTAAATCTTAAAAACATAATAATGTTGTAAATCCATAAGAACATATTTTCCAAATGGACATTTTGCTAAATCATACGTTTTATAATAATTCTCTTCACGAACATGTAAAATATTTTCAAAGCACTCAACATACCAATCATAGTTTCATGGTTTTCTAAAACATATAATTCATGCTATTTGAAAATCATAATCTTATAACTTGATAAAACAAATAATAATTTGTAATCTCTTTAAAATTTTCACCAAAATCATGCAACAATGCTACAATGTGAGGAAAATAATGACCAAAACAAGGGTCACATGATTGAACCCACTCACCTAGAAGGGTGGAACTTGAGGGAACAACTCCGTAGAGCTTGGAGAAGGGATGACACCAAGTCTACCATTTCAACCATTAAACTCATGAATACTCTATGGGTACCTCTAGATTACTTTAATACAACTCTAACAACATTAGGAGAGTATCGCCACTTGACAACAATGCGAGAAATAATAATACTCATAACATGGGGGAGGAGAAACATGGAAGAACTAGCATAAACCAACAACAATCACTTATCATGGATCTTGAAGGAAGAGGGTTTGATGTTGGATTGAGAGAAGGGTTGAGAGAGGGTTTGAAGATGAATGGTTTCAAATTGGTGGTGGCCGGGGTTTTAAGAGGCTCTTTAAGTGAAACTGCATCGTTTCTGGTACTCTTCATGCTCTCCTGACACTGCCATAGGCTTAGCCATTTCCCGTGCCCTGCTTGATACACTCATGATGCTATAGCGGTCCCCATACCATCAAACTCCCTCAAAACGCATACTGTAACCGCCACAGGGTCTAACCTATAGCGGTGATAGTAAACTAGTAAACCCTGGTTCAACACTTTTGGATCAATCTGGCACTTGGGTTATCTCAATACTAGTCCTCATTTATTTTACTCTCCATTATCTTTAAAACATAATTGTAAATTAGGAAATACCCTTCATTTTGATTTAAATAAAATATCATAAAAATCAAAATCTCAACCAATCAAAAGCCAAATTTTGGGTTTTAGTTCAAATCCAGAAATCTTCAAGATTTTCTAAACTTGTGGGCAAAAAATGAAACGTTTAAAAGTTTCATAAAATTCGTTAAAATTCGTTCTTTAACTTGTTTTCCTCTTGGGAACAATTACCGGACTTTTGATCCTAAGAATGTAACTCTAACATATAGCCCTCCAATGAGGTGCAAGATCCAGACTTAGTGAAATCCAAGATCTGGCAACCTGGGTAGGTCCCAAGGGACTCTGAGGCGTACAGGACTTACCTCCTGACAGTGTACATTGGTATTACATAACCACTCCATCAAAACAAACTAATCATGTAATTTTCAGTAAGCCTCAACCACCGCAAGCCCAAAAACCACCACTGACCTCTGCCATCTTTTGTGAGGCCCAACCTCCACTACACCTAATGGCGGAACCAAAAATTTTAGAGGAGGAGAGCTAAATTAATTAACATAAATAATATAAAAAAATAAATTATCATATAGAAAGTATAAAATAAGTCATTATATAGTATTTTTCATATAAATTTAAATTAGGGTTTATTTTATCATTCATTTTCTCTTTTTTCTTAGCAAAGAGTCAATATTTTTCTTCTCAAATATCTCTTAGGTTCAATATAAAAATATATTTTTATCAATGTGTTATTTAACATCAAAATGGAGCATTACAAAAAACAAACTAATAAGTAAAAACTATACTAAGTGGATAAAATGAGTTAATAAGAGAAAATTCTTAAAAAATATATTCTAAAAATATTTATATGTTTTATACTTTTATATTATATGTGCTACTATATCAAAAAACTTTTATTATTTATTATGTATACTATGTATAAAGATAACTGAATTTTTTTGGAGTGGTCAGAATATAAAATATACAATAAATGTGTGGATTTTTTGGGAGGGACCGCCCCTCGTCTCCCTTCCCTCCACCTCTGACTACACCACCACACAGCTATCACGGTTTGTTCTCTAGAAGTTTCCACTTTTGCCGTGGACTACCATCACAACTTTCTTGCACCACCATACCTCTTTCACGGTAGATCTATTTAATTGTACGTTCTCACTTTTGTCAAACACTACGCACTGTCAAACACCTATCTCTTACTCTCGCGTAATGAGTTCTTGTCACGACCCGACCTGAATCATGGTATGTGAGGAATCCTATCCCACGTAAGTCTTGTGATCACTGAGTCACTCTATATGCATAAAACTTAAATCATAAAATCCATTTTCAAACATAAATTCATATATAACACATATCATTTTCTCTTTAAAGTCTAAAATGTCATAATTATTTTCATAATCATATTCTAAATCTATAGTCATAATACAACATGTACTGAATTACTCTCTATAAGATTTTAAATCATGAAAGCTATAATCACACAATCACAATATAATCTAATTCATTGTAAAACAAAATGTAAAATAAAAAAAATCTATAAATGCATGTGGTCCAGGATCTTACCCGTTATATCACTAGAGCACTCTACCAAAAAGGACCCAAAATACTTCACGGCAACATGAAGCTTACCAACTGGAATAGGCTACTACTAGGAGAGGAAGAGGAGGATCTGAGCTATACCTACTGAGAAAAGGAAGAAAGAGGGGTGAGTTTTGTTACATGAATTCTGAAAATATGATTTCATGTTCTTTGAAAACCTCAATTTTCTCAACTTAACAAAATCATCCCTAAACCTCAAATCCTTTTTAAAATAGTCTCAAATAATACATTTTCTAAGAATGAAATCCATGGTTTGTAAACTTGACATAATTGACATTTATCTAAAATCTCTTGAAATATGCTCTAACATTATGCATTATGCCACAATATGAGGAAAATAACTCTAATGACCAAAATAAAGGTAACAGGATTGAACCCACTCACCTGGAAGAAAGTCTCGTAAAGATGGATGAAACCAACAACTTGATCTCTTGGAAGGAGAAAGAATGGAGTAGGATTGAGTGGGAGAAAAGGAAGGTTTGGAAGGAAGTCATTTTCTCAATTTTTGGAGAAGAAAATCTCTAGTTGGGGTGTTTTGTAAGGGGTTCGGGGCTTATTTATCAAAACTGTGTCGTTTTGTACTTGTCTGACATTATATTTGGGATTGAACATAACTCGCAATCAGCCTCTAGTTACCTTGCTAGCTTAACATAACTCGCTGAAACGAAAGCCGTTTTACAAAATTTTGCAGCAACAACACTCCAACAACACCAACCCTCAACACTTACTTATTTATATTTCTTAATTTTTAAGTTAATCAATTAACTTTAAAACATAAATGTAAATAAGAAAATACCCCCTAATTTGGATTCAAATAAAATATCAAAAAAATCAAAACCCTAACAAATCAAAATCCAAATTTTAGGTTTTAGTTCAAATTCGGAAATCCTCATGGTTTTCTAAATTTGTGATCCAAAACTAAACGTTTAAGGGTTTTGTAAAAATAATTAAAAATCACTCTTTAACTTGTTTTTTCTCTAGGGATAGTTACTAGGACTTTTGATCCCAAGAATGTGACTTTAACATACAGCCCTTAAGGGTGTAGGGCAGACTTCAGGACGATGGTTTCAGGACGTTGAGGCGCAGAACATGTTTACTGACACATGTACACTAGGTATTATAGTTCTCTACAACTCTAGGTCAGTAGCTCCCCACCACACTCTTAACCCTTGCTTCTGATTTTTTTTTAATTCTTTTATTTTTTTTGTGGGGTTTTCATCTTTTTTTTTTTTTTGCCTTTCTACCTTAAAACCACCAACCAATGAGATGCTAATTACTTAAAAAAAAATAGATGCTAATTACGGTCATAGCATTCCATTGACTTAGCATGGCGTGCTTCACTTAGTATACACATATCGTTCATTTATTTTTCCAAATCACATCATCAAGGGGCACCCCAAGCCAACCGAGTTGTTATGCTATAATGCTGTAATAATTATATTTATTATATATTTGACATATTTTCATATATTTATTTAATTAAATATAGTTTGATCAGTTCAACTAGTGATCCATTGATTGAACCAATGACTCATTAATGCGACCTAATTGGTCATTGGTCCAAGTTTTAAAACTATGGTTTAATTTATATGTGCTGTTAATGTAAAAAAAAAAAACTTTCATTGACATTTAATCATGTATTATCACATCTAAAAGTATTTAATTCATTTACCCACTACCTTAAAAGTCTTATAAATAGAAAAATAAAATCGAATAAAGTGTAAACCTATTTTAAATTGTCAATATAAGTGCATCCAAATTTTTCTCAAAATTTAAAATAACTAAACCTTTTTTTTATGAGTTATAATCTTAAAAGAAGTCGTCCTAATATTTGTTAGAATAAAAAAAACTAAAGATTTATTTGGTTTTAGTTTTATTTCTTGCATTTTTTATTTTTATTATTTTGTCAAGGACAATGAAAATATGAAATGAAAATTTAAAAATGGATTTAGTTATTTTTTTCAATAGATAACAAAGCCAACAAGCAAAGGAAAGGATGAGGTAGGAACACAATGTGCAGAGCACACACATACATCACACCGAACTATTAAATACATAGATCCCTAAAAATATTATTTTAACATCTAAAAGTATGTGTCTTAATAAGACATTCACTCCATCACATTGGATTTGATGGTGGTCGTCACTTTTTTTATCCATCCATTATATTTATTGGTGATGGGGGTGTACTATTTAAACATCAACTTTTAGGTGTTAAAATGATATTACTTCGTATACCCAAACCTTTCCACTAATATTCTACTATTCCACCAAAATCAAGACTATAAGGTAGTGTTTGGTTGCTGTCTCCTAATAGAAATCCAGAGATATTGAAGACATAAACCTATTTAGTGGTGGAGATCAGAATAGGGACAAAAAATTTTTCTATTTCAGAGATAAAATATAGAAAATTTATATATCTCCAAAACGTAAAAATAAGATATGAAAATAAAATTTTAATGTCTCTGCCTCTATTATTTTTGTATTTACTGTCCTAAACAGATAACAAACACTACCTAATAGAAACTCCTGTCAGTAACACACCTATCTACATAACCCCTATATTTCATTTTCAGATAAAGGATAGGACCGCAACACATTAGTTTCAAATACAAAATAATTGATACCATCGAAAGTTAGGCACACCTGCTATCAGGCACATAATCCCCAATCTTCTTCCGTTTCAATAGAGTATGCCACAATTCGATTTTTTGCAGCCACCTTAGGGGAAGTTGCCGCCACCACCCATTTAGATGCACAATTCTATCGAATCCAAGCCACATGCATATCAGGAAAATACTCCACGACTCCTTAGTCTACAAGATTGTTTCCACGAGGACATTGCTACTACTCATTTGCTACCTCACTTTAGTTCGTCGATCACAGTTCAGCATTATCATGCATATCGTTAATATAATGTGATAGCAGGACAAAGTGTTTTACTGACAAATCACTATTTTAGCCCCTTTGACACTGCCATCGAAGGCCAAAACAAAGATTGACATGAGCATAGTCATCATCCTAGCTAACTAAAAGATAATATACCAACAGCTTTAAAGAACAAATTAAACAATGAAACAATACACCAAAAATTTTTTTTTAGGAGAGATGATTTGATAATATAGCATCATAACTTCTATAATCGAGTGATCTGGTTTTGAACCCTATTTTAATGAAAAACATTCACATTTAAAAGTCCAAAAGAGATATTCGCTAAAGAGGTGTATTAAAGTATAAAACTATTCATGCTATCTTAACTTAAGCTTTTGAGAAATAATTTCATAACACATATTAGAGATAAAACCACTCATGTGGATTTACTTATCAACTTAATCTTTTAAGAAAAATAATTTTATGACACATATTAAAATATAAAAACACTCAAGTGCCTCTACCCACTCATGCCCATCAAGTTTTGTGAAGAAATTAATGAAAAAAAGAAGGAAAATGATATTTCCTCCTACTCAATCCTATTACAAATACTTCTAAATTCTAATTACTAAATTAAGTAACTTTTGATCACTTTCTAAAGTTGCAAGACATAAATTGCATTTAAGTTTTACTGATTTGTAGAAAGTTCCAGCATTACTCAAAAAAAAAAAAAAAAAAATCAATTTTGAGCCCCCTGGGCTATGTCTCCATCTCGCATGTGATGAATTTAGTCAGCATTAATTTAGGATAAATGCTTACATGTTTTTTGAGGGTAAGAGAAAATATTTGTACTGTTTTATTTATTAATTGATATTATTAGATATTGCATTTAAAATGCAGAAAAATGGGAGATAATATTGGTTTGTAATGTTAATGTGTTAATTAATAATTAGAATAAAGTAAATATTTTCTGTTATTCTTAGAGTAGCTAAGAATTTTTTTAATTTAGAGAGACATCTTCGTAAGAAAAAATGGCCCCATGCTTCAGTTTGCAGTTGCACTTATATTACGATAGCATGGAAAGTACGAACTCATTATTAATATCCTAATCAAATTCAAGAAAATAGAGTTCAAATTAAAGCAACTAATACCAAAAACTTTAAAAGAGCAAATTCCTTTTTGTTCATTCAGTTCCTTCGTATCTACTACCACCTTTGTAGTGTAGCCTTCGTGGAAAATGGCTCTAGAAGTGACCGTAGCATATGATTATTGTCACTCTCATTTTCATTAATTTTTATTTAGATTTATTTAAATGCCCTTCTTTTATTATAATTAAAAGAATATATACTTTACTTATTTATTTGTCATGACTATAATATTAAGAGTTACTGTTGTTACTTATTAGTTTAATTGAAAATTAATTTAATTATTTAAAAATATTTAAATAAACAATGTATTGCGTACTGGAGGTACCAGGCCTTGCGATTTGACAAAGATGAGTTGTTTTGTCACCATATTTTTCACTTAGTCAATTAGTTCCTAATGGTTGCATTAAGCCTGTGGCTAAACTTTTCTTCGTATCCTTTTGAGGGACGAGTTTTTATAATTATAATTATATTAAAAATAGACATACTGATATTTTATCATCCAATATTATTGTAATTTAAAAATGTGTTGAATGAACATATGATGATATTAGATTTTTATTTTTATTTTTTTACAATGAATCACTTTTTATTGTGTTTTTTCTTTGTTCGATATCTTTGTTATTAATGTATCAATTACCTTAATTTTCAACAATATGAAAAAAGAATTTTTTTAATAAAAATAAATGGTCAATAGTAGTAATCCATGGTACCGTTTATTTATTTACTAGTTTTATAATTATATAAATGCTGTGTTATAATGTAAGATATGTAATTATATACACAAGTTATTATTGCACTTTCGTTGTTATTCATTTTATTCATTATATATATTATACAAAGCACTCAACATTATATTATTCAAATAATTGAATATTTGAATTCAAATAAATTATGCTTATTTTATTAATTCAGTACTTATAATAACTAGTAACTACTTTTTATGCAATACGGGGCTCAACATATGGCAATAAAACCAAAACAGGAATAACACCATGCATAGCTTTTCCCATCACATCAGCCAAAACTAGTTACTATGTCAAAATTTGAAATAAGGTAAATATCAAATATTATCAATTAGTTAAACTTATAATGGAATAAGGGTTGAGGCTATGGGATTTGATAGAGCAGGCATTTTTGGCCTGTGATCGTGATGAGTAATTGACAGCCAACTACCTGTTGGAGAATACTTGAGATTTTGAGGATTAAACAAAAAAAAGAGTGCTTTAGCAAAGTTAAATAAAAACTAATTAATGAGAGTGGGAGTGGCAACCGCCAAAAGCTAGCCACTCCCCAATATAACGGAGGCTTGTAACTACTAATTTGAATGGATTACTTCTGTGTCCTAAGGTGTTGCGTGGACTAGCATAATTACAATAAGAAAGTTAGTAACAAATCGAAAAGGGCGAGGCATCCTTTCTTTGTAAAACATGCGTCCTTACTCTTAAAATATTAGCAGACATCTAAGAATGAAATAAGCCACGACGCCATGACGATGAAACTGAGTTATTATAGTTTGACTTAATGACGTATATGTTTTGAGAAAAAAGTACAAAACAAAAATACGTATACATGCAAAAACACTTATTGTAATTATGTTTTTAAAATCATAAGAAATATTTTTCTTCTAAATTATAATTTGTGACTTTTCAAAAATTAAACCAAACATGGTATCTGAATTACACTGCACCTTTAGGACAATTCAACAACCAGAACAAAAGCCAATTATATATAAGCACGTGACACACACCAATTTTAACAATTCGTATGCACTAGGGTGTCTGGTATTGAATTTGTACGTTCATAAAAATGGTACTAGCCACAATGTTTTCCTTGTACACACCGCATCGACTACAGGGGCAAACCACACAAGGCAAATTATACAATGAAGGAAAGTACATTTTGTCTTGTTGTGCAGCCCTATTAATTTTTTTTTCTTCGGTTAGTTGCAGCCCTATTAATTAGTGCTTCCAAACATGCAACTTTCGGGCACACTAGGAATTACATTTGTATGTACATGAAACTCTCCATATGGGCACATGGTACGATGACTTGATGTTCATGAAAACTTTTTCCTTAATTCTCATCCCTCACTAAACCCGCACACCCACAAGCATCCAAGCTTTTTATGTCAATCTCCACAAACCTGATTACTGATCCATCATCAATACCACTCCTCCATTTGGTGAAATTATCTCAGTCGAGTCACCGGTCCACAAAGGAAATTGCCAACTTTCTGTTGCCAATTCTTAGCAAAAAGATAAGTGATGGGAGGACAAAAAAACGAAAAAAGGCCTTTGCTTGCCAAGCACGATCGAATTGGCCCAAGCAGGCACAAGGGGGCACACTCTCCACGCGAACCCAGTCACATGCCCACCAGTATTTGTGTCCGAAAAGTACTAAAAAGGACATATTAAAAATAACACAAAATTCAAAACTAAATTATAATATGGAACTATCAATTATGGATGTATAATGAAAAATAAAAGAAATAAGAAGAAAAACGAACAAAATATCTAGTTTGCTTTGATGGAACCGATTTTGCAGAACTTAAAAAAAAGGAAAAAATAGGATAAGGAGAAGGTGTAAGAAGGGAAAGTGGCCCTATGTGTGTCCAAATTAAAATGCAAGAGACCTAACCGAGATTGAATACCCGAGATTTTTCCAGTCGCAAGAAACCAAAGGCGGTGGTAAGTAACTGTAATATGTGATGTAAGCATGTAAGAAATAAGAATAGAAAGAAAGAACCTTCTTTGTTTGTTAATAATAGTCTCAACCCAAACGCTGCTACGCCACTCGTTTTATGCCTCACCCTCTTCTCATCAACGACAACAACAAACCTCTCTCTTCTTCTTTGGCGACACGCACTCGATTCCGATTTGGATAGTTTTTGTTGTTGTTGTTGTTGTTGTTGTTGTTGTTCGTTCTTCGTTCTTCTGTGGTGGTTCGGTCATTGATGGTGTATGGGTACTACTACTATTACCTGAAGCGGAGATTGGGGGAATGGAGTGGGATAGCAACTCGGATCTGAGCGGGGACGAGGAGGAAGGGTTCGACCTAAACGACGACGTCGTCGACGATGGCGATTGCCCTCTCCCTTTCCCCGTCGAGAACCTTCTGCTCCAAACGGCGCCCTGCGGCTTCGTCGTCACCGACGCCCTCGAGCCCGACCACCCTATCATCTACGTCAACACCGTCTTCGAGATCGTCACCGGTTACCGCGCCGAGGAGGTTCTCGGCCGCAACTGGTCAGTTTCACTTTCGACTGCACCCTTCTTCTTTTTTCGTGCCTCAATTTTGCATTTGGATCAGAATCTGACTGTTGCTGGTAGCTCTAGGTTTTCTTTCTCGTTTTTTTTTTAAAGGTTAAGCGTGATGTTACTGAGACTGTGATTGTGAATGCCGTTTAGGGTTCTATTATAGGGCGTGGTGTTGAGGCAGGTTTTTAGGTCAGTTATAGCTTTGTTCTGAATTGTGATATTAGAGTAAAATATTCTGGCAAATTATACTCTCTTTTTAAAATATTGTGATTATGCATGGGAGGTTATTTTATTGCTACTATGAGTGTGGAGTGCTCAAGTCTATTATGTTCAGAAAAATGGAAGAAGTGGCCTGCGTGCGTGTGCTTGTAGCAGTGGAGTTGGGATCAGAGATGAAGAAGTATGACTAAAAAAGGGGGGAGGGGGGGTTATGAAAGGAAACATAGGTTAAGAAGTGGATGAGGGATTCAAACGGAATAGGAGGGGTTAGCAAGGAAACTTGCCCCTTCACCCCCTTCCCCTAGCTCCAATTTTGCCTTCACTTTTCAAATTGCCTTTTTTGGGTCTGCCCTGTAGGGCTTACTGGCTGCTTTTAGAAGGAATTTAACATGACATGGTGCCAGATGGAAGTTATCTTGGCTATATATAGTTACAAAGTAATTTTTTTTGGGTTTACACACTCTTTGATAGGTGAGGGTGAGCCTTGGTGCAACGGTAAGGTTCCTGCTTGTGACTTGAGGTTAGAATAAATCCTGAACACTCTCTGTAAAATGGGGGTAAGGCTGTATATATGTACCCTCCCAGACCCACTTGGTGGAGCCTCATGCATTGCCACCCTTTTTAGACACTCTTTGATAGGTACTTAATTTTGGAACTTTGGTATGATGTAAACACGAAAGATTTTGATTTTTGACTTCTAAGTGCTGGCTAATGCGAGATAGTGACTTTGAAGTGATTTATTGAATCTTTTTATGAGAAAACCTCATTGAATTTTGTGCTGTGGGGTAAAGTGCTGGGAATCTGAGGGGCTGAAGAGGCAGTAGGATGCTTTTGATTCAACGGTGTCCAGGCCTATGTTTGATTTGGAAACATATTATTGACTAACAGCAAAGGGTCAGTATTTGTGTCCAATCCTGTTTGTAGGTTTAGGTTAGTAACAGAAATGCTTATTGGTGTATATTTAGTATTTCCCTTGACGGTTTCAATAGAAATGACTGCTGCTTTTGTATGTAGCTCGTAAATATTAGTTCTAGAAATCCAAGGGCATATGTTTCTGAGTTTGTGTATTTTAGTGTTCAGTTTTGTCATGGTTGATGCCACAGGCAGGGGTGTCTGATATGCTAGAATCCATGTATCTTCTGCTCTGGTCAGTATTAAGTCAATTACTAGTATATGATGAGGTTCGAGTGGTAGGAAACACTTGGGCAATAATTTTGAAAATACGTGGGAGATCGAGAGAAGCTTATTGAAACTCATTGCCACTGGTATTAAGGATATCATGAAGTTCGTCATAATGACAGATGGTGTAAAAGATGATCAATTGAATTACCATGATGGTGCTCAGGGATTATGAAAATTTCTTCTAATGGTGACATGATAAGATATTAAACAGTGCTTCTTTTTCATTGTCTATGTTTATAAGCTTTTTATTCCTACCGAATTCTGAAGCTCCATGGTTCACCATGAATTTTTTTTTAGTTCTATTCAAGAAGAGATAGTTGTCTTGTTGCAGATGTGGTCATTCCAGATAGCTTTTCAGAATAAGGACTTAATACCGAGTCTATATATTGAGAGATTATTGTTATTGTCATTATGAACTTTAGGATTAGAATGAGTAACCTTTACTGCTTTGGGGGATTAAAAAAAGAAAGCAGAAGAGCAGCATTCTATATAATAAAACAAGCTGCTTATATACTGGTTCTGTAGCATGTCTGTTGCTTGGTATTTCTAATTCAATGCGTTTGATTTAATCATTTTAAATATTTTTGCAGCCGTTTCTTGCAATGTCGAGGTCCATTTGCCAAGAGAAGGCATCCGTTAGTGGACTCAACGGTAGTTTCAGAAATTAGAAGATGCCTTGAGGAAGGGATTGAATTCCAAGGTGAGTTGCTGAACTTTAGGAAAGATGGATCTCCGCTGATGAACAGATTGCGGCTGACGCCTATATATGGAGATGATGAGACTATAACACATGTAATTGGAATCCAGTTCTTCACAGAGGCAAACATTGATCTTGGTCCTGTTCAGGGTTCTGCAATTAAGGAATCTGCTAAATCATCTGATCGATTTCGTTCTGTGCTTTCCTCTTTACATCCTCTTCCAGTAGGGGACCGGAATGTATCTCGCGGAGTTTGTGGGATACTGGAATTGAGTGATGAGGTGCTATCTCTAAAGATACTTGCTCGTTTAACTCCAAGAGATATCGCATCAGTTAGCTCTGTATGTAGGCGATTGTATGAGTTGACAAAAAATGAAGACCTTTGGAGAATGGTGTGCCAAAATGCATGGGGCAGTGAGACTACACGTGTTTTAGAGACTGTGCCTGGTGCAAGGAGACTTGGATGGGGTCGGCTGGCAAGGGAATTGACCACTCTTGAAGCAGCAGCATGGAGGAAGTTGACTGTTGGAGGTGCTGTTGAACCCTCACGTTGCAACTTTAGTGCTTGTGCTGTTGGCAATAGAGTTGTCCTATTTGGTGGTGAAGGGGTTAATATGCAACCTATGAATGACACCTTTGTATTGGATCTCAATTCTAGTAATCCTGAGTGGCAACACGTCCAGGTAAGCTCTCCTCCTCCTGGTCGTTGGGGCCACACACTTTCTTGTGTTAATGGTTCTCATTTGGTTGTATTTGGAGGCTGTGGAAGGCAGGGCTTGCTCAATGATGTGTTTGTTCTGGACCTGGATGCAAAGCCTCCAACATGGCGCGAAATTTCTGGTTTGGCACCTCCACTTCCAAGGTCTTGGCATAGCTCCTGTACTCTTGATGGTACTAAGTTGATAGTTTCTGGGGGCTGTGCAGACTCTGGAGTGCTCTTGAGTGACACTTTCCTCCTTGATTTGTCCATGGAGAAGCCTGTCTGAGAGAGATACCAGTGGCATGGACCCCTCCTTCTCGTCTGGGGCACACATTGTCTGTTTATGGTGGTAGGAAAATACTGATGTTTGGGGGTCTGGCCAAGAGTGGGCCCTTGCGTTTTCGTTCTAGTGATGTATTCACGATGGATTTAAGCGAGGATGAACCTTGTTGGAGATGTGTAACAGGGAGTGGGATGCCTGGTGCTGGGAATCCTGGTGGCATTGCTCCTCCTCCAAGACTTGATCACGTGGCTGTCAGTCTTCCAGGTGGGAGAATTCTGATATTTGGTGGGTCTGTTGCAGGTCTTCACTCTGCGTCTCAGCTTTACATTCTTGATCCAACTGATGAGAAGCCCACATGGAGAATCCTAAATGTACCTGGGCGCCCTCCAAGATTTGCTTGGGGGCATAGTACATGTGTGGTTGGTGGGACAAGAGCCATTGTACTGGGTGGTCAAACTGGGGAAGAATGGATGCTAAGTGAGCTCCATGAACTTTCTCTTGCAAGTTCTGTCATATAGATCCAGCAAATAAACAATGTTGTAGTGAAGGGAGTGCAACATGGCTCGACTTAAAAGTTGCATAATCATTCTAAGCATAAGTTGGCGGGAAGGTTGTATTATTGGTGACCGATGACATGACAAGCATTGCTCTGGCCAGAACGTGTGAATTGGTACACAATGCATTTGTTTGTATGGATGGTTCTGGCTCGAGAACAACTTTTCCATGAGTGGCATGAGACAATGTTTTTTTGAGGATGTGAGACTATGCCCTTCAGTATTCACAGTGAATTATTCTTCCTGAATAGATTTTTAGTGGTAGTAATATATTAGTGTAGTTTTCTCAAATCATGTGTTGTTTTGTTCAAATTCTGTAATTTGAACCACGACGAAAGGTAGAAAAAAGAAAAAGAAAATGTATGCTTAGTAACGTAACTAGTTGGTCTATTTGATGGCTGTGTCTACCACTAATCTATGCTTTTCAACACGACTGAGCTGACATATGATGGAAGTCTACACCAACGTTGTGGGATAGGAAGGCCTGTAAGTTGTATAGTGTTTGTTTATAGCGTGGATTGTGGCTAGTTAACACCTATTTCTCTATTTTTATGCCGTTGTCGGGGATCTATGTCGGATTTCTTTGTGTAGCTAGATAGAATTGTTGCAGGGAAACCTCGTGGTTGCAAGCTAACATTCCTGTATACTACATTACTACCCTTATTGGAGCCACCATTCGAGTGGATTAAATTTTTATTTGTTTTTCTGCAATTTTTATAACGAGGCTAGTTCGTGATTTGTGGACATGGTCACCATCGGTTGTGCAGTTTGTCCTGTTTTTAATATTTGTTTACGAGTAGTAGTAAAATGTTTGTGTGGCTTTTTTAAACTTATAATCTAGGTTGAATATATTAAATTTCATTTGGTTTAAAAATTATTTGATATTTTATCATATTACTTTAATTAAACGGATAATATATTTTTGAAAATATATAAATAAATATCAATTAACAGAATACATATTTATTATTATTTGTCAATGTAATATCACCTATAATATTATATAATTTAATAATTAAATTAATAAAATTTAATTTATATGAAAAATTATTGAAGAATGTAAGTAATCACTATTTATATTTGATATAAATGGATTTTCACTCCATATATATATATATGCCGTCACGTAGTGGTCAGATTGCTAATTAAATTAAGTCTTGATGAAGAGAACATGTGTTGGTAATTTTATTGAACGTTTTATCTGTGTACTATTTTTGTTGGAATCTTAACATTACTTTTGTGAATGAATGCCTTTATTACAGGGGAAAAACAAAAGAAAAGCAAAGTTCTTTAATGTAACGCAGTGGAGTGGTAAAATAAATGTAAGAAGAGTTAAGAGAAAGAAAAGAATGGAGAACAGCTAAAAGTACTTTAACATAGGAAGAGAAAGAAAAGATCCAACACCAACCACTTGGGTTCCGCGAACTCACACACACTCTCTCTCTCTCTCTCTCTCTCTCTCACACACTCTGCACTCTCTGTAGCTTCAAACCCAGGCTTCGAACCCCATCGCATCCGATTCCCTCTCATTTCTCCTTTGCAGCAAAATGCCTCTCAACGCCGAATCAACGCCGCCACCAGTGATAGGCAAAATCGGGCCGTACACCGTTTTCATGACGCCGCCTTCCACTCCGAAGCCCTCCTCCGACCCCACTGTTCTGCCTTCTCCCAACAAGATCGCTCCGCCGCCCGTTCAGCCTCCGCCTCCGCAGATTCAGAAGCCCGTTCTCCTCACGGAGGAGAAATCCTTCTCCGATGGCTCCGTCGTAGGGTTTTTCAGGAATGCTGTCACTAAGGTTCAAACTGGTAAGTGTTTGCGCTTCGCTTCTTCGCTTTGCTTGCTTAATGCTTGGCGTGCTTTCTAGTTTGTGTGTGTGTGTGTGTGGCTATGCATTGTTTTGCCTACGGCTTAGATAACGAAATGTAGTCGAAATTGGGGATTATTTTTTGAAAAAAAAATGGGTAATGAGTGAATAATTAAGGGGTGGACTTTGATCTTAAGTCGTTTTGATTATTTGAAATGAATTATTGAAAACTTGGAAAGTCTTGCGATGGAGATGTAGATGGATGAGGATGAGTGATGCTTTCCATTTTTAGGTGTGCTTTGATTTGGTAACTAATTATATATTATATTAAAAAATTATTATAATGTTTTTTTGAATCTAGTGATTTTTTATTTTTTTGAGTTAGTAGGATTTCTGTTTGTTTTTCCCTTTTGGACAAAACACATCTTTTTCTGAGATGTTTTTACATGCTCTTTTGTGGTTGCTGACTAGAATACAAGTTGCATATAGGGTGATAGATAGCTGGATTCGAAGGGTTTGATATGATTTATCTTTTCGGGGAAAAAAAAACGGAAATTCTTTGGGTAAAGATACTGATACATCAAGCAACTTTGGGTGTACTCACTCTTTTGTTGAAGATAGCGGCTCCTGTCTTCTCTGTCTCCTTGGTTTTCTTAAGGAGGTGAAGATGGACATTGCCCAAGATTGAGTAAATTGAAGAATGCACATGTAAACTGTGGCTGGGCATTTCATGATAACACGGGATGTTATGTTTCTATGATTCTTGAAATGGAAATAAAATGGGTCTACCTAGTTAGTCTTACAACTGGAATGTTTTCAATCTGGTTGAGGTACTGTGCTGTCTATTTCTTGTCGTCAGATTTTCATTAAACTCAATGGACAAGCATGCATTGTGCCCTGTTTTATTTTGATTCCAGATCCTACAAGACAATAGGTCCTTGCTTGAGTTTTTTTTTTTTAAATTCTCTAGTTTAATCCTGCTAAGTAAATATATCTTACTTTTCCTTTTACAGCTCACTCAAGCTTGGATGATCATTTGGCACGTTGGTTTGGGTTGAATCAGTCAAAGTATCAATGGGCTCTTGATGATTATTATGAGAGCAAGGGAATGGTGAGCAGTTATTAGTTTACTAATATACTAATTATTGTAAGATCGGTGATTATCTGCTTTTAATATTGGATATTTGTCTACTTTTATTGCCTTGCTATTAAGGAAGAATTGAGACTTTGAGAGTGACTTTGGTTTGAGTTTGTTAAAGATAAATAGCCTTTTAAGTTAAGTCTGTCTTTGGGCCACAAGCTTTGTATGCAAGTTACTATGGAAGCTACAACTAAAACCTAAAACACATTTTAGTTATGGGCCCTTTTCCCTGGTTCTTTAAATTCAGTTAGGCACTATTATTTTTATTTGGCTATTTGACTTATGAGCACGCTACATTTGCGTGTTATTGAACGCATGGACTGGAAAGGATGTGTTCTGTTTCAGTCTTAACTTTCAACAACTAAAGATGATAGTGAAGTACAATTTGGAGGCTGATGAAAGATTCTAAAGAAAAGGAATTTGAGGAGACAGTAAGCTCTTTTTGTGTGATTACTAGTCATTATTGGGGTCCTCTATGGTGAACCAATTTATGGTGGATTCCTTTATGAACTAGTTGCTTACCTTCTTATTTTATCCCCGAATTTTCATATACCAGTCGGAAGGTCTTCGTGACAGCGATCTGGGAACTTGACCTTTGTTGTTTCATTGATAGTTCTTTTCTTTCTGCTGATTTTATTTTACTACAAAATGTGTCAAGTGTTAACTATTTAGTGTCCATGGTCAATTCTCTCTTTCTCCCTCTCTTGCTTTGGAAGAATATAAAAAAATTTCTAATAAACTGTCGTAGAAATAGTGTATCCTTCTTGCTCCAATCAGCATCATAGCATATATATCTGTTTATGACTTCTTAAAAATTGAGGCTTATTGATTGCAGGAAAAAGGAGACATGAAAGTGAAAGAAATATCAACCAAAGTACAGAATGTATGACTTGCCTAAGGCCGGTGGTAATACTTCCTTTGCTTTGCGATATTTATTATCCGCGAAATGTGTTAGGGACCCATTCTAACTAGTCGATACTTATCATTATGCAGGATTAGTCAAGAGGGAGGTGTGAAAGACCCTTGCTTCGAGTATATTTATAATTATACATTCCCATGTACTTACATGTGGCGTAGAACAAATGCGTCTGCTATGTCAAAGAGTTCTTATATCTGCATCCGTTGATCTGAATCAGTGGTTGTTTGCCAACTCCAGCAGTTGAGTCTGATTATTTTATAATCAGTACCCGTAATCGGGTTATCAAGTTATATATCCCGGGGCCAATTGTTTTGTTCTTGTATTTTAGTGTCAATCGTGTTTTTGGGTTTGTGTACCTCGGAGCTGTTTCTGCAAAACTTAGTTAAGAAAAAAAAAAAAATGATTGTTGCCTTCTTCACATGATGGCAGGGTTATCTCATGTCCACTGCATTTGCTTACTATATATTTAATTAGTGACCACAGGGTAGTGCAGGCATTCACGCATGAGCTAGCTAGACGCTATAAAATTCAGGATAGCAGCGGCTTGATTTCGTTTTTCTATAGTTTGTTGGAATGTCAATTTCTGTATGTTCGTTTTATGGCGTTAGCACGAAGTGCGTTTGGGCGTATCGTAATTCAGAAGCAGCGATTCAGGGTGCATGGCACTTGAAAAGTGGAAATTTGATATCTAGCATTTGTCGTTAATTCGATCACAAATGTACTTTCATAAGAAAGAAAAAAAATCAAGTCAAATCACTAAGATCAGGTGTGCCAATTGTTATTGAAGGTCGAGGATAGAATGGCCACGTTCCTCGTTCAGCATTGGTTGCTAACTATCCTTTCCCTCAAACCAGATTGCCTAAATATTTTAGTACATGTTGGGCTTTTTCAATTTTATCCATTGTTGAGTAAATCCTTGAATTGGTCTTGGTAATTTTTGCATCAAATAAGTTAGTTTTTGACAATTGAAAAGTGTTAATTTGATTCCTAACAATGTCAAAAGTTTAACACTTCCCTAGAAGGAAAACATTATCAGTGTTAGTGATTATTTTATTATCAATAAATTAATCTTTAATGTCATTTATACATTAAAAAAAAATCTCATCCCCCATCCCCCTCCTTTCATACTCTTCATGTGCTAAGAAATTCACATGGTCTTGGTAAGTAAATAACACAAAATGCTCCTATTTGTTCTTTCCCTAAGATTGAAATTTTTTTACGTATAGTTATTATATGCTGATTTATTTATTTATTAATTTTGGTTTTGAAATGGATATGGTAGTTCCTATTGTTGTATATGGTGTACAGCATGATGCTTCGATATTGGGTTCATTGATTCTCATTAGAGTTAACTGATGTGGTTAGTGGGTATAGGAGGACACTGCTATGGTGGTGTCAACTGTGCTGTTTGTGTCCGAAGTGACAACATTGTTGCATACAAGTTTTGGGTCGAGGTTGCCCTGTACAGAGCCCTTCTTTTGTTTATCTGGCACCAGCTTTGGCGATCATCAACTCCCCGGAGTTTCAAGGATTAAACGACAATATATGTATTCCTTCCCCAACTCTCCTTTTCTTTAATCTTTAATAATGATAAAAACAAAGATTATATTATAGCACGTTTGGATTTTTAGTTTATTCAACCGAAGCCATGGTTTGAAGGTTGCAAATTGAGCTTTAATTCATTCCAATATTTCCTGAAAAATTGCGTTGAGCTACATCTCAACATAAATTTTAACTTCGAAAGTTCGAATAATGGTTTCCAAACAGTATATCAAACACATTTTTAATGGTGGTAGTGGTGAAGAGGATGAAGGAAGGAAGAGGATGGGGGATGGAGATTTATTTATTGTAAATGATATTAAGGATTAATTTGTTTGATAATAAAATTGTCACTAACGCCATTAATATTTTTCGTTTAAAAACCATTAAGTGTCTAGCTTTTGATATTGTCAAAGACCAACTTATCTAATGCTAAAACTGTTATAGAACAACTTGGAGGTTTACTCTTCATTATTTGAACATCACGAGGTATTTCTTACTTGCAAGAATGCCAATAACAAATAATCCACAGTACAAAGGCATGAAACAATGACATATTTTCTAAAATAAGAGAATTTCTCCTAAATTAGGTGATTTTGGTTTGGCCAAGCCGTGCAACAAGGAGGAAGGGGAGCTCCTTGTCATGTGTTCTCTCTTGAGATTTTTCTTTTAGATATTTTTATATTATTGAATAAAAAATATTTTTTTTTGAAAAAAAAAGTATCCAAACATACAATATAAACATAAAATGTACCTTTCTTTCAAAAAGATTTTTTTCTTGGTTTCAAAATAATGGTGCACAATGAGGTTTTAAGTGAATGTTTGGATAAGTTTATATATATATATTTATTTAATAAAAAATATTCACGTAACAACTTTAAAAAGTAGTATATTTCAAGTTGGTGGCTTCATAGTTAAATCTCAGCCACTCTTCACTAAAAAGTATTAGATGATGATACAATAAGAAATTAGGACTGGTAATATGTGAACATTAAAAACTCTTATATTTCATTGAGAGAGGCAACTTACAAGTAGCAATGTGTTTTTGGTAATAGCCTTCCTATTCAGTGTTTTTGGATTTTGGTGAAATTTTTGGTCAGCAGGGACTATCTAAGTAGCTGGGCTTTGCAAGAGTAAAACTCATTTGGACCTTCAAACCCAAAAATGCAGTAAAACAAATAATTGGGCCAGAACAAAACTTGGGCCACATAGTCATCAAGCTCGAATAATTGCCCCATTGCGACCCTCTTTCTCTCTGCTTCCTCCTCTTTCGACGACGGCGCGCTAACCAGTGCGGCCTCCATTCCTTCTTTCCCTTCACTCTCCGAGTTTCACGAAGCTCACCGTTTCATTCGCTTCACCTTCTCGTCGTTTTCGGTGTTGCAGTGCTTGGCAGTTGGCACAGAATGATTAGGGGAGGCCAAAACTACGTGTCGTCGCCACCGGCGTTCTCAAACGACGCCAAGCGCCTCCTCGTTTGCACGGGCAACACAGTCTCCATCTTCAGCACCTCAACGGGGTTCCAAGTTTCCTCTCTGGAAGGACACGATGGTCCCGTTACCTCGGTGGTCGTGGTGCCCTCTTCCGACATCCTCTGCTACTGTTGGACAGCTTCACGCGACGGAACCATTCGCTATTGGGACTTCTCCGTTCCCGAATCGCTCAAGAAACTCGATTTGGGCCTCCCCATTTTCTCCATGGTAACGCCTTCACTTCCACTCCACTCAAAGTTTCAACCTTTTGCTGTTGTCTTTGTTGGGTTCTTTTTGTGGGTGTTTGAAGTTTATTAGGCTTGTGAGCTAAAGAAGGAAGCTAGTTAATACTAGGGACATATTTGAATACATATTTTTTTAATTTTAATTCATGAGATTCGAAGTCTAGACTTGGTTCAAGGGAACAAGTGCAGAACACTTGAATAAACATAGTGTTAGTGTGTTTTCTGGACTTTTTTAAATAAGTAACAAGTGGAACTGTGCTTTGAGTCTGTTAAGATTTTCGTTGTCAAACTAGGTATAGCAAGTCTCAGTTTAATGTTTTAGTTTCATTTTGGTGCATGTTTTGATTGTTTATTTCATCTGTTTGTGCTTGTGGATTAGGAACCAGTCGATACCCTACTACTCTGTGTGTGTGTGTGTGTGTGTGTGTGTGTTTGTTTTTTAATGCATTTTGCAATATATGAAGGTTATGGCTAACTGTTTGTTTGATAAATTCTAAATCTTTTAGGTGGTACCTTCATTATTATGCGCCCCAGAAGAAAACAATGCAAAGACGTCTAATGTTTTTGCTTATGTGTCTGTTCAAGATAAAAGTTCCCAAGACAACCGTCCCAAACCTCTTTGTGGACAGATCAGGAAGTGTAATTTGACGAACTTTCAGAAGGTTGGCAACCTCGTCTTGAAAGAGGTAAACTTTGATGGAAACTCCATGTGTTACAACTTACAAGTTATTTTGGTTTTGTCTTGATTGTGGTGGTTGTGAATAATTTTATGATCTGAGGATGGTAGAAATGTACAATGCTCTTCTGAATGGTCATGTCATACTCATGATTTTTTTGTAATTTAGTCAATGTTGTAGTGGGTGAATTTAGCACAAAAGGTTTGATATTAAAGCCATATGTGCTGGGTGCTGACGTTGTTGAGGATTGTCTGGTACTCACCCTTTCTTCTCACTGTTGTTCATTGCTTATGTTGTTGCAGCTTCTTAATGGATAATTTATTAATGTGATTAACTAATGACTATATCACCTTCTTGCACGTCCTTGATAATGATAATAAAGTTGTAACTATTAGAAAGTCAAACTCGATGAACATATTCTTTTTCCTAATTTCAATCAGTGGTTGGCATTCCCAAGCTTGATGTCATTTGGGCTGCTTTTTTTTATCTGCTCATCCTAGTATGTTGTGAACCTACTTGAGAATGCAATTGAGTTATGATCTGTTGTTGTTTTTATTTAAAAAAAAAAGGTTATAACCTGTTGTGGTAGCTTAAGTGCATGAATATTTTCTCACTTTTTGACAGACACAGAGACCAGAATCTTTGACCATTAGTCCCTCAGGAAAATTTTTGGGTATAAAAGACAAGCGCAAGCTTCATATTTGGAAAGTTCCAAAAGTGGACTCTGATTCTGTTGTGTCAAAGAAGATTACCCTGCATCATACGAAGACCTTTACAGTTCTTGCATTCCATCAGACAGAGAGGACTGTGGCTGCGGGTGATGTAACTGGAAGAATTTTAATTTGGAGAGGATTTGGTACTCAGAAGTTTCTGGATAGTAGTGGATCGGTGAACAGAATATCAACAAATGATGGGGAAGATAAGCCTGGTGTAAGGCAAAATGATGATGCTAAATCATGCTCGACATGGCATTGGCACTCTGCTGAAGTAAGGCTTCTATCTTTCTCTTCTGATGGAGCCTATCTGTATTCAGGTAAAGAATATTTGTAAATTGTGCACTAAAATTTAAATATTTGCCTGAATTATGTAGTTCCATTTTTTTTTTCAACTTGTGTTAGTTTCAACTTTTGTTAGTTTAATTACAATTCTTTTTTAAATAATCTTATCTTATATTGACTCTAATTTCTTGTGTGCCAATTGTGTAATGTGCTATGTTATTTGGTGGTTTGTATCTACCTAATATGAAGCAACTAGGCTTTGTACTTTGATTTTCTTAAAGTAAATGCATTTATGATTCCAAGTTACCCTTTGTGAGTGATGTTTGCATATGATACACACTGGCAATTGAATCTTTAGAAAATAGAAAATCTGGGGGGGTGTGTGTGCGTGTGATGGTCAAAATTTCTTATGCTTTGTTGAGCAAGATCTTTTATTGTCTTTTCCAAATATAATACTCTGGTTGTATGGCTTCATTTTATATTAGGGGGAAGGAAGGAGTTCTGGTGCTCTGGCAGTTAGACTCAGGAAAGAAGAAATTTTTACCAAGAATCGGATCTCCACTTCTGTATTTCATAGATTCTCCAGATCCTTCACTTTCCTCAGTAAGGATTATTTATGTGTAGTAAAACAATTAGTTAAGGATATCTGGATCTGTCTTGACACAAACTAGCTTATTATACTGTTTAACTAATTAAGGGTCTGCAGATATCTTGTGCAGATAACCAAATTCATATATTGAAGACCCCTTCAATGGAAATAATGAGATCTGTTTCAGGGATAAAGGTTAGTTCCCGTCTTTGTTCTCTTGATATTCTTGTTTCTTCACTAAGTGTGTCCTAATATTGTTCTCTAATGCATTGAAAAGCCACTATGTTGATTATATCTGACTACAATTTAGAAATTATTTAGTTCTTTGGGAAATTAAACTATGCACCTTTATTATAGTTTTTCTGTATTATTTTGGTTTGCAAACTTGCAATGCCATGGCCATTTTAAACCCAATATTTGGTTTTTATGAGTTCAATTTTTTAGTTCATTTTTTCCTTTTTTTTAAATTTTTTTTAAAGGAATATATAAATATATGTTTTTGTTGCTTGCATAAAAACAAGTGTTGGAGCTTGATATAAAGTTTAATTATGCTTCCTTTTCAGGCCCCTTTATCACATCAAGAAATATGTGAGAGTTTTTCTGGCAGAGCTGCATTTGACTGCGCTTCTGGTATAGTGGCTGTACAGACAGAGAATTATGGCATCCAATTTTACAGCTTGTTTGCTAATCGTGGAGTTTATGAGGTAGCAGCTTTCATTTAAGGTTGTTTATTGAACTTTTTAAAATAGCTTGTCTTAACAACAGAATAACCTAACATGATTTTGATTGAGAATATCACATGAATTATGGGCACTTTTAGATGAACTTTTCAAAAAGGTGATTCTAAGACAGTATTCAGAATTGATTTTCTGAAATTGATTTTATCAGATGCAACTCCTAATTGTCTTTGTATCTAAAAAAAACAAACTTTTTTTTCCTATTCTCTTTTTAAGAATCTTACTTAAGCAGCCTACAAAAATTTAAAAATTGTTTTTTGATCAAAAAAGTGCTTTTCTTAAATAATAAGTGCAAACAAATGCTCTATATTCTATATATCTTTATTTTTCCCTGCTTGCGAAAAATATAGGTTCTTGTAATTTATCATTACTTTTAAGATCTGATTACAGCCTTCAAATTGACACGTTGTTTGGCAGGTTCAAGTCTGTGAAAGAAACCACCAGCCAGTTGATGAGGTCACGGTATGTGAAGTTACTTGTTATATTTTTCTTTTATGATACCTTGACATCTTGTTTATGAGTTCTCCTGCATCTTTCTTAAACTTATAAAGTATTTGATTGATGATTAAATTTTCATGGAATAACGTGGTTACAGGTGGTAGTGACTTTGGTGGAGCTGTCTGTTGATGGTTCTATGATGAGTACTGTTGAAGTTAAGCTTCCTGAAGAAGGAGTAGGAGGTCTTGTTTGTTTGAAATTTTGGGATTTGGGTTCAGATAACAAAAGATTTTCGGTCTCCACCCTTATCTATGAACCCCACAGGTAAGTCCAATGATTATTTTAGCAAGAAAATTGAAAAAATTTTCAGAAGCCTTATCAAGGTTATCTATTTAGACCCAGTGTGCCTACATTATGTAGGCATACCCATTACTTAATAGAATGGTATGACTTATTCAGGTGTTCTGTATTGTGGTTGATTTTTTTTTAATCTGTTTTGTAACTTTCCTGAAGTAGAAGTTCTTTGTCGAGATGAACATCAAATGTGTAGTGCCTTTAGATATATTAGAAAGAAGAATTGACATGTTTCTTCTTGATGGCAGGGATGCTCACATTTCTGCTATTGCTTTTCATCCAACTCGTCGTATGGCTGTCAGCTCATCTTATGGTGGAGATTTCAAGGTATTTTTAAATAAATTGATATTGATGCTCATGATTTTTTTGGCTGGTATTTATTTGTTTGTATGTTTCAGATATGGGTCTGCAAGGAAGCAGAAATTCAGCAGAAAGGCCAGATGCTGCTGAATTCTGGTTGGATGTGCCATGCTGTTGGATCATACAAGTATACAATCCTGCTTTAATTGCTAGAAATAGTATTTGCTTTTGTAGGATATAGATTTCAAAGGAAAAAAACCAACCAAAACGTTATTGTTTAGTTTTTTCCTTTTAAAAACAAGGTGCATGTCATCTAAATATTGGAAGGGTTACTGATGATAAATATGGATATCAGATATGGACAGAGCCTTCATGCCTTTTTTTCAGTGGAAAATTATTTTTACAAAAGACACTTTGTGGTGATGTGAAGTTCTCTTCTTTAGATTTTACGGATTCCTTGCCAAACTCCCGTAATGCACTGCAATGGTTTTATCACCGTTCTTATTTTGATTGTTGACGTTACACTGGAGGGACTGTTCTTTATAGTCTTCCATTTATTTTAATTGATGCTTTGGCAGCTCCAGTAAGATTATTTATTTGCATAAGAGAAGAATTTAATGTTAATCTTCTGCAGGACAAGCAAAAAATTAACATAGCTCTTCATTGCTTCTGCTTGAGATTATTTGAAGTTTTTGGTATGACTAATTCATTGTCATGACATAATTCGCTTTGCAGAAATAAAGCAATGAGAGCTGCTGCTTTTTCAGCTGATGGTTCCGTGCTGGCAGTCGCAGCAGACACTGTTATTACATTGTGGGACCCTGATAAGAATGTACTTATGGCTGTTGTAGGAGAGACTCCAACGGTGATTTTCTTGAACCCTTGTCATCTCTTTCTTTATGTTTCTTCATACTAAAACAGTATATGTTAAACATCTGCTCCATTTAACAAATAAGACATGGTAGCCCCTCACCTAGATGCTTATGGTGAAGTTAATTTGCTAGTACTTTGTAAATAGTTGATAGAGTTTGTATGAGGATTTAATTATATTGTTGAAGGCAGTAAAGCTAATCTACCCTTGATGATTATTGGGTTTGGCAACATGCACCAAAGCACCAAATACGAGAAAAGGAAAAAAACTGTTAAAAATATATATTTAGTCTCTATATGTGACATCCATTTTTAAGTTGTCCCTATACATGCAACATATTTTCAATTTGGTTCTTATAGTAGCTTTATGCTAAGCTCACAGTATTATAATGATGGCATGCAGCTGGGGTGAAATTGAAAATGATTGCATATACTAGGGACCAAAGGAAAAGAATTGTGTAAGGACCAAATTAATGTGAATGTCTTGTATAGGGAGCAAAAATATATTTTAACCAAAGAAAATAAAAACTACTTGAGAAAATAATTTCCTTTTGTTTTATTCCAGTGTAGATGCCTGTAGTTGCTTTTTTGTATTGTACTTAGGGTTCAATAATCAATGGTTGTACTCTTTCCCCTCTCATCTTATTTAATTGTGCTTTTTTTTCCCCCAGCCAATTGTGAGCCTTATCTTTGCTGGAAAGTCAGAGTATCTTCTGTCTGTATCTCATGGTTCAAGACCACAGCTATCTGTTTGGAGCATGTCAAAGTTAGCTGCCTCTTGGTCGTACAGGCTCCAAATAGAAGGTTTTTAAAGATTAATGTTTTTCCCTATGATAATTTCTATCCATACACTCCCTATGATTTTATGTCTTGTAATTTCATTTTCTGCAGTATGGGATAAATACTTGTAATGAAAGTCTCAACTCTTTCTATCTTCTTGCAAACACTAGAATAGATCTAAACCTTTGACTCCATGACGGGAATAGTGTTGGTCTGACAATTTTTTTTTGCACATTTATGCAGCTGTCTCCTGTGCAGTAGATTTATCATATTTTGCTATCCTTGCTCTCCTTCCCGAATTAAATGATCGAATGTTTAAAGGTGATGGAGTAATCTTATTATTCAATGTAACAGATCCCATTCCTGTGGCTTCCTGGTCTGTAACAAAGGTATGCTTGTTTCCTGAGCTGTGTGTCTGTAAATCCATTTATAGGCCACCATTTGAGCTATCAACTAAGCAAGTAGAAGGCTCTTTAAATGCATATCTCTGTTAAACAAAGAAAGGCTACCTTTTTTTTTTTGGCATTCTTTAGTATATCAAATGCTTAAAGCATAGACACGTTATACAACAACTGACGACCTACAAAATTTGAAGTGTTGACCTTTTCGTTGTGTTGTGTCATGTTTGATAAAGGGAGGTGACTCCTTTCTTGTATTGTTTCTCGGACAATTTTACTGGACTAAATTATGTTCCGTGTGAATAGAGTAGTGAATGAGAACATGTAAGTCTTCACTGTTTGTCTCTCTTCAGTTCAAGTTGGAATAAATACTGGGCTCAAAAGAAAAAAAAGAAAAGGTTGCAGGAAAAGAACTGGAGAGTGGAGACAAACTCGCTAAGTATCTATATTAACTGGTGATAGCAATGAATAAAAAAGTGCAAGTCAGCATTGCGAATTCTTTGAGATAGAAACTAAAAATTTGATTATGTTTTTACTCAAATCTAGGCTCACTTAGTCCTGCATAATAATCTCTAAAAGCATAGAAATATAAGATACTTTAAGATTTTTTATGTTGCGATGAGAAGTATTTTGCAGGATTGACTTTTTATCTAAATTTTTGGCCTGTCTGGTATATGAATGAATTCTTGATTGTAGAAGATGATCTACAGGGTTTTTCTGTTTCTTCTCTTAATCTTGCTCTCTGCATTCAGGCCAAGGGAGGGGGGCTTGCTTTTCTGAAAGGAGATCTATCCGAACAGGCAGTTATTGATGGAAAACCATCGCAGACACTGCTTGCATTCATAAATGGAGATCATGAATATGTCATCTTTGATCCGTATGGCAAAGAAGCCCGTGAACTTAGCATGATCAGGCAGGATGGTCGTGTTGCACTTGAAGAAACAGGTGGGGTGACTTTTTCTTCATCGTCAATATTATGTTTAGCTCAGGTTTTATACTATTTGGTCCAAATGTATCCCTTACGGACTAAACAAAAGGGAAGAAAGAACCAGCTGAAATAGATTGTTGAGTGTAGACAATAATACATGGAACTTTTTTTATGGCCTTTGTATACTTGTTCGAGATCTATTTTTTTCATTTTTTCGTTTCTCTGTTATTTCAGGACAATTTGGATATACGTCTATTTACGGAGAGTTACCCAAGTTTGATGTGAAAAGATATAAGACTTTGTCGGTTTCATCTGCTGCATCAGAGAGGCCTTGGGAAACCATATTTACTGGGTCATCACATATGTTGCCACCCCTCACCAAATTGTGTTCAGAATTTTTGGAGTCTCTGCTGGAGAAAAGGACAGCCATTGTAGAATGACATACCACATGCATGCGACTTTGTTCGAGTGATGATATTTGTTTGCCTTCGATTCCGCTTCCTGCCAGCAGAGCTCAAGAGGCCTAAGGATTCCCTATGTGACTGGTGTAAACACTAGCTAGTACCTACTAGCTGCTGCATGTTGGTGGGGCATTAGCAATTTTGCATTTTCACCAGATGGGACATTTTGTCTAATTTTCTGATGCAGGAAGAGATTGGACAACAAAGATTCACCTTTAACTGGTTGGTTAGATGGCTTAGTATCCCTGAGAAGTTTTGTCTTCTCTCAAATTTTGTGTTTGCTAATTACGTTTAGTTATATATTCTTTAGCTTCTACTTAGATGAGCAGAAATTCTTTGGACAGTAATGACTAATGAATGCTGTTGTGTTCAAAGTTTTTCAAAATGATGTTATTGGAGATAATCCTGCAGTGTATCAATCTTGAAGGTTTGTAATAGAAACGAATGTGTCTAGGTAGTACAGCAGGGAATGCTACTGAAGCTACAATTCATTTGTAAAACAGTATTGTGAATTGTGATCTTCAAATACATATTGATGAATTGTTTTCTGCTTTTTGTTACAACTACTCTTTCGTTTTTACCCAATTTCTATGTCTATTTTGCCTTTTAGTTGGTCTGGTATTCCCCAATGCATTTGTTTCCTTTAAGAAAATTCCAATTTGATTATTTGAAGCCTGCATTCCATAGCAGAGAGAGGATTAACAAAATAAAATCTTGCCATGGTGATCTGGATATAATCCATTGGTGTACCAGTACTGTGCATAAATTTGAGGTGGTGAAGATCAATCCACATCCACATAAAGTACAAACGACGGAGAGGACCACCTAACTGATGGATTTAATACAGCAAATAAGTGTCTGTGACATTAGGACATTGGTTTAATTCACTGGATAGGAGCAGCTGTGGTACCCAGCAAAACAGGTCAGAAAATCATACCAGTCGCTTAACACCAATCTGATTTGCTGTTTTGGTCACCTGCTCCCTCTAGAGAGAGGGCCCTTTTTTTCTAAAAAATTAAAAAATGATATTCTATTTATTAATTTCCTTGAGGAGCTAGCTAGTTCCATTAGGATATATATATATTTGACAATTTGATAAATAAGTGGAATTATATCACTTTATTTGATGCCATGAATTTTGTAAAAAATTCTGATAATATTTTTTTTTAGCATTGTTTGTCGAGAAATTGATCACAAAATGGGATGCAAACGGCATCATCTAAGGCAATGTATTGTAGCTTCGAAACTTTTTAATGAGACAGTGATAATGGAAAGACAGATGTTAACTTTGCAAAGTGCAAATAGTACTCGCAAATGGGGCTAGCTGATTATTGAACACATGCCAAGAGAAAGGATAACATAAACTTTAAAAAAGAAAGGTCAAAATTATCATAACCCTCCTACCAAATTGTTAGATTTTTAGTCATGGCATTGCATGACTTCTCTTCTTAATATATACTTACAATCTAGCACTGCTACTCAGGCCAACAATAACGTCATGGAAAATTTAATTTTTGTTGGCACTTGATGATTAATTTAATTGACTTCTTGAGTAAAATAAATCCTTTCATCTGTGTGAGTGGCTAGTACAGGCTTCAGCTCATAGATACATTTTCATCCGGTGTCAACTACAACAAAAATAAACGATAATACGTCATGTTAAGGTATTAATATTTTATCCTTAGTTGCATTTTCTTTGCTATTGCGCCACAGCCGCCACTATATATCCTCCAAGTCTTTCTTAAGTTAAACGACCTTCAACATATCAGTATTGAAAAATAAACTTGAAAGACATTTTAATCATTTGTTTTAAGGTTCTCCTACTTCCCGAACAACCTTTTGGGCTGTTTCGGGCAGCGTTGAACTAACACATATCATAAATGCAACCTTTTAATAAACCAAATCAACTTTGAAGTAATATATTTGCCATCTAAATCCAAAGTGTGTCCCAGTTCATATTTAAATAAGCTAGAGCCATAGTTTTTTTTTTTTTGGGTGTACAGGTAAATACAGCTGTAGAACTATATGGTGATTATTGTCTATTACGTTTTTGAAGTTGATTAGTGGATCATATTTAAATTTGTTTTTGTGCCAT
Organism: Dalbergia oliveri; assembly: GCA_030441495.1. NCBI lineage: Eukaryota > Viridiplantae > Streptophyta > Magnoliopsida > Fabales > Fabaceae > Dalbergia > Dalbergia oliveri. The sequence continues at coordinate 49,946,126 of JAMLFY010000001.1, read as the reverse complement.
GACAATATGGGGAGATTGAAATTTAGGATCCCATGCAGAAGTATTCTGATCTTTAATTTGACCATGAACACATTTCATTATTTTAATACAAGATATATAGTACATACATTGTGATTACAGAAAGTATATATTAGATCAGAATCTCTGTTCCGAAGGGGCTCATTGATACCTGGGTGCATTAAATGTTATTGGACCAACTTTATTTATTTAATTTGATCATGTCTATTATCTGATAGTTCTTTTCTAAGGGTATTAGTTAAGGTTTTAAATAAGGTAATTTTATCATTGAAAGTGTAATTGTTAAGTTTTCAAGATGTGTGGTCTATTAAAAAACTTTTAAACTTACTTATAGTAAAAACCTTCATGAATGCTTTAAGACAAGGGTTAGAAAAACTCTTAACTAATCTTGTATTCTATTGAGATATGATTTGCTCAGCACCTTGATTACCTTTGAGTTTCCAGCTGTGATTTGTAGCACATGCTCACTCCAAAATATGCACTAAGATAGTTTTGACTTTTGAACCCGTGCTATGCCTAGACAAATAAAAGAAAAATTTTATTTCAACAGCCCACATAGACGTAGATATCCATATAGATCCCATGTGTGTGTGAAGAGTGATGAGAGAGAATAAGTTAGAAAAAAATAAGTGATGGATCTATATATTTTGTGAGTAAGGTGTTTGAGTGTTTGAAAAAATTAGATGTTAGAGTTATAAAAAAAAAATGAAGCCAATCTCCTAAGTAGAAGATGCAACAGAACCACAAGTTCTCTAACTTGAATTTTATTATATCTTACTCTACCTGTAGGTGGATTTGTTTCTGAATATATGCATGAAAATGAGTACATGTGAACCCCCAATTGATATTAATAACTATAATAATTAATGTCATATGCATTCAGAAGAAGTACATGACAGCTCTACTGGGCCTTCCAATTTCCAAACGGGAGGATGAAAGCATATGTCAACTTGCATGACAGCCAATACATGTTCACAAAACTTCGTGGTGCAAAGTTATTCTTGTGCTCTATTGTGCTGATTATTATCATCATTTTAACATGACAATCATAATATTGATCCTCAAGAAGAAATTGATCTTGGCTGGGTTAAATAAGTTCCGAGTTTATCCATTAAAATAAATGGCGACCATTTGACCTTCTAAAAACAAAACATTGTGAAAGAGATACTGACAATTGAAATTAATCAGATTAAGATGAAATCGCCACAATGTATGTATGTTAATGACACCTTGCTCCTTGCAGACCTTAAGATGACTTTTTTTCTTTTCTTTTATATCTTTTGCGGTTTTACCAACACTTCTACTTAATACAATAATAATTGCAACTATACTTGTAACTAAGTAATTTTTCTAATTATGATGGTTTCATAAATATGATTAACTCTTCGGACACTATTTTGACCAAGATGTTTATTTAATTTTTTAATCATTTCTGTATTACAACTTGCTTACTACCACATCTAACCTTAGGGTGGGTTTAGTTGGGGAGTAAAAATTACCTAGATGAGTTACATGTATTATTTTACACATGAAACTCATCTAATAAATTTTACCTCCAATTTTACTCTAATAAAACACACCCTTAATGATAATTGAGTCACATCTGGCATAATAGTTTTTTCTCATAGCATTTTATGAATTTGTTTACTTATGCCTCTTAAAACATACAGTGAGAATATTTACTAAAAATAATTTATCATGTTGAACATTCAAATTTCATTTGATATTTTCTTTTTTATTTTTTTATCTGGTTAATTAATATTTTCCTCTTCAAATGATTAATAATAATAAAAGATACTAAATATTATTTTCAATTCTAATATATATATATATATATATATATATATATATATATATATGTCTTTGAAACAGACGTATCAGAAAAAAGAGAAAAACTCTTATATTATATATTAGACTTGGAATTTGAGCTTTGTATTTAAATTTCAATAGCATTGGCCCAGATGATGTTTTTCCTTGTCCTTTTGCAAGGAGTAGTTCTCCACTTTTAGTCATGTAACTCCCTCGTATAATTAGCCAAAAATACTGGTATACGATCATGAAAAATATGAACCATTACTATAGACCATTTATTTCCAACGCATGTCACCATCGGAAACCTATTTCAAATTTCACATTATTGTTTGTCACATCATCCAGAAAAATAGTAGCAGCAAGTGGACAACTTTTGGATTGGAACCAATCATCTCAGCCTTGTAATTTCACATAAATTAAGGAGTTTACCATTGAATGATTAGTGCAAAAACAACCTTGCTGTATCACTTTCCTCTGCAGTTGCCGACATAATGGAGTTCAATTATCATAAATATGTTTCACATCCAAAAAAATTAACCCTCTGCTACATAGATTATATTGAATAGATAGGATAGCACAGCCACCTCTATCTTTGTAACATGTATATATACAGGTGAATTGAAAGTGGCACCTAACTCCTTTTATCCTAAGTACTTCCAGTGGAGTCAGGTAGAGACATTGATAAGGAACTGTCATATTCATATTCCAGATCATCAAAACCCCAGAACTCCTCCTCTTGCTCTTCTTCATCCTCTGGCATTTTCCACTTCTCTTTCTCAATCTCTCCCTCCTCCATTACCTCTAATACCTGTCAATTTAAAAAAAAAAAAGACATTAAAGACCATTTAAATATTAGATGGACAAGACTTATATCAAAATCCTTGTATTCATTTTAACCAATTCTCAAATCAATAACTGATAAGTAGATATTTTTATTAAAATTAGTAATTTAAAAGTTGAAAGTGTATACTATTTTAAAAAAATCAATTTTTCATTTTTTTTATTTTTATTTTTTATATTGGATCAACTAGGAGACTAATCAATTGAAAAAAGAAAAGAAATTAAGGACCATTAAAAAAACTAGGACAGACTATTTTGAAAGCCCCAAATGATTGTACAGTTACTGTTGCACTTTATCAATGCTAAGAGTTTTCTGACCATTACATACGAGAAAAGATAAACAGTCATTGCTAAACTTCCATTATATATTTACATTAAGTTAAAAATTATAAATCAGTATGTAAAAGAATTTACATAGTATTTATAATTTTTTGTATATTAGTTTACAATTTTTTACATACAATTTATAACTTTTAACTTAATAAAATATATAGTGTAAATTTAGTGATGGTCATATATCACTCATTTCACATATATATATATATATATATATATATATATATATATATATATATATATATATATATATTATGTGTGTGTGTGTGTGTGATAGTGTCAAACTATTATTGCTTTGCATGAGTCACAAGAAGAACACGAGGCCCACAATCCCAATGAATTGCATGTCTTTTCTAAAGGTGTAAATCATCACCCCAACGATGACACGGAAGCGGAACCAATTAGAACCTACGCATTTAACTCGACTACCTGTTCTCTGAAAGAAAATACACTTCCAAACAACAGTAACCATATTTATTTGATATTTAAATTGGATTCTCACCAAAGTATTTCCCACACTTTTGTATATATATATATATATGTTATCTGCCGTCCTATTAGCATAAGTTAGGTAGGACTGAACATCGACCGACTAATCAATTTTGCATGGGAAAAAATAGTGGGCGATAGCATTATATTGAGAAATTGGAATGAATCTAATTCATGCATTATATTTGTGACTGCTGAAAACGACGAGTTTTAGTCATCTAAGGAAAGCCATCGTAATTAAATAAAATGACAGCTGACAATCGGGTATTATATTCAAACAATTTTGATTGTTTGAAGCATGGGAACTCATCTTAATATGTATAGTTTATTTGTCACTTGACAATGAACTAAAAGGCAATAATTGGAGTAGTGAACACGCCATGCATGATAATAATAAGATAATAATAATATGACAAAATTGGCAAAGCTTATCAGGGTGAACTCAGCTTAAAAAAAGAAAGGGGAATTGTATCTAATGTACAGATTTTATTATTTGTACACATAATCACATATTGCACCTATTTCATAAGTCATTCATGAGTGTGAAAAAATGGGACGAAGGTTAAATAAAAGAGCAAAGATTAACATTACATAACCTGCTACAAAAGTAGTTATCTGTTCTCTTATAGAAGTATTAATAATACTATAAAGTATTGCTGATATGGGGAAGCTTTCTAGATATCAAGTATATAGAGAGAGAGAAAAAAAAATCCTTAAGCAGTTGCATAAAAAAAATGGAAGGTGGACCAGTCGCATTCTGCTCTACGTAAGAATAGATATGATATTTTTTTAAAAGAAAAAGAAAATGGCAAATATAGGATATAATTTCGTATACATCAACTGTGTTACTTCTGCAATATCGTGGTGGTTACACCAATCATTTTATAGTCCCGATCTGATGACCAAAATTAAGTCGGTAATTAGTTACCTAGGGAAGATGAAAAAATAAATAGTACATTGAAAGAAATGGATTTTTTTCTCTAGAGATAAAGTTCACCAACCAAAGTGTGGCTAATAATAAGAAATCGAAATTTAAGATCTAATTAGCCTTGAGAAGCCAGCAGAGTTGAATCCCTTGATGTCTTGGGACTCTTACTATTAATAAAAGTATAAAACGAACCCAACCAAATAAATAACTTAACAAATAATAAGCACAAAATATTTGGAGAAGTAATCTAAGGCAAGAAACAAATGAAGTTGCACTACCTCGCTCATGGTAGGTCGCCAAATTGAAGATGCCCGGATGCACAAGTATGCTGCAAAGGCAAGTCGTTTTAACTGTGTTGTATCATAGGCCCCTTCAAGCCTTGGATCCACAAGCTTTTCTATCTCCCCTTTCTTCAATATTGGTTTAGCCTGCAAATTCATCCCAGCATACAATATCTTATACACTAAAACATATTTTAATAAACTAATCAATGTAATGTAAAGCTCACCATTATTGTAGCCTTAGTTCATAAGACAACAAAGATTCAAGACCAAAAGGGTGGAGGCTACTTACCCAGCTATGTAAGCTTTGATGAGACCCATCCACCGGTTTCCTCCCCGAGATGACTTCAAGCAAGAACACACCAAAGGCAAACACATCTGTCTTCTCATCCACAACCCCATGCAGATAGTACTCAGGGGCCAAATGCCTGCAAAACATAAACTCCATTCTCATAATTCATAACCACTTTTTTTAATATCAAATATATACTACATTGACAGCTGTTACTGAAAGATCATGGAAAAGAAAGAGTACCCAAATGTCCCTTCTATTGGGGCAATGGAATGATGAGTCCATTGGGATGGAAGCCATTTCGCTAGTCCAAAATCAGATATCTGCCACAATAATCAAAATCACATACTTTTCATATAAAAATAAACCAATCAAAAGCACTGAACTGAAAAAATGATTCAGCTAAAATAGGCAAGTAAAACTACGGAGTAGGAAAAAGAAGAAGAAGGCGAACCTGTGGTTCAAAATCTTCTGTCAATAGAATATTTGATGCCTTGATGTCCCGGTGGATTATCCTTCTCTTGCATCCTTTGTGCAAGTAGTGGAGGCCATGTGCAGTCCCAAGAGCTATCTTATGCCTTGTTTTCCAATCCACAGGAGGCAATTTTTCATCTACAACAAGATTCATACACGATTAATTAACACCCTTCAAGTTTTGCTGCTAAAAATTCAAACTTCTTATTTTATTTTTTGGCTTGGTGATATTGATTAATCATGTACCATGAAGAAGGGATGCAACAGAGCCTCTAGTGGAAAGCTCAAAAACAAGGTAAAGCCCGTTATCAATACAACACCCCAGAAGAGGCAAAACGTTGGAATGGTTTACATGACCAATTGTACCGATCTCTGTTAAGAATTCTTTCTCCTTTCTCTCATCCCTGCAAGTTCTTGTGAGCCTCTTCACAGCAATTTCCTCTCCATCTTTCAGTGTTCCCCTGTATACCTCCGCATAGCCACCCTTTCCAACCAGATTTTCTGACACAAACAAAAAAGAAATGAAAAAAACAAAACAACTTTCAATCCCAACCACCACAAACAAAGAAAGAAACTTATGAATTATGATCTTCAATTGATGTATTAAGCACCTGAGCTGAAACCGTTGGTGGCATCAAAAAGTTCTTCATAGGAGAAGCATTTCCAAGAGGGTCTTTGAGAACATTCTTCATTTGGAGTTGGAGGTATCTCCAAGCCCTCATCGTTTTCTCCAACAGTAGAACCGCTCCGGCTCAGAACATGTTGCCCAGAACCACGCCTTCTCAACGAGAAGAGCCTCTTCAAGCTGTTGGTCCTAATATACCTCATTGGAATGAATGATCCAAACAGAGGACACTGTTTTAATGCGGAGCACAACACTGCAGAACAGAGGACTCTGTTTCATGCAACTTTTCACAAACATGAGAGACACAAGGACACCGCAGATTTTCTCTTGGTTTAAGGTATAGCGCCAAAGAAGAGAGGCTACTTGGGACAGTTAGAGGAGCTTAAATGCTTTGTCTCGTTTATCCATAAAATTGACAATGCCTTTTCAAATTTCAAGGTCCATACAGATAAATAAAATAAAATAAAATTGAAGAAGCTAATTGATGACAGAAAGAAAGGTGGACTATAAAATTTGCATGCCTAATCTAATAGGTTGCACACTTTGGTTAGGGGTAGGATAGGGTGAGCCTATTCTCCTCTCTGGCTCCTCTATTTATGTGATTCTAGATTTGGTTAATTCAGCTGATTGCATATCTATTCATGTTTGTGACAAATTTAATGGTTTGTACAAGTTGCTAATCATGCCTTGTTAGCTTTAGTGCCCGCCCTAGGAGAAGCGAGAAGAAGCGTGCCCCATGACTTGTTCCTCAATTTTTGATGCAAAATAAAATATTATGCATTCTTTATTTGTTTTTCCTTTTGTTTTTTCGTTTGACCACATTACCTTGTGAAAGCTTGATGTTAACTTCATTGTCAATAACTTAATGACTTCAATATTTTGTACCAAAAGAAATTTATTAATCAATAACTTCAATGTTACCCATGTTTTCTAGAAGAAATGGAAAAAATAATAATAAAATGGAGGGAAAGGGAAAAGTTCACCTCCATATATCAGATTCCGAGTGTCGGTCTACAATCGGCACAAGTAGGTATCATTGGCCATGTCCAGTTAAGGTAATGATTCAGGTAAGCTACTTCGTATTCATGATGGAAAACGAGCGATAATGAAAAAGTTACTTCCATTACTTTCAAATTATTTTCGTATGAAAGACTAGTCAAGTTCATGTTAAAATGGACATTTATTGCATCACCAGCCTAGTTTAAGAACTGTCTCTGATTACTGGCCACCATTTATTAGAATTTGAGATTAGTTGAACGGTTTACAAGGGAAATATTACTCGAATAAAATTGTGGGTGAGTATTGAACTCTGCGTGTATAAAGATGAAAAATAAAATGTTATATGTATATGTAGGTAAAAGATGCAGTATTGGAGTTATAAAGTTGTGTACCTTAGTTACAAGTAATAATGAGAAGAAAATGATAGTTGAGTTACAAGTAATAATGAAAAGAAAATGATAGTTGAGTCTATAGTGTAGTGATTATAGTTGTTCTATATTTTTAAATGAATGTTAATTCAACTCCTACCTTCTTCTCCTCCTCTATATCCTCTATGAAGAATTCATAGTTAATATTTTTGTTTAAAATGGAATAATAATGGAAAGAAAATGGGGGGAGATTTTTTTTTTTAACCATCTTTTATTTGTCAAAATATCATTTTCCTTTACTATTTTTCTCTTTTTTTTTTAAAATTTTTTTAATTATCAAGCACGTTCTAACCATTTACTTATCAATGGGTGAAAATTTTGAAAATTGGTGGTGAGCATGCAAAGGTTCCATTCCGCATGCAACAGCCCAGAATTAGGTTTAGGTGGGACTTACGAGCACATGACAAACCAATAATCAGAAAACCAAATCAATACTATACTTGAAGGAGTTGTACCTCTCCATTGCGCATATTAAACCATCTTTATACAATGGAAGAGGGAAATTATAAAGAACAGTATTATTTATACTACTTTTATAGAAATTTTTTAAGAGATATTTTGAAGTGTCACGTAAATATTGATAAGAAAAATTGGGATCCACTTTCTCCAAATATGATACATACAACATTTCTCAATTACTAAAATGAAAATGACACTGAAAAAGAAACATGAAATAGAACAGAAAGATCGATTCAATTGACTGTACACGAACAGTGGAGGAATAAAGGGTAAGACCTAACCCTTTTATATATGAAGCAGTTAAATCACACTTTTTTAGAAAACTAAAAAAAATAAAAGCACAATATTGTCAAAATATAATCAAAATTAATCTCACACCACCAAACTAAAAGATTCTGCAATTAATTACTAGCTAATGACAGCACCGGATAAAGATCATGTTCAAACGTAATCAATTAGTACGTAGTTATTGAACTGGTCAAGTGCGACCCATATAATTTATTCAGTTAAGCAATGAGGGACATGTTCTCATAAATCTCATCCGTTTATCACTAACCCTTGGAAAAGGGCATAAAAAACAAGGAGAGAAAAACAAATTGAACTCATCCATTGTGTAATCTACACTCTTATGATGACGATGATGATAATTTGTTACACATAGAATCGACAAAAATAATTATTTAAATATCTCATCAATCAAATTTAATATTAGGATTTAGTAAACAAAATTTATCTGGATGATTGATAGTGATGATTTGGTATAGTTTTATAACCATGACCAAAAGCTTTGTCACGACTCACTTATAAAGAGGCCATAGGGACAAGTGGAGGAACTTAGAAAGGAATTAACATCCTAAGGCCGAAAGCTCGCATGATATTAATCGTCGTGATGCACTGATCCTTGCTATTTGTCTTGGAGTTTTGGTCAACCTTGGGTCCAAAAAATAAAATACTTGAACATGCTTAGAATTCTATCATTTTTAATGTCCTTTCTTTTTTCATGGCACGAAAAATGTTTATAGATTTCTAGAACCCCGTTATATTGAGACTTCGGTTTCTTCCTTAAATTATCATATTATATGTTTTGATTATTTTTTAGTTCATGTGCGTTACATCATAATGATAAAAAATTGTTATTACTATAAGATTGTGAAAGGCTACCATGTGAAGGTAGCTTTAAATTTGAAGTAAAGTTTAAATAAGTTGCGACTTGATTAGTTGATTTCTCAAGCAACAACGAGGAAATCAAGGTTTTTACTTATAAATTATAATCAAATCCTGCTACTCCTTTAATTTATTTCCTCTGAACGAAATATCTATCTGTTGTTGATTTGATTCTCAATTTTACATCAAACCTTCATACTTGATGGAGGCAGTGAAAAGTGAAAACATGTGAATAAGTATAATCAAACCTTCAGTCTCTCTCGCTCTGTCACTTATTAATTTCATGCATTTCCATTTGAATAAGAATACATAAAAGCAATGATCTGCGCTGCATCATCTCAAGCGAACAGACATTTAATTTGAAATAAATACATTCACGGGCTAAAACAAATCTACTTTTTGTAGCACGTATCAAGACTTTATATATACGTGTAAAATTAATATAGCATGTGCTTGAGGCATATGACATCACAGGACCACTACTGGCGAATCAATATGGCTGATGATGTTTAGTTTTGTTATTGGAAGTTGGAAGAGACAAGGTCCCTTTCTCGCCAACTTAGGAGTAAAACATTCGCGTGTGGTCGCCTTTAGCCATTAAAGATCTTCAGCTGGGAGCACATGAACACTTCTTCTATATGAAAATTCAAAAGGCAGATACACTGCAAGCAATGCTCTTTTCTGCTTTCCTTTGCTTCCTTCTTCAGTCACGAGCTTCGTACATCTCCTTAATTATAGGTATTTTAATCCCAAAGGAACAAAAATTTTAAAGGCCCGATAAATGGACAACAACTAATCAATCACGCTCCTTAAATTTTGTGCTACCTTTCCCTTCAACGAGCATTTCTGGGAGAACAATAAGAACAACTCGGGGGTGAAATCAATGCACTACCATTGAGGCGTAATAAAATATGTGTTTTTTGGTCTTTGATTTTTTTTCTTTCTTTTTTTTTTTCAAATGAATAGACTTAAGTGTTATGAGTTCCACATTGAGCAAACAAGCAAACTCAATGTGATACTTCAATCATGAAATTCTCACATTAAGGGCATGTTTGGTTAAAAGGAGTGCAAATTTTTATGAATAAACTCTATTTGTAAAATTACATATGATATGCTCATTCATGAAAAAATTACTAACATTGCTTTTGGCTTATCATATCATCAGGTTGGTCTTTCATCAAGATGGTCTCTCCTTTAAAAGAGATTATTTGGCTGCAGAAAAGAGTAAGATAAAAAAGAACGATAATGAAATTTCAATAAAATAAGTTCCCCTGTTTGCGGTTGGAAGAGCATTGGAAGGGTAAATTTAAATATGGCGTGCCTTTAACCTTTATTGTTCTCCAAGATTTGGGTTTCTTGTGCTCATGATATGATCAATACTAACAAATAAAGATCAAGGTTGATGTACGCGTGCAAGAAATTCTTGTCGTCGGTGAAGTAGTTCTAGACAATTGTGTAAGTTAAATAATTAAGATCCTTTCTTTGTTGGGGTGTGCTAAGGTGTTGAAGGTGGTGAAAGCCTTCGGTGCCCAAGGTGATGCAGTCATGTGAGAGCGTGACATGTGTCCACATAGCCAGTGTTGTTAAGTGGTATAATAGGATTAGATTACATATAGAAGTTAATTAATACGGTTAATAATTTTTCCTATTTTTAAATTTTTATTTTTTTCATTTTTTTATTTTTGTTTATTTTTTTTCAGAATTGTATGTCCAAATTTAGTGCAATGAACAGTCCATTTTTCCTTTTTCAATTTTTATTTTATTTATTTTTTTGTTTTATTTTTTTATTTATTTTTAGTCTGAATTCAATTTTTTTCCTTTTCCAAATGTTTCATTATTTCTATTTTTTTGTTTTTATTTTTTATTTATTTGTTTTCAAAATTCGGTTAATCCAAATTAAGTGCAATAAACAATACTTTTTCAATTTTTAATTTTTCTTATTAAAAATATTGAAATGAGTCTTTGTTTCTCAATGGAAAACAAAAATAGAAAAAAATGATAAAATATTTGGAAAAGGAAAAAAAAACTAATTGAATTCGGATTGAAAAATAAATGAAACAAAAGAAAATAATAAATAAATAAATAATGAAAAAGGAAAAACGTAGCACTAAATTTGGACATACCAAATTATGAAAAACAAATAAATAAAAATTAAAACGTAAAAAAAGGAAAAAAAAAAAAAGTACTTAATAATAGAAATTAACTCTTTTTGGTCGGAATCCTAACAATACAGGAACAGTTAATTCACTCACTCAATCACTTTATTCACACTTTCTCAAACCTATTGTGGCTGCCACATGACAATTTTTTACTGGATAAAACTTATACAAGCACCACAGGCATTGACTATCCTGGATATGTGAGCAACGACCTTCTTTGTTTGGCATAATATCATTTAGGATATATTTGATTAGAGAATAAAATTAAAATATAAATTTTCATATTCGAGCTACATATATAATTTCAATATCGGTCATTATGGAACGCTGGAGTATACAAGCAACGTGTTGGAACTATCTAACATATTCTTTGAAACAATAATAATAAAACATTTTCAGTATAAAAAAAGATACATGTTTCACGTTAAAGAAAGTAACAATAGTTACAACGCTTGAGTTTTTATTAGCAAAATCCTAATGTCATTATTTTTTTGTCACATGATTGCGAAGTGTTTCAAATTTATCAAAATCAATCAACAGAGGATGCAACTGTACTGTTTGACGATGGCATAAGAAAACTTGTATCTTAAAACTTCAGATCAACCCAATCAAATGGTTAAGAAAAATTGCATACATCATAAAAATATTTATATATGTGAACTTTAAATGCAATATTTTACTTATCAAAATATAGTGTGTATGTATACAACGAGTGTACTGTGTAATTTATTAATTTAATATTTTTTCCAAATACATATTTCACAATCAATCACGAGCATGTATCGCACAGTTAACACTAAAATGACAGGGACATGTTTTTAATGAAAAAACTATAAGAAACTTTTGTCGGTTATTATTATTTTTTTAATTTCTTCTACAAGTGTCTCTTCTTCTTTGTTTTATGTGATCCATGCCTGCTGGCTTTGGTTTTTCTTTTGTTGGTCAACGTGGCTGATTGACAAGTATAATGTGAAGGCGCAAGTGCAATGAATGAATTTTATAGCGTGATGGATAATTGTCGTTGGTCAATTCAACCCAAGTTGGAGAGTTTAGGGCTCAACCCAACATATCAACTTAGGCACCGTTCAGCCTAATCTGTGGGCTTTACAAATTAGTAATTCTTCATGATTGACCATAAAACATTATTGCTGAGACTACCTATGATGAAATGTAACTTTGAGAAAAGCAAGAAATTACTTCCAACTATGATGAGAAAATAAGGAGATAGATCTAAACAAATCAACCCTTTTTTTTTTTGGTTTTTTTTTTCCAATGGTGGTGTTTTTATCAGACCTTGTCTTAGATATATAAAACGAAAAACCCTTGCATGCAACTATATGTAATTCAGTAATTTAAAAAATACAAATATGCCAGCTCAAAAAAAAATCATGCTCCTCAAGTTTCCCAAAACAATTGCTGTAAAAAATTTAAGCAAAACAAAAAAAAAATGAAAGAGAAAACGTCTCCATCTTGGATTTTCAATGCTACATATGCTCTTCATTCACCTTTTTTCCAAATAAATTAAAAAAATAGCTTGCTGGATGTACTTTGACATTGTTAAAAAATGAATAAGCACGAAGATTGCAAGACTAAGTTATTTCAAGGTGGTTTCTTTTGTTGGCATAAAAAAAAAAGTTACTTAGTAGTTCCTTGTCAATTTTAGATGTAGTATGGCCCCGTATGAAATTCTTGCTAAAATACATTGATTCAGATCCAGTTTGATCATGTCATCATGTATGTACCTACGTAATTTGTATCAAAAATGAAAAAGACACAGTATGATGATAGAAAATGATGTTGCAACCACTTGATGAGCTTGAAATTCAAACGAATTGAGAGCAGGACTCAACGAACTCCCAGTCAACTTCCACTGACTTGCATGGCTGATGCATGCCATGGTAATTAAATTGCGTGAATGTATGCATATATACGTAATTTATAGGAAGTGGTTTCCAAATGCATTATAAAAAGAGTAATTACATTTATCTTCCCTAACTTCTTTTCATATTGTACTTAGAAATTTTTAGTACTCATTTAAGTTATTAACATCCGACTCTTTTAATTTCATTATACTAATTTCCCTTAATTTGATGTGTAATCTACCCTTTATTATTTATTCTATTTCTATTGAATGTCATTTTCTCTCTCTCTCTCTCTGTCCATTCTTTATTAACCCATCCCCTCCATCTTCCGCTACCTCAGTGATTACCCAATGCCCACTCTCACTCATTCAAATCAGGTCGCCATTCATATTGGAGATTGAGGTTTCCAATCCGAAACTCACACATTAAAATATTATAAAGTTAGATTTTGTTTTTCTTTACCCGAAATAGAATCTAAAAGAAAAAACTAGAATAACCCAACAATTAGTATTTTGTTCTGGTACAAACATGCATCTACACACCAGCAGGAGGCTTATTCAGTAAACAAAACAAATCATGGTCTGCCTCAATATCAGGTGCACGCCTGTGGAGAGCAAATACAGGCAGCAAGCACAGCAAAATAAACAGCCCATTAAAAGACAAAACATGCAAATAAAAATCACACATTCGGTCTATCAATCACCCGGTCCGCCAAAGGAGTATACTTGCTAACTTGGACCGCAATGTGTGGTCCACTAAACGCAGTCCAACTTTGTGACCTAACAGACTAAGCCCACCTTTCGAAAATGAGACCCAAAAGAAAACAAAAAGAAACTATTGAACAAGAAAAAAAAATCACCTTAGCCTTATACATGTTTGTGTGATGACCCAAATAAATAAACTCTACACTCATCTAATAATAGATGAGAGTGTTAATTATGAACAAATAATATTTTTTTAAAGGTTAAAAGACTTCTAATAACTGTTAAGACCAAAAAGGTGGTCTGACAAAAAAAATGGATTAAAGACTAAAAAGTATGAATTCACCCAAAAAATGTATTGATAATTTTTGGAAAAATTAAATTATCATCTAATTAAATTTTTTATTAGTATAATCTTTAAAATATTGAATATAAGAATCAAACATATTTATTAATAAAAAAATTATAAAATTAAATCTAAAAAAACAAAACTTGAAAGTTTGATCTTGGAACTCAATTTCTTCACCTCTCTTTTGAAACTCTCCCTTGTGTGGATAATAACCCTAAAGAATAGTACCATTTTAAGGGTGAGTTTGATTGGAGAGTAAAAATGAAAATAAAAATTTTCCAAATAAGTATCATGTATAATTTTACATATGAAATTCATTAAAAATTTTTTATCCATACTTTTATTCCCTAACCGAACATAACCTTAATAAATCTGAAAACAAACTATGAAAAAGTGTCACATCTGTTATGGTTTTACCCCCCCCCCCCTCTTGCAAACTACGTGATTGAATTTTAATCATTTTTCCTGTGAATTGATTTTTTTTTAAAGAAAACAAAACAAAGTAAAACGTTTAACCACATGTACGCTGTAGCAGTAAAACCCAAAACCCGCTCCCGACTACACTCTGCAAGGAGGTAGTTTGCTTTATTTGATTGATAGGGCTTTGCTTTGCCAACGCGAACGAACGAAGCATGAACTAAGGCTACTACTAGCTCACACCATGAGCGAACGCGACCGAGACCGAGCTCGCGACAGAGAAAGGGAACGAAGGCGAGACAAGGACGACCGTGACCGAGAACGCGACCGAGATCGAGCACGAAGCAAGAGATCCCGTTCGCGTACGCCTGACCGTGGCCGCTCCCGCCACACGCGCTCCCCTGACCGCTCCCGCTCTCCCGCCGACCGCTCCCACCGCCGCCGTCACCACCACCACCGGACCCCTTCCCCGGAGCCTCAGAGGAAGCGTCACCGGAGAGATTCCGCTGAAGAAGACCACAAGGACACCAAGAAGGCTGTCTCGGACTTCGTTGACGGGATCGTGAAGGAGCAGCAGCAGAAGCAGCAGAAGGACAACGGAGCTTCCGGAGAAGTTGAGACCAACGAGGACGAGATGGAGATGATGAAGATGCTTGGGATTCCCACGGGATTCGACTCCACGAAAGGGAAGCCCGTGCCTGGCGCCGACGTCAGTGGCGTCAGGGCGGTTACCAAGCGCCAACCGAGGCAGTACATGAACCGCCGTGGCGGATTCAATCGTCCATTGCCTGCTGAAAGGAATCGATAGATCGCCCTAGGCTTTCTGTTGAGGTCTGTTCAAGTTTCTTTCTCTCTTCCGATCTCTATTTTGACAATTTCTAGCAAATTGCGCTGGATTAGGGTTTATGTTGAATTTGATGGTTGTGATTAGGTTAGATGGATTTAGCTTAGTTATGTAGCTAATTGGATTCGTTTACCATTGTTTCACGCTCCTAGTTGATGATGGTTCATTGAATGTTTTCAATCGAGTGATATAATAACTCTGTGGATTGCGAGAGGCTGCTGGAGCTTAGCTATTGTGAGTGTTGACAGCTTTTGTTCTTGCTCTTTATGCTTGGGGTGAACATGATACATTATAGTCCAGGTTTTTTATTTTACTTTTTTATGGTGAACTGAAGTACTGAACTGAACTGAAAATATAGATTAATTTTTCACAATGAACCAGTTTGTTTGTTTTTATATTACTTATTTACTTACAAAATAACCAGACTGTATGAACTAGTCTCTCCAATTCAGTTGACTGGTTCATGTTAACGAATTCTGTTTACTAATAGTGTTTTGCTTTGGTTCCATATCCATCTCAAGACAAATAGTTTTTATGGCTTCTTCTAACCTCTATAGTTGAATACTCCCTAATCTACCATAGCTTCCTCCAACTCCACCCATGTCACTGCCAACGATGGCCATGGCTTCTTCTAACCACCATAGATAAAGACTCCCAGAACCACCAGAGTGTCTTGCGACTCCACCCTTGCCACTGCCAACAACATCACATTCAACTGGCTCACAAAGCATGTCTTCTACTCTGAGGCTATGTTTGGATATTGATGGTGAGTGGAATAAAATGAAATAGAATAATATTGAAGGATGGAATGGAGAGAAGTTGCCATAATATTGTTTGGAAATACAATGGAAAGGGATAGAATGGTAAAGTTTGAGTTATATGTTCTCAATCAATTCCATTCCCTCCCATTCAGCCAAAATTGGTGGAAGAAAAAGGATATTGGTTGGAGTGGAATAGAATAGGTTCCATCCAATACCTTTTCATTCCACCCTATTTTGAAATATCAATCAGTGGAACTTGGTGTCATTCCATCCTGTTTCACTCCCATTCCATCACTTTCCATCAATGGATGGTCACTGCTGACTGACATTCTTGATCTTGAAATCTCTGCTGGACATGGGAGTGGTGCATAAGCTGGTGACTGCAATGCACTGTATGACCTCTTATGGTGTTGCAATCCAGCACGAGGGAATTGTTCCAGGAGATGCAGGGGATGACATGTCAAGGAAGGTGCTGCCATATCTGTGTCTGAATCAAAATGCAATGGTTCACATGAGTTTGGAGTTCAATCCAAAATAATGTGGTGAGGTACAAGGGGCTTAGGGTTCATGAATTTGAAATTGTGATCAACGTTGTCAAATCCAATTGGATGGTATAATTTTTCATGCTTGTTAGTGAAAAGTGTTTAGGCCAGCTATCATCCCTATTTCTGTGTTCAATTCAAATGTTGGCATTTATTTCCTTTTTGAATTCATGTCAAACTCTATTGGAATTGTTTGGCTGTTAAAAGTTAAGTTGGATAGCAGATCAGTGATTGTGCTTCTATTGTAGTGGACATGTGTGCAAAGGGAAGATTCTGATGTGAGAGGTGAGGAGAAGTGAGAGTTAATCACCGTTTTATTGTACTCTTTAATCGGGAAGCTTGTAATTCGATTTGGTTGTTGTTGATTTCAAATTCGCTTTGTAGTACCAGTATTGTATTCAGGTCTTCTATGCTGCTAAGTGGGTCAGTGGAAGCCAGCTTGATAGCATTTGTTATTTATGACTCTGTAGAATAAACTTATCTTCTTTTAGAGGTTTCCTTTAAGATTGGCACTGGAGATTGTCAATATAACTTAGAAATAGCACGATTGGCAATAAGGAAAATAGTTATTTACTATATAGGGTGTAGTTGACGGTAACAAAACCCTTTACTATATTTCTGCTCATAGGTCCCTGTTTGGAAAATCATCCACGTTAATGTGTGCTTATAATGATATTAATATGTGCCTTTTGCTTGGGATAAAATATTCTGTTACATTCATCATTTGCATGATTCATCTTCCTAAATTTTGAAAGTCACTATGCCAAGGTTAATATAGCGATATTGGCAATGTTTCTTGCTTAAAACCAATGTTGGTTGCCTGTCTCTTAGCTATGACAAATGAAAAAGTCACTGCAGATTATCTGTATTGCAGCTGGTTTTACTTACGTAATTATCATCATTGTTCACTTTACAGATGGCTAATGTTTTTTTGGTGGCGGTTCAATCATGCTGAAACTTGGGAGCTTGAAATGATTGTGGTTGTTCGTCCAGTTATTTGCGTTGTTCATTTAATCCCTGTGCTACCTTCAGCTCAATATCCATTGTAATTGGTGTTGGGCATGTTCTATTTGTACCTATCTAATTGTGAAGTGGCATTCAAAGAATTTGCTAGATTTTCTTGCAGTGTTTGGATTTAACTGCATGCTTTGTAGCTTATGGTGCAGGCGCTTTGATTTTGGAGTTAGATGATTCTGGACTTAATCATCATGGCCAACGGATGTGGAGGTTTTATATGCCTGGTCCAAAACTATTATTAGCCCTAAGTGCGGTAGCTGTAGGGTGTAACCAAATTCCACGCCAGTGAGGACTGAGGAGGAGAAAAACGATAAAAGAATTATACGCTGGTACATCTGCTCGATTTAGCATTGTGTTGATAGAAGGCAACTAGCGGGTTTGGAATAGGGGCGTTCAAAACCTAGTTGACTCAATAAACGTCTTGATCCAAAATTTATTGGGCTGGATTCAGTTTAAAATTTTTCTGTGTTTGCTGAACTTGTGGCTACCATACTCCCAACATTTGTCATGAGAATGGTAGAACTCTTATCATCAAATTTAGTGAGCGTTCATGACCAAAAAAAAAAAAAAATAGTAGGCGTTACTCTAATAACCAAGGAAGGTTAGGCATCTCTATCTTCAATCTCAGACTTTTGAGCATCAAAATTAAAAGGTTTTCAATGGATACAAAAATGTTTATATGATGTTCTCTCTTAAAATATACATTTTTTTTTTTTCGTTTTCCATCATACCGTCAAAATAGAAAACAACTAACCCAACCAAAAAGGAAGAAAACTTCCAAAAACTTAAAACGTGCGTATACAACAGGCAATCACATTAATCATGCAATGTATATGTAGGACTCACATTAATATAAATCATTGATTCTTGGGCATGGTATGTTCCTGAATGCGGCAACTAGGTCAAGTAATATTTTTTTTTCAAAAATGGCTTTTTTTTCTTTTTAACGGGCAACTCTAGAATGTCATGGTGGTATTGCGGTCAATCATCATAACAAAATATAATTTATAACTTACGCATATCCAAGATATCAACTTGTAATGTGCTCATCATGTCCCTTTAGAAAATCAGCGGTTGGCACTTGACACTAAACACACTTTCTAATTTTTGGACTAAATTAGTTATTATTGTCAACTTGCCTTCATTAAGGACCACACCACGTTTCATTTCATAGGAAGAAACAAGGGGCGTGCGTGATGCTCAAACCAATCAATAATAATCTGTCCTAACCCACTAACCCCAAGTACTGCTAATGCACAATGTTGTGTTTGATCCCCTCAATCATACATGCTCACAATATGCGCATCTCCATGCAGTCAAGGGATATATGCCGAAACCCATGGGCTGGTTTTGCTACAATACAAGGATTACATCTTTGCATCTATGGTTGGTTTTGTCAAAAGGATTTTATATATATTTCTTCCCTCAATCCTTGTACTTGCTATATACGCAGAAAGGTATAAAAACACACACACACAAAGGAATATATATATATATATATATTAGAGGAATGATTTATTATAAAAGTAAGAGGAGTTAAGCTTGAATATTGAATCTTATATGAATATTTAAAATTAAAATATAAAATTATATGACTTTTTTAAATGAGTATGTGAGTATTAATTATTATTAATTAAATTTTAATCTTAACTATCCATATATAATTATAAGACTCAAATTTACTCCTTTCACTTACATAATAAATCAGTTATTTCATGTGATATGTCTTTTATATTATATATATATATATATATATATATATATGCTGGAAGATTCAATGATTTGTTTTCTTATTTATTTATATTCAAAGAAAAAACTCAATCATATTTGTATTTCTGCTTAAACAAAAGGGCGCAACTATCGAAATCCGTCTTATTCATACAGTCACAACTCACATGAGCACACAGTGAACTTAATGTTACTTTTGAAAAAAAAAAAAAAGATTTAGAAATATAAAAAACAAAGAAGGGAAATGAAAGCTAGGTAGCAGAATTAATGCCTATAATTAAGTGCTAGTGGTGGTAGCAGGTTTGTGGATGATAAAAGCCATGGACTGCATGTGGCGCTTGTCATCAAATGCCAAGCAGCGTATATATGCATTTGGGTATTGCTGTTTGCATTCATGAATCTCCTTCAGGACTTGAGAAGAGTCAGTGCAGCCAAACATTGGCAGCTTCCACAATGTCCAATACCTCCCATCATAGTACCCTGGCATCCTGCTGTTCTCTCTACGAATATACCCCACCTAATTCCATGTCCCAAACAAAATAGTACAAGGTTAATTGCTTAGAAGACAGAAACATCAACATAAATATATCTATGATGATGGTGAATATATCTGCCTAGACTAAAAGAGCAAAACTCTCAAACAATAATAAACATAGAAGCGTTATTGGATCATGATGGCATGAGCATGTTGTTGCTATTTTCTAGTTCTCATGTAGTCAAATGAATCTGATTGCCTTCTATTTAAAAAATAAAAAAAAATCTACAGAGTCATATAATTAAATTGATATTGAACTGACCTCATCAAATTCAAGGCAAGGAGTCCATCCCTTCTTGAGCATGTAGTCAATCTCCTTTGCAATGGATTCGTCTGAAAGTGGAGGAAGGTAGGACAGTGTTTCGAACTTCCTATTATTTATGGGATTCCATGTCTGTTTAAACATATGACAGATTAAAACATTAGAAAGAAGAGTAAAACCTGTGAAATACAAGTCTTTTTTTTTTTTTTTTAAAGAGGGTGACTAATATATAGAAGCATATTATCAATCATGGATAACTGAGTTGAGTGGATCACTTCACCTTCATACAGTGAGTTTTAGAACCATTGGAGACAATCTTCTTTTTCCATTCAATGGACCGCATACTACTAGGGCAAAGATTTGAGGAGTTGGGCTTCAAGCCAACAAAGCCAGCCCCAACAACCGGAGCTGCAAAAGTTCCAGCAGACATTTTACTCAACTGGGGTCACGGTGTTGAAAGGAAGCTAGCTAGGTTGATCAAACAAGACAGGACAGGGACTATATATGCAAGTATAAATGAGTCAGCACTCTCAAGTCAGTGTTTGATCTTGAAGGAGGTAGAATAGTTGTAACAAGAAGGACAAAAAGGAATATGGGCTTCGGTGATCCTGAAAATGATGCACGAAGTAGTATAAGTAGACGGTGGGCACTAGAACAAGTGGAGAGTTGTATAACGCTACAAAGCTTTGATCTCATCAACAGTCAATAATAAAACTTTTGTTTGGTTAAAGAATAGAAAATTGAGCAAAAATTTTTATGGTTTTCATGTGTGAAATACATGTACGCACAAAGTTTCTCCTAACTAGGCTACCAAGTTGAAGACATAGTTTTGTTTAACTGTTTGAATAAAATAAACAAATGATTCCTCCACCTGTTTCTGTTGGCTTTTGTGGTGCACTAAAATCAAGTTTGGCTGGATGTGGGCATTATTGAAGGCATAGTTATTTCAACACTACTTTTTTTTTTTTTCAAACATTCAATACCCTTCTCACATAAATATAACTCACCACTTAACTTTTTATTTTGTCTTCTATCTTCTGTCTCCACAATCTTCTCTCTTATCTCTCTTCTTGGTTGTCTCCATTCTTTAGTTGTTAGAATATCTCCTGACCAACCTTCTTTACTGGCCAAAATTAAGAATGGCTTCTATGCAAGCAAAACCAAATTACACAGCACACAGATAAGCGAGAATGTGAGACGAATGCCGAGGGGAAAAATTAATCAATTGCATGTGAATTGAAGTCTGAACCTATTGACCATCCAACAAATGTAAATGTTTCTTTTGAACAGATCTCTGCCGGTGAATTTAGACAACTTGGAATAAAAATAAAGCTTCCTTTGCTATGGTAAGTAATTAAGGTCCACAAATTCCTTTGCCATTGATTAAATCTTATGTTAGTTGAAACTAAATTAAGTGAGGAATTAAGATTTTGGGTTACGGTTTTAATCTTACTATTACTATTACCATAGGTTTATACTGAATACTTTATGAACGAACCTTTGGTCTGAGAACGAACCTTGTTATGAACAGCAAAATTGTAGATGATTCGATCAATTTGTATGAAGCTCCATGAAGAAATGGGTGGTGTATTTCATCATCTTGGAAACGCGCCGCTTATCAAATTAAAGATAGGGAAACACATGCATGCCTCAACCAGCACCGTAAAAGTACATGCATTTAGTTGAACATGAAGACTGACGTAATGAATTCTGAATTTCTGGACAAACCCATGACCCATTAATATCTTCTACTCTATTATGGTTAGCCACAGCTACGGTTAATTATTGCTCATTAATACAGTATCAATATATCATTATTAGTCACAATCAAACCAAAAAATCAAAAGAAGAAATATCATTAGTCAATCGTCTACAGAAGTTTCTTTTTTACTTTTTGGACGTTTGATAGTCTACAGAAGTTGTTTGAAGGTCTTAATATTTATTTAGGCTACTTTTTGTCAAATTCAAAAAGGCTTAAAATAAAATATTTAGGAGACTTATTTTAGAACTTAAGTTTGATATATATATATATATTTCCATTTTAAAATTTTTTTACCATATAATTATGTATAATCACTTCATTAAAATTATTCAATTCTTACCATAAACTCCCCAAAAGATACATGAAAATAACATGCAATTAGTTAGTTGATAGTGTAAAATATTTTACGCCAAAAATATACTAAAATTTTCCTTCTTTCAAATGATAATTTTTCTCAAAATCAAAGCCATCAAGCTCTCAATTCATTAAAAAAAAAAAAAAACTCCACATCCAACCTTTCGTGCAACAAATTGGTAGAAGATTCAAAGTTCTATATACCTTCTAGAGATTCAAGATTCTATGTCTTCAAAGTTCTCTACCCATGAGTCAAAATCACTAAATGAGCTTAGTCACCAGTAAAAGACGTCATTTTCAAAAAATATTATGTGTAGTTGATATGAGCACCATATCAACTCACTTCTCATCTATCATTGAATAAGACGTCAAGGCACTTAACGAGATCCACACTTCATCCAATGGTGGATGAAAGGAGTCATGTAGGACAAATAACATAATTCGTCATTTTCATTTTCAAAGGCGCTACTAGTATATTGTGGACTGAGTTCCCAAATTGAAATGTGAAAAAATTATTAATTTGAGAAAGTAACTGTATAAATTAAAGTAAATCTAAAAATTCTTACATCATCATATGAATGACAATGCTAAAATAAATATATTTGATAATTGTCTAAATGATAAATATTAGAAATCTAAAGAATTACTGCATCGCAACCCTGGAGGCGCTTCAAGCTTCAGGCGGGCACAAGTAGCAGCTGGATCTACAAAATCTGGTCAATGCCAAAGCTTCATGCAGAACCCTGCTGGCACCACTGATGTTCTCTTGCTTGATATACATTCTGTGAAAGTGTCCACAAGTTGCTCTGCAAGAGATGCTGGATCTTCAAGGAATGTGTCTACGTATATCTTCACAATCCTCACTTCTTGGGGATGCTCTCAAGCTGTACCAAGTCAGAAACTTCTGCCTGAAGTTCTTTTCTATGTGCCCTTCACACTCTAACCATCTAATCACCTTCACATAATACTCAAAATCCCGATCAGAAAACCCAATGGCCGTGCAGCCCTCGTCTTGTCTTTCGCCGCTTCGCTTCTTGGATGTGCTTCCATCTTGTGGCCCATCCCTTTTCCCGGGTCCATTTTCTTGATCTTTGCCAATGGATTTAGATCTCCCATTTCTTCCAGGCCCATCCTTGAGCATTTCCATCTTGCAGGGAGTATTAGGCAAGCCTCCTTCTGAGCTAGCTACTAACGGTATGCATTCTCTGCCGGTTAGCACCGGGGAATTCAACGCATCATCAATACTCATGTCCTCGGTGACTTGTTCCTCTGGCGAATGCTTGTTTTCAAGCTTTAGTACATCAGAACCAGGAAGGGAGACCGCCATTCCAGCAGCATGCTGCTTGTCTGACAAAGAATCTGCATCAGTGGGAAGTCCCACTACACCTATATTGGAACAGTTAATAGCATCGTTAGACACATTTCCAGAAGCAAGCTGGTCAGAATCTTTGTGATAAGCACGATAATTGTCTGAGCGATTATCAGTCTGGTCGCTGTATGGGTTACTGTTATTCGTTTCATCTTCCACTGACGATGGATTGGAAAGGCTGCTACAGTTGGTTACTGGGCTCTGACTTCTTTCTGTTGCTGAGCAATTAGGGCCTTCATCCTCACTATGCTCTGTTGAGATATGAACTTCACACGTACCCGGCTCCCTTGAATCATTGGAAACAACTTTGAAACTGTATTCTGTAGCTGGAGTAAGATCCTTGATACTGAACCTTCTATTTGGTAGAAGCAAAGTGCAAGTTGGGTCCACTAGATAGTCCTCATCATCAGCTTTGCGATGCCACAAGGTGTAACCAGTGGTATTTTCTCCAGAAGGATTTTCAGATCCCAAAATAACAGTAAGGGATGTTGCAGTGACGTCTTCAAACCTCACCATATTTGGAGCAAGCAAATTTGCATCTGCAAATGTGAAGCATGTAACCATAGAAAGATCAATAGTTATCTTATTTAAGGATCTAGACCCATCATTACAATACAATGGTTATGTGGTTTGGAAACAAAATCCAACATAACTACAGATAACAAACTACAACAACTAAGTTTTGTCCCAATAGGTGGGTGATGACAACACCATAGTGTTCTGTTAATTGAACATCACTACAGACACAAGAAAAAAAAAAAAGAATTGTTGGTTTTTTTTTTTGTTTGTGGATTGGAGGCCAATAGTCAGGTTTGGTTGCCAAATTAATTTTGGTCTCAAAGTAAACTGACACTGTCGCTTCTGGCCTAAAGTAATTTTGTTACTCCCCTTACTTAAAATACTTTTGGATAAATACTCTCATGCACAAAAATTCACTCTTTCAAAATTAATCATTCTCAAAACTCAACTTTTCTTTACCAATTACCCAAACAAAAAAAAAATATTAAGATTAAATAAATGGGAAAACACATCAACTATGCTTGTCTCATCAATTACCATCGAATCAACAGACAAAATTTGCACTTTATCATAGTGCTATACAGCCACAGTGTTTTTTCTTTTTTTTTTAAAAAAAAAATTGGGGAGAGAAAAGGGGGGTTGAGTGATCACCTTGAACTGTTGGATTGGGTGGCAAAGGCAAGACCCTTTTAGAAAGCAGTGAATCGAGAGATTCCAGAGCAGAACCACAAAGTTTCTGAACCTCTGGTCCTGATGAAAGCCTATTCACAATCCCCCTACCAATCTTCACTGGAGAGCCAGTCAATGGACCCACTTCAGGTTCAAGTTTCTTCACTGCTTCATCAACAATTTCATACAGTTTTTGATAGGTTTCAGTCCCTTGTAGAAGTCTTTGGCTTAAGGAGACACGGTAACAGAGTATGTCCACACGTCTGGTATCCTTTGCTACCATCAGTTGTTTTCTCAAGCACCTAATACATTTTAAGAAACAAACCCAGATGAGATTGATCTTAGCCAACAAATTTTCATAATTTCATTCTAAAAGGAATACAGCATACACTTCACAGATTAAGGGAACAACTTTACCATCTTTTGATTGAACGATTACAATATCTTCTCCTTAGTGTTGAATAGAATTCACTCATCACTGTAGCTATGCAATCCAAAAGAACATTCAAACAAGTTATTAATTTCTCTCTCACACTCACACATCACTGATCATACCTAAGATTACCTATTCATGTTCAACGAAAATTACAAACAGAATAATGCCTCCATTCTAGTTGCTATTATCAATATTGTAAAAGCCTTTTGGAGTCAGCAAGATGAAGGGGACAAGTAAATAAAAATGAGAGTTCCATTTACACTACAGACTCATTTCATACACTTAACCAAACAATGCCCCTAACTGGTTCTCAATTGGTCACAAAAGAATTCTAAAGGAGACTCAGTTGAAAGTTTTCTATTTTGGGTTACAAGTTGAAAGTTTTTTAATATATCTTGAAAAAACAAATGGTGTAGAAGACACTCCAACACAGAGAGACAGCAAAAGAGTGGGAAAAAGATGCATAAGATGTTAAATTGAGACTGTTTGTCATTTGAGATACTTAAAAACATCAGTTCTTGTTTTAATAGAAGAAGAAAAAACATATCAGTATAATTACCCGAGCAAATCATTTACTTTCCCACAAGAGACACAGTAGAAGCCTCCATCAAGCTTGGGACGTTCACTAGCTTTGCCAATGCCAGAACCATCATGTTTTAAAGCACACTCAAGGTGGCATGACAAGCCACAAGAAACACCAGGAAACGGAGACTCGGAGCTACATATTAACCACAGGCTAGGGTCTTTGTTGTCATCATATTGATGACAAATGCAGCATGAACATCTTTTGCAAAATGCATCTCCTTGATTCAGGGTAGCTTTGCAAGCTGAATTTTTGCAGTATGTGGTACTACCCACATCGCCAGCACTATTGACTGAAACATTGTTTGCAGGCACAGGTAATCGAGATGGATTCTCAGTTTTTCTCTGCCTTTTAGCAGGTTTCTGACCATGTGCAGGAGAAGAATGTGGTTCAGATTCTGTTGCAGTTTCATGCCCCCCTGACTTCTTTTCAGCAACAATTTTTAGAAGGTTTTCTATGATTTTCAACTTTGTCAGCCCAGTATACTTCCTTTCTTTCCCCATCTCTGCACACAATATTTGTAAAATCTCTTGACGACTCCATGACTGTAGCAGCTCGGATGCACCATGAGACCATTTGGATATCTCATACACAAGTTCTCTTTTTCCTCCATACTTAACTTACTGCATTTAGAAGGATCAAGTGCAACACCTATGATTAAGAAAAAGAGGAAACATATATCAGTACGTTAGATACATGACAGTGTTATTATCACTTTAAAACTTTCAAGTAGCGAAGGACAGTAATTAGTCCTAGAAAGACTCCTGCAGCAACTTGTATCCATGCTAGACATGTTGTCATCGAGAATCTAACAAAATTACAAGATTACAAGCAGGTATACTTGATCCTTTACATACAAGAAACTATAATGCAGTTACCTTTCTTCACATGTTAAATAGTCTCTAAATATTGCCTAAAAAAGTGCAACTGGTTGAGTTTGCATCACAAGGACATTGAAACCACTTGAAAATGAATAGAAATAAAGGAAAAGAGCACTCTAGTAATAGACTGATCATGTCAGCCAGTTAATTAGGCTAATTGTACTTAACTTCCTTTGACTTTTATAGGTGACTCCGCAATCTCCTAACAGACAACCCATAGACCAGTTAATTAATTTAGTAGCTGGCACGTCATACATGATGAACCAACCCAATTTCACAAAATAAAAAGCCTATTTAATTTCAATCAAGTTTCCTTAAAAATAATGCATCATTAAAATATATTTTACACCGCTCTGGTGGTGAACTGTCTTCGCCTCAAATGCAGGTAACAGCTCAGCAATCAAAGGCTACACTGTACAGTTTTAAAAAAACAAAAGCCAAAAATCACAAAAGGTAATACAAATTAAAACAGAAAACAGAAACACCTCTCTTATGGAAAATTAAATTAATTATAAAAAATAAAAAATAAAAAATAAAAATTCAAAAGCTGATCACAAACCAAGATTCAGAGGGAGATCACAACAAATCAAATCAACACCAAGAAAAGAAAAAAAAAAGATATGTCACAATGCTAAACCACCATACAGATTAATCAACCGATGGATCGTTAAACACCATAGAATTCTCCATAGAATTCAACCACCCCAGTTTCAACAGAACGAAAAAAACTGTGTTATACGTGTGAGAATTAACGTAAACCCAGATGAATTCAGACACAAAATTATCAAAATTAACGAGGCTTTACCCTCAAAAGACGAATCCGCAGCCATAGCTATGCAACAAAGAAGGAATCACTCATCACACCACATTACCACCAAAAGCCTAAAAATTTCAACGAACCTGCACAACACGAAATTCAACAACTTGCATCATGGGTCTTCGTATATTAACCATAACAAAAACAACACCAACAAAAAGATGACAAATTTATAGACAAATAACGTGACCCAGAAAAAAAGGGAGGGGGGGGAATAACAATTAAAAGGGAAAAAAATAAAACGGATGAGAGAGATTGAAAGGGAATGGAATATGAAATACCAATAGAAGAAGATGCTCTGAATTGTGGAACAGAGAGCGAATCCATTAACCGAAAACGGGTTCTCACTCGCTCTCTCTCTCTCTCTCTCTACAGAGAAGAGATTCGAGGTGGTGTTGAACCTTACTTCTAGAGAGAGAAAGAAACCTTATTTCTTCTTAGTTAGAGAAAGAGGGAAAGAAAAGAGAGAGAAAGAGAGAGAAAAACGCTTCGGTGGTTACATAAAAATCAATTAAATAATAAATAAATAAAGAAAACGGCTGCATGCCATTTGCTTTTGCTGTTGCAATTGCTATTGCGATGCTCACTCTTCGTTTTACATTTCAGCTTTGTTTCTGTTGGGAAATTGGAATAGTCTAACTTAACCAATTTTACAGAAATAGCCCCTGTCGTGTTAATAATAATATCTCTTTTTAGGACACTGCATTTATTTTTTGGAGTGGTGTGTACTACTGTGCCATCCACAAACACCATATCCCATCAATGTTCAATAACCCTGTGCACCATAAATTCATACATCAGAAAATTTTCAGAATGGAGCCATGGCCATAGAGGTGTGTGGCATGGGGCCAATAATGTGTGTGTTAGTATGTGTTGTCTATTCCCCCATTATTTATTGTGATTTTTGAGGCAAAATTTTGTTCATATTAATGGTTTGTATATATAACTTATGTGTAAAAAAAAATGATTTTATCGTGAAATCTTTATACTCGATTGGGGGCTAGCTTAACGAAAGTGAGTTGAGTTTTGAGAAAGCTTTATTCATAAGGCTGAAAGGTTTGAATCCTGAAAACTCTTTTGAAGATAGGTTTATCATTTACTACACTAAGTCTTTGAGGTTTCAATTTTCCATCTAACCTTTTGTTATGAAAAAATAGATTAATTTCAATAATTATTAGTGTAAGATATACTACACTGCCAGTTAATTATATAATATTATATGTATGAATTTTAAGATATTTATTAAAAAATCATATGATTTTGGGCTTTTGTTTTGGTATCCTTTTGATTTAATCATAAGTGTTTAAAATATTCATAAATTTAATTATTGATAATGATAAATTTTTAACCACAAACTATTTAGAAGTTTAATACCATAAATTTTATAGAATTGAAAATCTCCATATTTTGAGTGGCATGACATTGGTAATTAAAATTAAATCCTTATTAATAAGTCTTGACACTTTTTTCTACATTTGTCTGGATAAACGCATGCATGATAATAAAATATTGAGCATTAGTTAGGATAAATTTGTTAACATTTGGGATTTGTGATAAACTCTTTTTTTTTTACTTTTGTGAAGTATCATGAAGTTTGAATTGATATATATTTTGTGAATGAGGGGTAAGAATGTCTATATGCAAGGAGCTCCCGATTGGATAATGGAGTGTCAGATTTTGTTGGTATGGCAGCAGTGACACACGCATGTGAGATCAGAATCAACAGGAGGGCAAGACGGTCAATTGATAGTAGTTGTCCCACAAATTACTGCAGGATGAGGCATGAAAAAGTGTTATGTATGTTTATGCCTTGAATTTTCCAAGCTCGTTCACTTTTTTTTTTTCCTTTATTTGTGAAGTTTGCTGACATGTTATTTGTACAATGATACTGCTGAATGATCCTTTCTCATCGCATGCTACCCATTTCCCCATTTGCATAAGGGTTCAGCTTAGACTGCACATCCGACATTAATAATGCTTTCTTTCTTCTACACTCAAAAAGGGAAAGAGTAGATGAGCAACAACGTTGTAAGTCTTCTTCCATATATGGTGTTGTACTTAAAAGATCACTGTTTTAAGCAAAGTTATGGTTTCAAAGAGAAAATTAAAAAGAAGCAATTTTTTTCACCAACACATACGTTCATTTTTTTTCCCCAACTAATCAATAAAATGATAATTAGCTTTTTCACAATATTTAAATCATTTGCTCAAATTTTGAAGTTATACTATACAGCAAGGTTTTAATATTTTACCTTTAGTTAATTGTACTATAAAGAGGATCATGTGACACGTTTACCGAGGAAGACTACTACAATATAAAAAGGAAATGAAAAATGAAGATTTCACCAATAAGAAAGACTTCGATTAAAATAACATAAGGAGTACAGGCAACTGGCAAGGCTACGTGCCAAGCTCCAACCGAATAACAGATTTATAAGATTGATAATTAATATATGCGTGGAGCTTTATGAATGGTCCAAGCTAAGGCAAATGAAAGAAAACATAAAATATAAAGTGCGATATAGTTGAAATTGAAAATGACATTTGCCTAAATTAACAATCTTAGAGATAAGGAGGTGCACTAGAGGGCGCCGACGAAATGAAAGTTGTGTGTGTGAATTGTGAAAGCCAACAAATGATGCGATGGGAAGGGCTGGAAAGCTTGTTTGCTTGTGGTTGTGGGCTTTTGAATGAGACTTACCTAAACCTGATGGCTAGAGTTCTGTGCCAATATTTCATGCGAAGGCATCAAAGATATGTGGAAAAATAAAAATATCAATAATAATAAAATACGAATAGCTTGTTAGCATGATTAAGATTTTTTGTTTTATCTGCACGCTCCTCTTACCAAAAGAAAAAAACTAGCTATTACAAGAGTAATAATTCAAGTGATTTAACTCTATGCAAATAAAAAATGATTTAATATTTTAGGGATAAATTTTTTTTTTCAAACCATGATATCTATCACTGAAAACAGTCACTTTTTAACTATTGAAATATTCTTTAATATTCAAGTAATTTTTTACCAAGTGATCTTGTTCTATTCCTCTGATCATTGCACAAGTATTAACTTCCGGAAACACAAAAATATCATAATTAAAATGTGGAGCAACAGGATTGCCGACAACTAAATTAAGCCTAAATTTAAATCACATAGGAACATATATATCTGATTTATTGATTTCCAACATCAAACCAATATCTGAAAAAAGTTTATGTATATATGTGATTCAGATATCAAAACGTTCATTCCAGGGGTGTTTTGTTCCAGATCCAGGTTTTAATCTCTTTGTTGGGTGGTCATCAACTAATCCTTGCCTCAATGAATTTATTTAAAGTTAATTAGTAGAATCTAACAAACCAAATGTATCATAAATATGCCACCCCATGTGCCTCCAACCACAACTCCCAAGTAAATCCGAAAGGAACAATATAAAATTTAGCTGAAAGACAAGAGTTTAACCAATATTTAACTGGACTGGAATTTTTACAATGCCAATTGGATTTTTTTTTTTTTTTGAGGTGTGATTCGAGAATCATATTATATAAGCGAAGGTTGGAGTGCCCAGACTTATATTAATAAGAGACTTTGTGTTTTTGGGAAATTTGATTTACTAAAATAAAGTGACATGTTTATTAATTGTTAAATGAATAAGTTGTTCATATTATTTTATGTAATTCAATAATATTTTTTTCTATTAAAAATTTAAATTATTTTTCTCAATGCATTTATGTTATTACTTTAACAGATTTGCAGTTTTAAACTGCAACGTAAACAGAAATATGTGCAAAGACTAATTACCCATCAGTGTTTAAATAACATAAATTAAATGCCAAGTATCATATATGTCAATAATGTGTTATATATAATTACTTCACAAACAAGATGATGCTCTATACTTTTCTAAAGCAAAAATCTGGTTATTCCAGCTGGCAGTTGCCATGCATTGCAAGCAAGGTAAAAAGAAAAATCAGCGTTGGAAGTAGAAGAAGGAACTCAATGTATACAATCTTTGCGCATCTCAATCGATTGAAAATACGAAAGGAATATATTTTGCTTATAGATATATAAAGAAGTGGACACACATACATATATTGTATACAATTAGGAATCATTATTATTAGTGATATTGTAGTTAATTATCACTATTATTGGTTTGCCTGTTCATAAAGAATTTTCTATTAGTGGCCGTCGTTCACCAATAATTATTATCCTCTTTGTGGTCCTTCTTGTTTCATTCATATTGTTGGGGTGGTCCTTCTTGTTATCAATGATGACATGAAAATCATTGCATTCCTTGCCTGAAGTTCACATTCCTATCTATAAATTAAACTCCAATACTTGTCCAAATTATTATGTGAAATAATTAGCCCATAAAGAATATTTACTATGGGGAGGCAGCTTTAAACTCTGAAGAACTATTACCTATAAAATACTAAGGGGGAGAAAAAATAATAATTTAACTTATCATTTTAGTTATGAGTTTAATCTTAATATATTAACAGTGTCATCTAATAATATTTTATCACACCAGTAAAAATAATTAAATCTCACACTAATTACTTGAATAATCAGTCAAATAAAATGATTTAATAATGACTCATACTATGAGTACATCAAAATTAAACTCTTTAGTTATTTATATCCATACAACTATTTTGCCCCTGTTTTGCTAAATTCATTCACACGCTGGATTTTTTTTTTTTTTTTTTGGCAACGAACGACAACTCCAATTGATTCGAACTATATTTCTTGCTTGCAAAGAAGATATATAATTCCTCTAAACCTTTCACCCTATGCCATAGATATGATACACAGCACCATTTTTTATTTGGCTTTTCATACAAATTTAATTAAACAAAAGAAACAGTGAAGTCATACATTATGCAAGGATAATGAAATCAATACTGAGCTGCCGCCAAGAGTTGGTAAACAAAAGAAAAAACAACAATAAACGCCGAATAGTCTAGTCAATATGGTTTTAGATTACGGGTCATGCTATCAAAGTAATGATATGATTTGTTCACCAATGTGTAACATGATCTACTTGGTGGTTGAGGTATATGATGTGAAGAAGTCAAATTTTAGCTAGGTAATCCATAGTATTGATATGTCAATGTAAATAAACACTACTTTTACAAACCAATATCCCAACTTTTTCATATAAACTCATATTGATATATTAAAAAATGAGTTAATACTCATTTTAATCTTCAACTTTTCACTCATAGTTATTTAGCCCAACTTTTAAAATGAGTTAAATTAGTCCTTAACATTATAAAATGTGAGT
The DNA here is from genome assembly GCA_030441495.1 of Dalbergia oliveri. NCBI lineage: Eukaryota > Viridiplantae > Streptophyta > Magnoliopsida > Fabales > Fabaceae > Dalbergia > Dalbergia oliveri. The sequence goes on along the minus strand of JAMLFY010000001.1, from coordinate 49,913,123 downwards.
CAAGTTAGTCTCTTATTACACTTTTATTTAATATTTTATCAATTAAATGATGATATATAACGTTAAGTGATATCTTATCATACCATGTGTCATATTGAAGAAAAATGATGTTTAAAATAACTTATATTTTGATATCTAAAATTGCACAAAATGAGTCATTTTATAATTTAGAATGAATATTTAAATGACTAATTTTGTATAATTTTAAATACTAAAATTAGTTATTTTAAACTTTATTATACTTCATGACATATATATGTCAAGGTATTACTTAAGATTATCTATCATCATTTTATTGCTAGAATATTAAGTGAGAGTGGATTGAGGACTAATATGACTCACATTTTGTAATGTTAAAACTAATTTAATTCATTTAAAAGTTAAACTAAAATGACTAATAAGTATAAAGTGAAGGACTAAAATCAACATTAATTATAAAAAAATTTTAAAAAAGTTATATTAACTGAAGTTGAAATTAAAGGCTTGAAATTTTATAAGGGGCAACTTTCTTACTATAAAAGCCATGACTTCTATATATATAGAGTAGTACTTCAGACGGTGAAGTTGAAATAGTTGAAAGATTTAGGCCTATCCCAGAGCTTACACACGTAATACAATTACAATCTTAAATCATTACCAGTTGGACGGTGAATAGAATTGCAACAGGTCTACTAATTTCGTAGCTCATAATGCTTATAAATAGGTATCACCAGATGGTATGTATATCTAGCTCTATTGACTCATTAGCCATCTTCTCTATGAAGAGAATGGTGTTGTCCTAGAGCAATTGAAATTTTGGAAAAGAAAAACTTGTTGGTTCCAGAGCTTTCCTGCTTCCTATATCCTGGTGCCTCCTTTCGGATGCTAGTTGTCAAATGTACGTAGAAACGAAATGTTTGTCGTACTTAAAATCCAGACGCATATATTATCGACGCCCCTTTCAGATGCATGCATTGGAATGAACTATAAAATTTTGAAATAAAAAATAAATGCTTTTAACCGTTGATGTAAAAGATGTCTACAAAACCCAACCAAAAAAAAAAAAAAGATGTCTACAAATCTGTTGTTTGTTTCTTTTTTTTTTTTTTTTTTCTTTTCATACAAGTAGCAATTCTCAATGCATAAAGGTGTTGTTTGTGCAATGATATAGCAACTTTCGTGTAATAGAAGTCATGGATTTTCCTTAAAATCGCTTTTGGATCAAATCAATAATCTTAAAAACTCAAAAGGTCACAAATGACCCAATTTTCACACAGATGTGGCAAAATTGCTCAGGGGATGTAAAAAGTAATTTTATTTTATTTTATTTTTTTTGGAGGCCGGGGTAGGGGTTAAATATCATTGTAAAAGGAAGCATCTAACAAGGAAAAGAATTGGAGAGAGCTACCTCAGACTCTATCCTATATTAATAAATGGCCATAAAGGAAAACAAATTGAAGAGGAAATGTTCATATTTTATAAGTTTTAGCTAAAGTGCAAAGATTTAAGAAGATCCACAAAATACTAATATGCATGAAAGTGGGATGCCAAATTAATCAATAGTTGATAAGTGTCCACTTTTCGCTAAAGTACGCTCAATGTGGTGAGAAACACGTCACAATTTCGTACATGCCATAAATGAGAGAAGCGACATATTATTGAAGTGATGTGAGTAAATTTAAATCATATAATTAAATATTGATAATATTGTAACTAAAAATTATTTAATAATTATATGATCATTTAAAAAATTATGTAATTTTATATTTTAATTTTGATTATTTAATTTATATAAGATCTAGCGATTGAAATTTATTCTTTTTACTTCTATAATAAACCACTCATATTTTACTTGAGTCGCTTCATGAATTAATTTTATTAAAATTGCTTAATGCTGTATAAAATTAATGTTTAATACTTATGATTTTAATATACTAATAAAAAAAATTTATCTTGTTATCTAATTATATATTATTGCATCATAATTGATTTTATGATATTTGAAACTTTATATAAATAGAAATATTTAATTGAATGATAATGTAAAATATTTTTACATTGTTAATATATTAAAATTAAAATTTTAATAAATATATGTATTAATGCATTAGAAAATAATCATTGAACTTCCTCAAGTTTTACTTTTACTATTAGTTTAATTAGTATTTATCGAAGACAAGGAAAAAGTATGGTGCTTGGAATATACAACTAGAAAAATCTAGTTCTAATCATGCATGGAATTGCAAGTGCAACAATGAGGGAAACTATGGAAAGTAAATTTCTATCTTTGTGTGTGAAAGCAGCAAAGGTGCCAGCAAAATCAAGGGTTAGACAAAGATCACAGTAAAAAGCGCATTGTTTGTCTATTCAATCCTTTTGCACTTTTGTTTTTTCAATATTTTTGGTCATTTTTGCTGGAAATTCAGAACTTTAAATTAGGGGGGCCATGATGTTCGGACCCCTCTTGGTTATCCAAATTACCCCTCTATTATCATATTGATTGTCAATGATGAGTTCGAAACAATCTGTCTCCCCCACACCCCTTTTTCTCTCTAATATAATGATGGAACAGAGTCTAGAATCTTTTACAAATTATATATAAAAAATTGTTATGGAAAATTATTGTTCTCGTGAATGTGTAGTATTCTGATTATAATATTAAAAATATAATTATGTTAAAAAATAATATTTATATTTTAAATTTTAAAGTAACATATATATACTGAGAAAAATCTCAGAAGTATCTACTAAAACCTCCAATGAAAAGCTTCTATAAGTAATCCACCCCTCTTATTGGCTTACTCCCATCTCGCTTTCAAATGCAATGTACTGTCATGAGACTATATAGTGGCAAATGCACTAATTATATATAGATGAAAGCACAAGGATCTTTGTGCCTTCAAGAAGGTGGAATCTTTGCACATACTTTACTGACTTCAGCCTTAGCTTGAGGTCCTCCAGGCAACCCAACAGAGCTAACAATGTAATTGCTAGTATTTCTTATTTAAACAGTCTTTATTATAAACCATGACGCTCGTCTACCTGGGTTACTTAAGCATATACATACTTGAGCATATAATTATAGCTTCTGACAATGCATATAAAAAAAGTGTCATAACTAAGGCAAAACTACATTTGTTCTACATCTTGAGAATTAGCTACTACTTCTAATAATGGTGATAAATACTTTGGTTCATCCAACAAAAAGGGTCTATACTATTCAAACAACAACTTATGACAAAATCATTTTACCCCTGCTTTATTATATTAAAGCTATACATTAGCACCCGTATATACAAATATTATATAATATAACCAGTAACTGAATGCATATAAAACAATTTCACAATTTCACTGTGCCAATTCCATTGATCTTGTCCTTCTTTTTGGTAGGTGATGCAGTTCTGCCGTAAGAAAAAAGGTCCAACTAAAACAAAAATTAGGTCAATTCTCCAGCTACCCTCTTTTGTCTCCATATACTTTTCTCCCTCCTTCCATTAGTTCCATCCCTTGGCAAATATTCCTCATGGCTAAATGGTGACATTGTGCACAACACACCCGAAAATATTAAATGGGGATTAAGCCTAGTCTTTTTTTTTTTTTAAAAAAAAGTAAGCTTGTGTTTGAAAGTTTTACGGATAATGAAAATAAGTAGCCTAATTGAAATGAAGGGAAAGGTAAGGAATAATATGGAATAAATCATCTTATCATTGTACGTCAGTGTTCAATAAACTTAAGGAGAAACACAAATTAGAAAAATATATCTTATTCTCATCTTAACACCCAGATTTAAAGGGATAAAAAATGAGGAATTTGAGTAATAAAGGGAAGGACAAAATGTCATTCTCTTTCCATTTTACTTCAAGATCATTCTCAAACACACTCAACAACATTGATCACTTTCTTCCTTCTCATTTGTTTCATTGTCATCTATCCAAACATAGTCTTAGGTTTACTTATTTGGTTTAGCTTTCTATATAAATTAAAAAGAAAATGTTAAAACACAAAAAATTTAGATAATTGGATGGTTATTACACAAAGTCTGGAAAAAATTAAGATGATACATTTTTTTTTAACTGAAATACTAGTAATATTTTTAAAAACAAAAATTATATGAGAAAAATGATTTTCTTTACCTAAATCAGCAATCATTTGTAACATTAATTATTTTATTTATAATATTCAAACTTCACGCCTTATTTGAAAGGAATAAATACGAAAGTCAAAAAGCATGTTAAATCATCAATCAATCTTTCGTTTATTTCTATTTACACTATTGCATTGTAATTCCATTATTTACTCAACGATAATTAAGGTGCTTTGCCATTTCAGCAGGGTAACTTTCCGTACAAAATCAAAATCAAACGCTTCCCCATTACATTTCTTTGTTTATTCCAAGTCTTACACCAACTGACAAATATTATAATAATCTCATTTCACAATAATGCAGGCTTAAAGAAACCACCTAATCCTCTCTGCAGAACAGCAAGAGACTATACCAAGCATCCAAGTTAAGAAGCGTCAAAATTAAGTGGGGTATATGGGGACAAGGGGTGCTAATTGTAATCATCTTAGGAGTCTAATTGGGTTGGGTTGAATGAGTTTGGAAAGGTTTTTAGGTTCAACTCACTCATTTAATTAGTGAATTGGGTTGGATTGAGTAAATTTATTCTTTAACCCAACTCAATCCATTAATTAGCAGGTTAGGTTAGCTGAACCTTAAGGTCCTATATGTCATAAAATATTTTCTGTCAATATATATAATCGAATATTTATCTTCTAACAAATATGATAACAATACACTAAGTCTTAGCATATATAAATTTAAAATAGCATACATAACATGTGTCCACTGAAATATTGGATGGACAAAAACATGGTGTTGTTTAATTTTGATAAAAAAAAAAGACACAGTCACTTATTTCTAATTGGTCCATTTGCATCTTATATTGAAAAAAAAATTATAAAAGAGATGCTGCAATAAACTATATATATATATATATATATATATATATATATATATATATATAAGATTAGGTGGAAAGGCCCCAACCTGATGGAGCCTAATCATCCACATGAAACTTACATCTTCATCAAAGAGTTGATAATCGATATAATTAATTAATTCTATAATTTGTATCATAAATCATATACTATAAATAGATTTATTATCATATTTTAATGGCATTAAGGTTCTTTCACCTTTCTCACTCGTGGACTATGGTGTATTGATCTCCACACACCATTGCCTAATTCCCCATCTTTGTCTCGTTAAGGGTGGGTTTAATAATACTTTTTGACTGGGTGTTTTGTCATGTAAAAAATATAAGCTAATTTTTTCTATTTGGTAAACCAAAAAGTTAGGGTGTTTTTGCTTTTAAAAGCCAAGAGTACTTTTAAATGTATCTCATATGATGCTTTTTAGAGTTTGGCTTCTACTCTATGAAATTTAAAAAAAAAAATCAAAAGGCTAGTATAATCATTGAATTTAATAAAAATTCAACTTTATCTTTCCATTAATTAACATTTTTAGTTTTTTTATTTTTCCTACAAATATTTGTGGCCATTATAGTCATTTTATTTTTTAAAAGTAACTTTATAATATATTTACCATACATTACTTTAATAGCTTCCATTTATTATAAGCAACTTTTGCATTATTTTATCAAATGATACTACTACAATTTTTTAAAGAGTTTTAAAAGCAAAGACTCAATAACTTTGTGAGAGTCATAGCAATACCAAATCAAGTTAAAGCATCTCCAACATTACGCAAACCAAATTGTGATATCTAGTAATTGAGCATATTCTTTTCTATAAAACAATCATTAAATAAAATTTTTTAAAAAAACACGATATTTCTCAATTACTCGTATTGTTTTTCTGTTTTGCTCATATATATTGGTTATTACGTAGGGTTAGCTATTTTGAAAGAACTTTTATTATCATAGAACTGTTCTCGGAATTTCGAATTAAGAGTGGTAGTTAGATAAAATCTTTTTTTGAAAATAGTAATTATTGTAAGATCCATACTCTTAACATTATAATTAATATATTTTGCTTGAAGCCATAGTTCACTTCCACTACAATCAACAACTTTTGTATCAACAACAGGCATTCTAAAAGCATTTTTTTCCGATAGTTTTAACTACATCTCAATTCACCGAAACAAGTGGGGGGAACAATCAAACAATCAAACTAACAAGACAGAGCACAGAGCATTCTAAAATTATTAGTAAGGAATTAAAAAATATAGAATGTGAAATAGAAGTATTTAAAGTTCTAAAAACAAAAGGAGTTACTCCATCTATTCCGAATTATCCGTCAATTTAGTCATTTAAATAATAATTAAGGAATTCAAAATCACGACTTAATTATGCATCATGTTTGCCGAAATACCCTTACTTAGTTTACAACATCTAATTAATTTATTACATTAATTTCATATTACTATTTTAGATTATACATCATGAAATTAGGATAAAAATTTCGTTTCTAAATGGTATCTCTTTTGTGTTCCTCCAATTATTTATTGACAAGTGAAAAAGGTGCATTGTACTTATTAATTTTTAAATCTATTTTGATTATTATTTTTACACATGTCAATAAATAATTGAAGAGATATGGAAATGACATTATTTGGGGATAGAAGATTTTTATCCTTGAATTAAAGGTAAAATTGAAAACTTAACCATAAATACAATATTACAAATTAAGAATGCTTGCCTAATCAGATGGAGTAATTTTTTTTCACAGATTATAATGATTTAATGTACAATATTAAAGCAAAATTTACCAACAAGTTGTTGGTTAGAGTAGAAGTGGCCTAAATCTCTTAGTGCCTATTTAGCGCGTGGAATTGAATATGGAATTGGAGCTTAAAATTGAAATTGGATGACCCAATTCCAACTTTTATATTTGGTAGCCCATTTAGAATCGAAATCATAATTCCATATAATAATTCTATGGAATTGAAAAATAACTAGTCAAAGCCTTTTCCAATTCTTAACTTATATTTTAAAAATTGTCAATTCTAAACTTATACTTTAAAAATTGTCAATTCTATATCTCATAATTTTATCATTCTCCAACTATAATCACCTCTTATCGCCCACCACCAGGAGCAGGTCGTACACTGTTGATGGCCGACCTCTAACGATCATCAACTGCCCCCCAGCTCGCCTCCTGACAATAGCTGACCGACAGCCGATGGCCGATCGCCTCCACCGATGCCAGGTCATACAATTGAACCATGTTCTCTAACATGGTGAGGTTGCTGCCATCAAGCCCAACCGCCATCTTGCTTTGGGCAACCTCACTGTCATCTCGTGGAGGATGGTTGCGTGTGACACTTACGAGGTTGAGATGGGTTTGACCTCATCAACACCATGGATGACCAAATCTCAATGGGAGTTGCCATTGAGGACAGATTACAGAGAGTCAGAAACAAAGGGAGTTGGCATTTGGGGTGGTCTTCAATGTCGTCAGGGATGAGGGAGAGGTGCATGAAGAAAGAAGGAAAAATAAAATCAATGCCATTAAAACTATTAAAATGCCACTGCACAAAGATGAAAATAGTGAAAATAACTTTTTCTCATTTTCAAAATTTCTAGAAATATTGAGTTCATTTTCTAAAATTGAAAACGAAAATGGGTGACCAAACACATTTTCTATAGTATTTTCTGTTTTTTGTGAAAATAAAAATAGGAAACAGTGAAATCAAATGCACTCTAAAGATGTGTTTGTTTCTAATCTTAAAAAATTTTATAGATGCTGTTTATATTAATTTCTTCCTAAAAGTTGAAGATTATTTAAAATAATCTGTTTTTAGTTTTTGAATATAAACTGAAATGAATAATTTATATAAAAAGTAATTTTTACTTGAAAAGTGATTTTTGCTTGAAAATTACATTTTTCTATTTAAAAAAATCGAAACATATGCACCCTAAATGCTTAGAAATCTTCTAATTAACATACTGATGTGATGAGCATGGAGTACGAGCGAGAAAAACTCCCTCACTAGCGGTTGTGCTGTTGCTAAATAAATTAGCAACATGATGAGCACCTTTTTCAGTTTAATATTCATAATAAGAAGTCAAGATTACTTTTTGGTTTTCAGTGAAAACCAGCATGCAATTGTTTCTTTTATTTCTTCCTTTCTTGATCGGACAAAGACAAGCATGTACAAATAAGAAAAAGCACATCCGCAACCAACAATCCAACATCCACTTGTAATTTGTAAAAGACAAAAGTGAAATCAGAAATCAAAGATAAATTGCCCGATGACAAGCTCCTCAATTAGACCTAAACTTCATTGAATTCCACGGTACATCTCTTTATATTTTGTGCCTTGCAAATGCAATCTTTTATTTTTTTTAAAAATATTATTTGGACTTATAAGTATCAATTCCTAATTAACATCTTATTTACTATTAGATAAAATGTGATCTACCTAACAAGGTTAATCTATTCAACGGTAAATGAGATGTGAGTTAATTTGATATCCATATATTGTGAATACAAATAATATAACTCTTCTTTTTATTATTCCATCAAGCTGATAGCAACAATATTGGTCCTCTCGAAGCCACTTGCAAATTGAAAATGTAGTTTGTGGAAAATCATATATAGATTAACTTGACGCACCAATTCTGTCTAAGAGTTTTACATCAGGACGCGCGCGCGTATCTTTGAACAGATCTTTTTCTTTTTTTAATATATATTCTCTTTGAACAGATTTACTGTAAAGCATCTTATCTGTAACATCATATCAATTTCATATTTGGATGCATAGCTCTTTAGTTACTCAAATTTTCGTTCACATATCTTTCACGGAAAAAAAATGTTCTATATATTTTCACGGCTATTAAGCTTCCAGTTATATATATAGATATTTTCTCTCAAGCTTTAAGAGGTGAATTATTCCTCCACATGTGGCAATTACAGCACAACCTGGGTTTGATTCCCCACCATTGGCTTAGTAAAATTAGGATCAGATTCAGTGTGCAACCACCATATTTGTTGAGTGCGAATGCATTGAGATACCATCACTAGCTATGACTCGTGTTGGCTGTTGGTAGAAGTGGAATAAGGCCAAAAAGTATAAGATGAAGACATTTGATGAATCAAGTTTGTTGATGCCAACAACACAATCACGTTTCACGTGAAGTTGCTTTTGCCTCATTGCATGCATAGTATATATTGTCATTATCACTTCATCAGTTTTCTTTTCCTTATCTTTTTTGTACTCTCACTGTGACTTCTGCACAAAGATTATTATCTGAAATGTTTCCAGGTTCGATCTGCCCGAATTTTGGGACTGCTTGAAGAAAATTTTTAGAAGATTCGTCATTATATTCTAATTGTGAAAAGCTTGTGCTTGAAATATGGGTATATATAACCGTTAGACCGTAAAGATAAGTTCATTATAACAAGCACTATACAACTGGAAATTTTGAATTTGTTCTCCAAAATTTAATTTTCAAACATGCCTTTCAAATTACAACAGCAACAAATTTTTGATTCAGTTCTCAAAGTGTTTGTACCTGTATTGATTTTGTATTGATGTATTTGTATACATACTGTAACTCTAATGAATTTTTTTTTTTTGAGGTTAGCATAACGCTAATGAGTGATGAGCACAATATTTACAAAGAATACCTAAAGTCGTCAAAATAGGCTGGGCTCAATATGATGGGCATGCTCAAAAAATATGTAGGCTAGGCTAAAAAAGTTGAAATAAATTAAAAGTTGCCAAACTTGATTCGACCAATTCTGGTTCAATTTGGATGGATCTGATTTGAACACTATTTTTTTAAAAAAAAATAAACGACAAATATGAGTGATTATTACTTGAGGTTGAATCATTTGACTTATTTCCTTATTTTAAAAAGTTTAAATTTAAAATATCTTGACAAAAAAAATGTCTTTAATTCACAATTTTTGTATCTAATTAGATTGTCAAAAATTAATTTCTCAAAAAATATCAAGTTTTATTTCCCATTCTCACATAAAATATGAATAAGATTGCCATTTGCTCAAGGTTTGCATTTTTATTTATTGACTTTTACATAAGATGTTATGTTAAAAAACAATTGAACAAACAAACAAAAGAAAATTGGCCAGATGGACCAACTTGTGGCCCAAAATAGTTTGGCATTATTGGGTCTACAATTTAATTTATTCAACTTTATTTAAGTATTTAAATACTTATACAAAAGTAACTTTTGAAGAATAATTTATGAATAAATTATTTATATTTAAATATATAATAATAAAATTATTTATTTTTTATACTTTAGAAAATATTTTTTAAAAATTAAATATTTCTCAAAAAATATTAAAAATAACTTTTAAAAATATAATAAATTATTTAGCTAGAATAAAAAATAAAAATATAATCTTTAATTTTTAAAAAATTAAAATAAAGTTATAAGTTTTACTATCGAAATCAGGTGTTCTTTTTTCTTACCGAACTCATTGACAACACGTGATGCTCCGGTAGCTAGTGACTTCGCTTGGAAAAGTTCAACCAAGCTAACCACAATAATAAATAAATTAATAAATACGTATGACCTCCCTTGTTGTAAAATGAAAGTAAAAAATTAAAAATCACTTTCGAGAGTCTCTTACTTCAACTTTGGAGGACATGAATCTATTATTTTTTAAACTATGAGATGAGACAGGTATTATATTATATTATCCATCATTCATAGGGATGATGTTCATGGAGATGACACCAGTCTTTAAAGAATAATATTATTTTAACTCACACTTTATGAAATATATATCACATACTTATATTTATTATTAGATTGTGTGTAAACTTATGTGATCCATATTCAATTCAATAGTTAATATAAGTGTGTTGAATATTATATATAAAGTGTGAGTGAAAATAACATTTATCGTCTCGAAAACATGCAATGTAAGGCCACTCAGACCGGCTCATGTTTAATGTAAAGCACGGATAGATGATAAATTGATAATAATCAGAGAGTCCAAGTTCACACATCCGGCCAGGAGCATACAATTCGCTAAATAGAGGCAACACACGTCCAGTTTGTTGGATGATAAAATCATTAAATGAAGTTAGTTACTTGATTATGAATCTGTTATAATAATAACTGGTAGTGAAAGTTAGTTACTAAGTCATTATGTGTTAGTTACAGATGTATATGTATATATATAGGAGTACTCTCTGTTTCCAAATACAATTATTCCTTCTGTCATTTTTGTAATAATTCTCAAGTGAATGAAAATTAGTTCAATGCAATTTCCCTCCCTATTTCTTGTTATCAAGAAACACAAGGTAAAGGTCATGGTTTGGCTCAATTTCATTCCTGGACGATTATAATCACCTTGAAACTGAAACTAAGACATGGGTGAAGCCTAATCAGAATGTCCAATGGAGCCAGCCAATTGTGCTGTTGTGTATTTAAAACCAGTAACTGTGCTTTTGTTTTTGGGTCGAAGATTGAGATTCCATTGAAGATGAAAAGCAGGCCAATACCCGTAGGCCCAGTAACAGTGCTTGAAACTCTGAGAATTGACACGATTTTCAACCGACTCTGTAATGAACCCAATAGACCAAGTGAACCAATTGGTAGTGTGCTTGTTTGAGGTCCTAGCTATATTCTCATGGGACAGCAACCTCTTGCAAGTTCATGAGCAGCATTTTTCAACCATCAATGTCACTCATTATTGTTTCTGTTATGTTTCGTAGTAGATCCTTGCTCCTTGTAATTCAGAGCTATCAGAACCTGTTGTTTTCTTTTTTGTTTTTTGGTAAGCGAACCTGTTGTTTTCTATTGAGTTGCCTAGTGGATTTGTACTCATTACAGACTCACAGACCTTTTCTTCTTTTTTTTTTTTTTTTCTTTTATTTATTTATTTATTTATTTGTCAGAATCAAATTGCGAACTCATACTGTCAACTTTTCATTGCTACTTGGGCCATTTGCATGATTGTCCGTGTTCGATGACTGGGCCTTTTTAATTAGTAGATGATGCATCGCCTTGCTGTACTCCTATTTATTGGGCTATGTTGGGTCTGGCGGAGTTTGTCAACAAATTTTTTGACAAAAAAAATCCAACCAAAAAAAATTCCCTACTCCCCCCGGCTTCTTTCCCTCTTCATTCTGTTTTCAAAATAATAATGTTATTGTTGGGAAAAATTAACGTCATTATTACAGAAAAAGGCAAAATAGCTTTTCAGTAAACCAAAATTCCAACTATCATCACTTTCCTTTCGTTCTTCTCTCTCTTTTTTTTTTTTTGGTAAAATTTCTCCTCTGGCCCCGACAATGATCTATCTTGATTTTTATGAAATTTGTGCACAGGATAATTTGTTCAAATAACATTATTATTGTATTTATACAGGTTCAAAATAACTAGCGGTTGATGCCATTGAAGTGAAAGAAATTTTTGCATGCTTCTTAAACATGTGTCTTACACAAACATGTACAATAACTCATTTTAGATTTTATATAACTTTTAAATATTATAAATTAGAATAAATTATTCTGTATCTTCTTGAAGTATTCATTAAATAAACTTAAAAAGCATATAATAATTTATCAGTGAGTGAGTACACAAAAAGAAAATTTTATCAGTGAGTGGAGATATATTGTGAGTTCCTAGTTCCTGCTTGTATTTTTTTTTTATCTGTTCTGATAACTTAGAAGATATATATAAGTAATATAATAAAAACAAATATATTTCTTTATGCACCAAAATATTAAGTTGAAAGAAGGCGAACCTGTTAAGGCACATTTTCCAAATTATTGAATAGGCTTTTGTACCAAAATAAAATAAAAAAAATTATTATTTACGCTCACATTTCGAAGATTAAATACGATATACACTCTTTTTTGTATATTAGAGAAGTCGGTTAACTATTGGTGATTTGAAAACACAAAGAAATCGGTCAATGGTGGCGAATTCTCATTTCACTTCCAAAAGGAATCGGTTAGCTTTCCTGATTTCAACATGGATCAACGGGTGAAAGGGTAGGTAGATCGTGTGGCTGGAGGCTCGCACGCGGTATGCTGACACGTGGTGAAATGGTTAACTGTTGAATTTCGCCACGTGTCATGCATGCAGTGTAAACCGGCTTGCAATCTCCTATCCTTCCTCCAACCGTCCGATCTTGATGCAATATGTGTATAAAAGTGTGTGTGCGCCCAGCGTGTGACATCCCGATTTCAACTTCTCCCTTCGAAAATTTTCATCCTGAGTGAAAGAAAAGAGGTTCTGAGAGTTTGAAAAAAAAATTAATTGTAGTTTACGTGGAAAGTGGTATAAAAAAAGTGAAAGAGATGGAACAAAATGATTTTAGGCGTTATGATAATTTTGGGCATATTGCAGCAAATCTTCATTTGGAGGTAAATTTGTACAAATTTATTAGATTGATATATTCTATTTTGTCATTATTTTTTAATTACATGTAATAGTTCTTTAATTTAGTTTAGTGCATTCTAAATATTTGAATAAGTTTAGAAAAAAGTATATTTTAGTTGTAAAATTAGTTTATCTTAAGTATAAGTTTAATTAGTTTGGTGATATTGGAAAGTAAAACCAATGTGTCAAGAAGATTAGTGTACCTTAAATATATTTTACTTGTAAAATTAAATTAGATTAGTATATCCAAAGTTAGATTATAGAAGAAAAATATGTCTTGTATGTACTGTAATTTAATTAGATTGATGAACATGTTTAGGAACATAAAATATTTTAATTAGTTTATTGAAATATTTTAGTTAAGTAAATACAGTATACTCATGTTTTGTAATTAGATTAGAAATTTTAGTTATTAGAAATTTTAGTTAAGTAAATATTGCACCTTAAATTTTGTAGATTAGAAATTCTTTATTTTTTATTAGAGTATTTAGTTGTTTTAGGGAGATTAGAGCACCTTAAGCATAATTGGTTTGTATAATTAATTTAATTAGACTAATAAATATTATTGTTAGATTATCCTGTAACATGTTTTTGTAAATAATATTATTTAATTATATTGAAGGACATGTTTAGGAAATTAGTCAATGCATTATAGGTAGAAAATTTGCTTATTTTAATTTGATTTCTTAGTTGTTTTAGATAGATTAGTGCACCATAAACCTATTTTAGTTGTATATATTAATTAGATTAGTAAATATTATAGTTAGATTACAATATAAATAATAGATGGATAAAAAATATATTATTTAGAATAATATTTTTTTAATTAGATTTGTTAGATTAGTTCTCATTCAATTAGATTGGTACAATTTTAATCTATTTAGTATGATACATTTTTTTTTTATTTTGTGCTTTAGTCGTGTGTTGCGTGGTAGACGAGACCACATGAAAAGGGTAGATCTTTGCATGCGGGCATACTTGGCCGGATTTTGGCATGCTGCACAAATTAAATTTTTTGAGTATGACAATGCTTTACCTCCTTATTTGTGGAGCGGTGGCGTCTTGAGACTCACACCTTTCACTTGCCATATGGAGAGTGCACCATAACACTCTAGGATGTTGCTTTTCATTTGGGGCTATGAGTGGATGGGGCTCCTGTTAGTGGCATAGGAGCATGGGAGAGGTTCTGGAGGAATATTTGGGATATGTGCTACGAATTGCTTGGTTCTATACCACCTAGAATGAGCGCAAAAGAAATGGTAGTACAGTGACATTGGCATGGCTGAAGAACATATTTGCACCTTTGGAAGAAAATGCGACTGAGCTTCAAGTCATGCAAGCAACACGAGTTTACATTATGCTACTAATTGGGGGATGCTATTTGTAGACAAATCAGCTGCTAGAGTTCACTTGAGATGGTTGCCTCTTCTGCGTGATTTTCAAGAGTGTGGGCGACTCAGTTGGGATCTCTGCGTTATTCACATTATACCGTGGTTTATGTCGTGCAGTTAACATCAGTAGGTGATCTTGCTGGGTGTCTTGTGTTGCTACAATCATGGATATGGTACAGAGTGTCATCGCTAGTCCTATAGTTGACCACCCGGTTTTAGGTTTCCACTGGCTAGGAGGTATATTACTACATTGAAATTTGGTAAATGTGATGTAAATTATGTTTATCATTACAGTTGCACAAATTATCAACTAATGTATATCTTTGCAGGTGGATGGATTTACCGCACCACCTGATGCACATGAGATATGCATGCCAATTCTAGGGCACAAATTGATCAGCTCTACTATACGGATGTAAGTTTGTAAAAATTATTTAACAAAATTAATATATAAATATATTTACATAAGTGGAAAGCTAATCAATTTCTTGACAGTTTGTGTGGACAGTATGATATCCAGATCAGCAAATTACACCAGCATGGGTGATCTCTGAATCTGAAATTTGGGCATCACTTACATCATTAATTTGCTTCCCATGCGTTGAATGGCATCACGTCGATCACGTGCTTAGACAATTTGGGCTGAGCAACCTATTCCATTTGATCCGCTGAACATTGATGCCCTGCATGCGAGGGATGCACGGGGCATATAGTGTACTTGGTGGCTAGATTATCATAGGACTGGCTTCAGTTATGGGATTAGCAAAGAGAAGGGTAGTCCCATATCATGTGCTCCTGGTTCAGTCCGGTTGCCTTCGGAGTATTTTGATTGGTATAGTTTTGTTGCACGGAGGGTTTTATCAGGTGAGCAGTGTTTCGCGACCCCGACATGTGCATCTCCAGCTGATGCACCGCCTGGTGCCGCAGGTGCCTGTTGCACCTATGCCTCCTCATGCTCCAGGACAGAAGCGAGGTCACCGAATGCAATTAGGGACTCGCAGCGGATGTATGCATGCTCAGGAAGATGACGAGGTTGATGACGATGATGATGATGGTGCAGGTTCAGATGTCGGTTCTAGAGGTCACGTGGCCGGTCAGCGAGCATAGCATGGGTGCTCATCCTCAGCACGTTGCCAGTTCTAGTTTTCACGGAGGTGTATTTGAGCATGACTATATGGTCGGTTCTAGCAGACATAGCATGGGTGCTCATCCTGGCAGCACATTGCCAGTTTAGCTTTCAGGAGGTCTATTTGGGCATGATTATGTGGCCGTCTAGCTCTCATGAGTACTTGCCCAGTCTGAGTTCAGGCTTGAGCCCTGCTTGATCAGCTGGACATTACCGCATGTCAGAGCCTTCTAGCTCATACCCCATTACCAGGTCCATATTCCAACTATGACCAGCCATCCTTCGATCTCTGGGTGGGACTCCTGCATGAGCATTTGGAGGCGAGGATGAGGGAGGTGAGGATGGGGAGACGGCATGGGGTGAGGACCTTGGGCGGCAGATTTGGCCCACCCAGCCATCCGGTGGCCATCTTCTAGGAGCTCGCGTAATGGCGAGATCACTAGTCCAGAGCCTTCTATGATTACGTGGCTATTAATGTAGTATCCTATAATGTATCTTGTATTTATATATGTTTAGGCGATTACACAATATCTTGTAACTTAATTTTAGTAGATACTTTGTTATTACACTGAAATTTAAGTAGTTAAAAGGAAATGGTTTAATTATGTTTTAAAATAGTTTTAGAATGAATCTATTTTCCCTTAATGTGTGTGTTAAACATTTAATTTTTCATGTGGCCAGAATGTGATCGATAACTAGAAATGTGCTATTTTACACCAAAGCATCTGATACATGAACGCTTACAACTTACTAATCGATTACAATACCCAGAAATGTGATGCATGAACTTTTACAACACTCGTTAACACGTTTTAACACATAGAAAACATATTGCAAATAAGAAAAATACTAAGCAATTCACCAAAGCATCTGATACACACTCTTACAACTTACAAAATAAATAAATAAATAAAGCAGACAAAACACCATATAACTTGATCCGCTCTCTAGTTGCTTGGGCCCGCCTGATTCAAGGAGGTGGGCACTAAGGTGGGGCATCGCCGCCTAGTGTGACCCTCCTACCTACACAGTCCACATCTCTTACCATGGGATTTGATTTCATCATCCATTTCATTTCAAATTCTAGTTGACATCGGCCATTTTTGGCTCGTCTAAGCTCTGGGATTTGGTCGGATTGGAGGTCCATACCATGGTGGCCAATATGCTTCATTCGCTGGTGCAAACTCCATTCTGTACATTTCTAAAACAGTATTCATGTGGTAGACATTATCAACATAAGTACCCCATCCAACTCGTGCTTGATATGTGCAGCGGCAGTACATGACGACAAGGATAATGTAATGCTTGAAATTCTCGCAATCACAATATCGATCCCAAGTCTAACTCTATAAGCTCTTTGGCTCCAATTCCCCATAGGTTGCGTCTCCTCTACAACAAAGGACTCATTAGATCGTGAAAAATTAGTAACAAACATGGTCCCCAAATTTTGACTATTCCTGAAATGCTCGCATCAAGGCTTCAGAACTCCTGACTTCCGCTAGTTGTCCCTCTGCTTGCCCCCGTTTCACAAATAATGCAGCAAGGCGGTAGTAAGTGGCCTTCACCAATGCAGTTATTGGAAGATTACGAACACCTTTCAAGAGCATTTATACACTTAGGCATATTAGTGGTCATATGACCATCTCTGCCCTTCATCTTGGTGTTGTGTCCACTTCCCTAAAGGAATCCTGTTCACCCATGCACCCATATCTAGGTCCTCACCCGCACCAGCTCAAAATAATAAAGAAACTCACTCCGAGTCTTTGAATATGCTGCGTTGATCAGAGCTCGCTTTGCATCTTTACTCTTGAATGCTCGGGCAAAGTTGGATGCAATGTGGCGAATGCAATAAGCATGATAAGCATTTGGAGGATGCCATCCACTACCTTTTGCATCTAAAGCTGCTTTGATGGCAGCATGCCTATCAAATGATTAATATGCCCTCCTGTGGTGTCACATGGCGTCAAAGATTTTTTAGGAAAAAAGACCAAGCCTCTCTCGTCTCCCTTCAACCAGCAAATGCAATAGGGAAAATATTTGAGTTACCATCCTGTGCAATTGCCATTAGTAGTTTCCCACCATACTTGCCGTACAAATGCGTTCCATCGATAGTCACGAAAGGCTTACAATGTTTAAACCCTTCTATACATGGCGGGAATGTCCAAAATAGACGGTGAAACATGACACAGTGCGGTAACCAAATCACCAACATAATAAGGCAGAGTTGAAATTTCAATGATTGTACCTGGCATAAATGACTACAAGGCCAGTAGCCACTTTGGAAGCTCAATGTATGAGTCCTCCCAATCACCATAAATTGGGCAATGCCCTTTTGCTTTGCAAGCCATGCTTCCTGTATGAAACTTGGAATTCATACTTTGAATAAACTACGACCTGTAATGTCCGATAGGAACGTTGCATCAGCTTCAACTATAGAGTGAATGCTGGCGCGATGACGTGAATATCAAGCTGTGAATGTCTTTGTGAAATTCCTACGGACAGACAAGTATGCTCCCCATTGTACTTCTTAATCTCCCAGTCCTTTCTTCCATCGATATATAATGCGAATGCTCCAATTGAACCCTCTCCCAAAGTGCTTGCATTGCCCCTAATATTTCACATGATCTCGCTGACATACCTTGTACTCAGCTCCCTTCGGATGCTATAGTTTTTCACCGCAAGTACGGATTCTTTATTTGGGAACTGTTGGCCTTCATGCAACTGATTCACTCCATGTAATCCCATTAGGTTGCTATCATCCAACTGAGTCACTTGCATTGCTTCAAAATTTAAACTTGAATAGTGACCAACTCGTTGACTTTAGAGCGTGTTTGAGTTTGGGCAGTTGAATTGGCCCTGGGTAAAGGCGCTACTTCCTCGTCCATCTCATCTTCGAACAACTCTGTAAAGTTTAAATATATTTAATAATTCATACAAAGTTTCAAGATGTTAATTTTTTAAGGTCTATGAAATATTAATATATTTAAATAAAATAACAAAACAACATTAGATAATTTATTTTTTAACTTAATTTTATTCATGGTCATATTTATAGAAAATTAAAATAACAAGGACAAAAATATTATTATGGTTGAAAAAGTTTTCTGAAGTAAAAGTAAAATACTTAATCCAATTTAACGACTACTATTAAGATTAAGATAATCAAAACATGAGTATTTTTGGACAGTTAAATAAAACATTATCGCCAAAATTAAATAGTCACTCCCACAATTAAATAATATAAAAATCAAATATGATAGCATATTTAAATTTATTGGCCTAAGCCTACAATTCAAATTATATACTAAAATATAAAATATTACAAATATTAAAGTGTAATAAAATGAGTTTGAGTTATTACCTTCATTCGGGTCATTTTTAGAATCCTCCTCATTGGAAACATCATCATAACTCGATTTGGTCCAATTTGGGCCAATCACTCCAACATTCATTTCAAAGCCTTGGCCACCTTAAGTCATTCTCATTTCCAGGTATAAAATTTTCATTTTGCACTGGATTTGACATTACTAGTGTTAGAGAATGTTGGACTAATGACCCTTCAACAAATGATGAATCCCTAAGCTTAAGTTCAGTCTCCAAAGTTACGAATACCTCCATAACATTTAACTAGGAAATTGAGTATGACAATCAAACATCATCCCAATATCATTGTCAGTTTGAATCAAGCAATTTGTGAAGCGTAACGTACCTTGCCCTACCAACAATGAAGTCGATCATCTATTATTTGCCTATTAATTCCTGTAACTTGTGAAAAATTTTGTATTAAAGCTCAAATAGCCATGGATGAACAAACACGCACAAGTACTAGATTTGCACAACAAAACATTACCCCATCTTGTGTATTTACTATTTCACAATTATAGTGCACATATAACCTCTTGTCATCCCAAAAAAAACTCTAAACCCGTGTTTGTGAGATCAGAGAAGCTAAATGGTGGAGAGGGAAGCTAAATGGTGGAGTTTATATAGACGGGGAGGGAAGCAAGGCGGAGATCTAATGGTGACGTAATACAGAAATCGGTTGCTTATTGGGTGATTTCTATGCGTTTTGTGCGTGTCAAAATTTCTTTGGCAAATAAATGGGAAATTTCAATGTTAACCGATTCTTTTGCATTTCGTGATCTAGAAATTATTCTTAACTTCTCTAATATACAAGAAAGAGTGTACATTTGTTTAAACTTTAAAATGTGAGAGTGGCATAAATAATAATTTTTTTTATTTTATTCTGGTACTAAAGCCTTATTGAATACTAAACGAAATATTTTAAAAAAATTATGAAAAATTAAAATTAAACATAAGTTATTATGGTAAAACATGAACTAATTAATATATGGCCGCACAGAGGATCACATGCATGCTCATGTCACTCATACCCATCGGGCCATACCCATTAACAAGGTTGATAGCGAAATAACAAAAATGATTGAACTCGACATTCATTCACTCCAAAGTGTTTAGACTTTTAAACTTTATAGATGCTAACCCCTATTAGCGATCCCTCATGAATTACGTTGTAAATAACGCCTACAAAATAAAGTCTATTCATCTATGATCTCACCATATGCACCGTTGTACGTGTAGCTTACTGTAACTTAGTTCGCAACATCAGCTGTACGGTGATAGCTAGCTAGTAGCTTGGTCTACGATTTGATGGATGTTGAATTGTTGATCTTCCGGAATTTATTTAAAATTTAATTTCAATTTATAGGTGATGTAATTTTTTTATATTATTATTTAATTATGTATTATTACATGAATAATGGTAATTGTCTAGTCTTAAAAATTATATCCATTATTAAAAAGTAACATAAAATGAAATGATTAAATTAGATGATAATGATATAAAAAAATATTAGAATACATCAAAATTAAAATCATTTAATTAACCGAGAAGAGCACAACATTTTTTATTTTTTTGTAAAACATTTGGATTCGGCAGCCATCAACAGATACTCATAGCATTAATTTAGATTTTTGTTTTGAAGATCTCCTTCTTTCTACAAATTTGTGGAGAACAATCTCATAAATTGGCTTTGGTACGGTATGTGAGACAATTATAGGACACTGTTTTTCCTCCAATAATTGACCTAAATCGTTACGGATTAAGTTGAGGAGTGCGGTATTATATTCCATTATTATTATTATTATTATTATTATTATTGCTTTACATTAGATTTTACTTTTGATATTACTCATCTACGTACCTTGCACTACTCTGTTCTTATCGTTTATCTACTTGTTTTAGCGCCGAATTTTTAACTTTGTCCTGACGACATCATAGAGTCAAATGCGTTATGCTATTTGCTAGAGTAGACAAGCAATAATATTAATTAAGGATTTAATTTCGACTTATTTTTACAGTCTCATTCAATCGTACAATAATATTTAATAATTAAAAATAACTTCCGCAATAGTAATATAATAAATTAAATTTTAACTAACTGCCAAAACAAAAATTAAATTTTAACTCGTTTGATACCCCCTCAATCACTGACCCCCTCAGTCACTGATGAAGTTTTTTTTTTTTTTCCTGGCCTGTATCATTTACGAATACTCTTCATAATTGAAGTATTTATTTCTGAAGTCATCAGAATATTAATCACTATTTTGATTTTAGTTTAATTTAAATATACTATCAATATAATAATTTTATGCACATATCCAATCATATATTAATCCATGAGTACATTATTTAACAATGCTAATAAACTTAATCGTGCAAGGATACACAACGAAGGCAGAACTAAGAGATCCAAAAACAAAGTCAAAATTAATTAAATTATAATATTGAAGCAATAATATGGACCTTAACATGAATTTAACCATTTATATAATTTCTACTTTTTTTAATTAATCATTTCTAAATATAAATATTTTGTTTTAATAATAATAATTTCATCCACCGAGCTATCTCAACAATGAAAAAGAAAAAAAAATCAAATTCACTGTAACAATGAGATATCAGTGAGAAGCATATAGGATAACCTATAACCTAAGCAAAGAGGGGGAGGGAGGGAGAGAGAGAGAGAACAAGAAGAACATGATAATGGCAATCTAATTCTGACATTCAAACCGCACGCTTCGCCGGAGCACTGTTGTCAGAAAAGCACGTGAGGCTTCATCAACGCATGATTATCATAATATTAACAAATCATTAAAATAATTCCAACTATGCATTAATTTAAAAAGAAGTACTGTAGGAGAAACTTAGATGGATTGACAAGCACATTGCGTTGTAGTGTCCTTGATCCCAGGACTTCTTGTTCTTATCCCAAAAGGCAAAATTCCTCTAAACCTTTCATCATTAGATTAACACAAAAAGGAAAACAATCAAACAAACAAATAGTGGGTTTGGTTGCTAGCTAAGATACTGCCTTTCAATTTTAGGCCCCGGTCAAAGGTATTCACCAGGTGAGAGAGGGAAAAAGAGATGTAATTAATAAATGAATAAAGTTAAGGTGGGTGTTTGTATCATCCTATGGCCGACATAACTTGTTTGTTGGCAAAACATATGGGGAACATAGATTGTGACTTAACTCACCCAAAAAAAAAAAGCTATTGCAAATAAAGAAAACAGAAAATGAGGTCCCCTACGCACAAATTTAACAAAAGGGAAAAATAAAAGAAAGGGGGAGCTTTTTGCAGTTTTACATTTGACTATCATTTTGTTCCATTTCGGAGTGTAGCCTTTTCAAGATATAGCATGTGCCTCTCAACTTGGTCTGAAGGCAAAATTATAATCAGCTAGCTAGGCTGACATAAATCACTAAAATAGTTGGGTGCAAATTAATGGATAGCCACCGTTGAATACCCTTCTCACAAAACCAACTATGCTGGACCTTTCATTGTGTATATCTAGTCCCTTTTTTTATATAAATTATTACTAATACGACAGATTATATGTAGGAAAGATTTTAATCTTTCAGCCCTCTTTCTTTGAAGGATATATGTAGGACTTTAATATGTAACGATGATTTATCCGGGTTTCAACTCATGAGAATAAATCTGATGTTTAGGATCAACACGTTCCAAGCAATATTTTGTCCAAACTTTAAAATTTTTTCTCTCAATACATTTTTAGGTTAAGTATGAGGTCATATTTTGAGTTGGTTCAATTCCGAATAAAATTACACAATCTTTTTAAAATTTGCATTGTATTGTTTTAAAAAATTGATAATAACCAACAAAACTTTTTACATTTCAATTAAAATATTTAACGGTCCATAATAGTATTTTGATCTAGATATAATTTCTTTTAAAATATATAATAAAGTATTTTTAGAATTTTTATTTCTTTTTCAAATATTTTATGATACATAATACTTAAAAGGGCAAATTACATTTGACATCTGTCAAATGTCCAAAATGTTCACGGATTGAAGAGCAGTATAATAATTTTATACACTCAAGGACCAAAAATAAATTTTATAAATATAGAAAAGTTATGGTAAATTTCACTAAATCTCAAAAGATCGATGTAATTTGCTCCATCTACATTATGTTATTCAAATATCATATATTTTTTTATCTGAACTGTTCCTTAGTCAGCTCATAATATATCAAGGTAGATTTAGATTCAAACAAATGACCCGATCCAAAAATATTGGTCATATTTTGGATTCAATAAAACCTATCCCATCCTTATCTTATTTTACGATTCTTGTATTCTTTATTCGTCTTTATATATAATTTGGGGCGTGGTTTCTTTCTTGACTAAATTTTTAATAAATTGTAGGTAAGGCTTTTGAGAAGACAAAGGCTGAATCAGGTGAACATGCAAGCACTTAATTATTCAGGGCAACACATGCATGGCAACACATGCATGAGACTTTCATACTCCTATAGCTAGCCCCTAACAACTAGTCCCTAAGTTTCCAATAATGCAGTTCGGGTGCAATATTTTTAGAACCAATGTAAACTAATGGCTATTCAATATATGTATGTAAGCGACCGTCTGACATTCGTGTATGCAAACAATTACAATCACGGAGATTATATTTGTTTATATGTCTCCAATTAACATAGGAAATATTTCCTCGAATGAATGGCGATAACACATTCACTGCAAGAAATTTGGTCTAAAATAACACTTATTTTTTAGAATATATGAAAAGTGCTGTTTTTGCACACATAAATAACATTTTTTTTAAATGTATTGTTTTTTATATCTAAAAAATATTGTCTTCTTTATTCAAAAGTGTTGCCTTAAATAATTGGCCACACTTGCTATAACAACACCATGAAAAATAATACATTAGCTTAAAAAATGTATTATTTTGTTAAAAAATATTACCTTTGACAATTGGATATACAATATAATAACTCTTCAAAAAATTATGCATTAACTTAAAATATATATAACAAAAATATAGCCTTTGCTATATCAAAAATAATACAGTTAAAAAAACTTTACCTATATGTGCATAAATAACACTTTTTATATTCGTAAAATTAAGTGTTGTTTTAGCTAGGCATATATTTCTTGGATTAGGCTCCAGCTAGCAGGATCTGGAAGGCGCTAATCATTCAATTATCTCGCACAAATCATGCATGCAATTCACTAGCCCACCGTCATCTTCACAATGTAAATAACATATAGGATTTTCAATCAGAACAAGTTGTATATCGCCAAATGCATTGTGAGCACAATACACCCTATATATGCGTACCTCTCGATGATAATTATTAACCAGTATGATCTATAATCCAACCGAGTAACTAACAGTAATTAATTCGTGTAATTAGTCATCCAAAGATTAAATATAATAACACCATCATAACCAAAATTCTAAAGAAGAAAAAATTACTGTTTACTATTTTTCTTATCAGAACATATGATATGATAGTTAAAGAAGATGCGTGATAGCAAATAATTACAGAAGCCGGCCACACGAACCCAGTAATCTATGCATCATTAAAGGTGAGTTAAATTCGTTCAACTATTTAGTTAGTTGTGTTTAACCTTCTCAGGGAGGAGAGAAGGTTCATATAAATATCGGGGCACACCATCATGCTTGGCTGTTTCCATGAAAGCCTCACTTTCAATCAGAGAACTAATATTATTATTGGAATATTCTCTTCTCTTTACGTTATCGTTCAAGGCAAAAGGATCGAATGCATGCTCAGATCAAAGGGTTCGATTTAATGTTGGACATGTCGGAGCGTTATTCGGAAACATATATATTGTATCCGTGCTACAGCTTCCATTTTCAGTACTTTGGTACTTCAATATATCAAAGTGCTTATGGCAAAAAGATTCAATAGTCAAAGCAGCGGTCAAAGATGAGGGCATGGTGGGGAATGATCTAATAAGCGCCGAAAGGTACAAAGGACAGTCATCATCCTAAGAGGGGTTTAATAAGAGACAAGAAAAGACACATTTTTTTTTTTCGATCCCTTCTATTCCCTCCTTTTCTCTTTTCATTTTTTTACTTTGAGTTTTTGAACTAAGTCTCCAAACTAAGTCCAGTTGTAACTAGTCTAAAAGGAAGGGACCCATCCCAAAAAGTTTGCTACACTATAACAACATATGATTTTTGCTTCTGTCCTATGTGTATAATGATCTAGCTAGTTATACACTGTTTTTTTCTTTCACTTTTGAATTTCGATTATCTAACTTTTGGTCAAAATTGTGCTCCCTCATAATTAGTGGGCCCCGGAGTTTACCTTTCTAATGTAAATAGTACTGAAGCATATAGGACCAATTATTGCACTCCTCACTTTGAGTTGGTATAGTGCTGAATTATGGACATTGGCCATCAGGACAGTGAAAATGGGGATAAGATGGAATAATATAGTTAGTTATACTAAACTGATGTATGTGTTACTTATTGTAGGAGAACAAAAAGGAAGCAGAAAAAGAAAATATACTAAAAAATTACTCTTAACAAAATCATGAGGTTTTATAAGCTACCTACCTGAATTCTTTAGGATTCTATCCTTAGAGTTGTATTTGTACCTGTATTCTCTTAAGGCTATGGATTGCTTGGTCCCCTCCTAGTGTGGGCTTATTGTTAGTCCCCTCTTTATAAATCACCTGAACCATTGGATTAACTAATTATAATATGTTAATGGCTTAAGAGAATAATACACAACCACCTCGGGCGTAGGTTTCCAGATATCGGTACCACAAAGCGATAAGGGGCGATCAGCAAATATTTACTCCATACACAGCTACAGAGTAGTCTGTTAGTTAAAAGCACGTGCCATTCATAAGCCGTTAGACCTTAAATCAAACAATCCAACGACTCCTACTGCACTATGGGCATGGGGACTAACGTTAGTCCCAAAGAAGCCCGGAGTACGGAATCGGTCACCCACTTACACTGCTTGTTTATGACTTCGGGTAGAAAGCAGGTTATGAAATTAACCGGCAACATTTGATTGATCACAAGATTCACGACTCAATCTCATCCCTAGCTTTATCCCATTTTATTTATAATTATGCCATAATATGATAATAATTATATTTAAAATAAATTTTCATTCACATTTTAAGTTCAATTTAGGTACGTAGGAAAAAAAGAATAGTATTATTTGAACTAAAAGTATGACATTTTATCAATTTTAGATGTGGTGAAAAAGTGGGATGAGTGAAAAATAGCATGATATTTGAGGATGAAAAAGTGGAGGCATGTCCTATTAAAACATCCACTTTTAGATGTTCAAGTAGCATTTAAAAATAAAAAAAATAGAAAGACGGAACATTTACTTAAA
Organism: Dalbergia oliveri; assembly: GCA_030441495.1. NCBI lineage: Eukaryota > Viridiplantae > Streptophyta > Magnoliopsida > Fabales > Fabaceae > Dalbergia > Dalbergia oliveri. The sequence goes on along the minus strand of JAMLFY010000001.1, from coordinate 49,886,490 downwards.
TAATGTGATATATTTCGAAACTGCAAGATGGATGAGTGAATTATATAACTTTTTGCCAAACTAATATTCTTTTCTTTTAAAAAATGCTAACTAGATTTTTTAGGTATGTAGTATTACTCGTCGAAAAAAAAATCATTCCAATGTTTGATTCTTATTGAAGAAATAGAAACATGAACTATTGTTATTAGAAACAAAATATATAAAATAATTTTTTGTTAAAGCTTGTTTGATTTGAATAAGTAATTTACCAATACTACTTATGCCTTTGAAACAAGGATGAAAATCTTCTATCCGTAATTAAATGGTGTTACATTTCTTGTCCCCTCAATTATTTATTGTCATGTGAAAATATAAAAATAAAAAAAGATTTTAAAATTTATAAATTATTAAATATATAATATGTATCTTCCATATATTGATAAATGATTAGGAGATAAAGAATAATTAAGACACTATTTTAGGATAAAAGATTTTCATCCCTGAAACACATGCCTTCAAGTCCAGTGAATGATAATAATAATAATAATAAATTCAAGCATTCAAAAAGCACAGGAGAGAGACTTAATTTGAGCCAAATTAATTCACCTGCAATGCACTTCACTAATGCTTTATTAAAAGAATTATTGATGTTGGTATAGAACACATTTGATAATAAATTAATTATTGAAAACATAATTGATATATATATATATATATATGAAATAAAGATCAATGATCAAGAAATTATCAATGTATGTGTCAAACACATGAAACCGAATCTATATTATCGGTATTCTTATAAAATTGAATTTTTTTTTATTTTATGTTACCCTGGTAAAAGTAAAAGCCAAAAATGACTGTGACTCCATAAAGTAATTAAGTGCAGAACGGCGTGCTTGCATGTGAAACAAGTCCGGCCGAAAGAGGGAGATGCCCACTCACAATAAACGCCAAAGTTTCAAATTCTCCCGAGGCTACTCAGCCACACGCAGTGAACATAATATCTGCAACTTCCACGGCAAACATGGCAGACGGACAAGGAAAAATATGGTAAGATGGATAAAGTTGTGCGCCTGCTGTGTCTCAAGTGCGGCTAAATGTTGATGCAGGTGATCAACAGGTCAAAACTAGGCCAAAAATATATATATATATATATATATATATAGTAGGGGCTGATTTTGCTCATTTTACTTTAATCCTTGAAAATAAAAGAATGTCATTCTAATTGCTGAAATTACCAAAAGTAATTCAAATTTACTTGTTACACAAATATGTCCGGAAATGTTGAGTTTTAATATATATATCAAAATATCGTTGATTTTCAAAAAGACATGTATAAGCGAACGGAAGTAATGCTTCTTATGATAAGTCAAGTTAATCCCCACAAATTGAAATATTTTTTCCAATTTCAAAAACAATAATTTCCTAATTTCAAAGCGAATGCATGGACCAAATTAACCTTCAACTCCTCTACTGAAAATAAATGGCATCGGAATTTGTGAGTCAAAATTAATTATGATCATAAATCCACCAATAGTGAATAATTTGGTGTGAAGTTACCTAGACAAGTCAATACATACCAGAGGTACTCCAAGAGCATTGGTATTTCAAGTCCATTCACATAGATGGCAAATTGACACTAACATAAAGAAATGAAATGATAGAGAGGATTACAAAAGCATTTCTTTCCAATTATACTCATAAATCATGTCAGTATATTAACAAAGGGACAAAAAGCTAAAGGCGAATAAACGAAAAAGAACAAGGGCAAAAAAAAAAGGAAAAGGAAAAGGAAATCCAAGACATAAACAAAGGAACTTTGAGTTAGTACAGTGTCAGCTATAGCTACTAGCTCATCTACGGTCTCGTGAATTATGATTTGTCAGTACAACTCATTTTCAGCTAAAGACTAGTCCTTCCTTGCGTTGCTGCATTGCATGGTAAAGAAAACACCATCACCACTGTGTCCTTCACCTTTCATCATTATATGCACAGATTCTCATCCCGCCCTTTAACTCTCCAACCTCGTGCATGAGATCATTCCATGCCAAATATTGGCGTTTGAAAGAGACTGGGTTTTGCATGGGATTGGAATGTGTGCAGTGTTGGCCCAATCCAGTTTCCATAACCGGTAGAGCTCTCATAACTGCTGTTACTATTTAGAGAAAAGATGGGCGTGGCGAATGGGATTGAACTCGACGAGGAAACACTGCTTCCACCACTTTGTTGTTGTTGTTGATGGTGGACAAAGATGCCTCCTCCTCCACTGAAAAACGTGGCATTGTTATCACTGTTGGCATTTGAGGGTGCAGCAGAGAAGTCCATGTGGAAGGGTGTGGTGGAACTTGAGCTCTGCAAGGAAGTGCCATTGCTGTTTGAAGGTGGAAAAGAGATTGCGGGTGCAGTGACACTAGTAGTGTTCTTGACAGCGCTTTCCAGCGGAGGGTTAGGGTACCCTAAGATGGACCAGTAATCTGAAGGGTCTTGCTTGATGGGAATGGCGAAGCTCAGAGTTGAGCTTGATGGTTGCTGAGATGCTGCTGCAAAGGCCACGGATGAATTGGCTGAAGATGGATCTCGTTCGTCGGAACGGCTCGCCTCGAGGCTTTTGGTATCAGATAGAGAATCTGTGGAGTTTTTGTTCTTGCATGACAATCCACCAATGGGAAGGGTGCTGTTTGCGATGCTCTTCACGTCGTAGCGACTCATGTCGAAGTTTGTGACTGCGTTTAGCCCTCTGAATTTGATAGCTGCAATGTCATAGGCTTCCGCAGCTTCTTCTTGGGTGCCTGTTTGATTTTGGGGAAAAAAAAAGCTCAAGTTATTAATACACATTATTGTCAAATCAAAGAGAAATATTATTTGAATATATATACATACAGTATATGAATGTGAGTGTAAATTAGTATTAAAGTATATATATATTGAAATAAAAAATGTAGAGTATATAAAGATGTATTTGGTGTTGGAAAGTTATGAAAATAACATGACTATAAACAAAAAATAAATAAATGGGTCGTTATAGATATTATTTTGTATGTACATGGAAAATGAGCAACTTATTGTTTCTTTTTAAAAAAATCGGATACAATAATAGAAAGGAACAAAAAATAATTGATGGTGGCAATATGCAGAAGATATGGATGAATACTCACTGAAAGTGCCAAGGTAAAGGTCTTTGTTTCCGGCAACTCTGCCTATTCTTGCCTGCCATCGGCCATGCTGGTGGTGCCTGAAACAACGGATTTGAAAGACCGAATATAACTTATTTTATTCTTCCAGATTCAAAAGTTAGATGCTAACGGCCAAAAGGAATGAAAATGAGGCCACATAAAGTTAAGAACTTTAAAGTACAAGATAGACATGTATACCTAGTCACTCCTCTGTATATAGAGGCACCCCTAGAGAAACCACTGCTCTTCCTATTACATGGAGGAAAACAAATATGTCGATAAAACTATTCACATACTCTAATGCCGATAAAGTGGTAGTGGAACTTAGAATTAAAATGTTAAATATATATTATATTATACCTTCTTAGAGAAGCGACAAACTCTTGCCTGGTCATGTTCTTCATTTCCTCCAGTTCCTTCTCATAGTTGGAAATCTGTGAAATGCAAATGAAAATTGAATAAGGAACATTGATCAACTCGAATAAGAGTTGCGAAAGAACATATTGAGTTGCATAGAACAACTTCAAAAAAAAAAAAAAAAAAGACCCATTTGTGAGATGAAAGGAATCAATTAATCCTTGTAGAACTTACTGGAAAGTTGGTGGTGGTGGTTGGACCCCAGTACTTGAGAGCTGCGAGATCATAAGCTCTGGCTGCCTTCTCTTCCTTATCGTAGCCACCTACAACAAATTAACATAAAACAATGATTAAACTTGAGAAGAATCAGAATCTAAGGAGCACATTCAGCTCATGATCATGAATGGACAGGAGGGAGGAGGAGGAGGGAATATACTTTGGCACAGTAAATCAAATGATGTGGTCAAAGGCTAAACCAGGTTTTATGCAAAGCAAAACTGAAACTCACCCAAATAAACTGGAAAACCATAATGAGCAAAACGGATCCCACGGGTCAGCAATCATTCGCCAGGTACAAAAGCCACGCAAAGAAACAAAAGAAAAGCACGGTCAGAATCTTCAGCACAGCACAACCCAGCCATTCACTCACTCACAATAATAATAACGATAATAACAATAATAATAATAATAATAATAATAATGATAATGATACTAATAGTGATAATATAAAGAGAATAAGTAAAACGCACGCACTGCGACACTGTTGCGCTATCATCCTAGAATCTAGATGGACATGACACTGCAAGCAAACTAGCAAGACGCCAAAACCAAAGAAAGAAAATCTTTGAAGCTAATGATCTAATCTAATGCGCTGCTACTGCCACACTGGGCAGAGCAATCTGAGCCCTTGAGGAAGGGCCTCGCAGGCATTGGGATTTGAACCTCAACCTCAACTACGACACATTCTATTACTCCCATTTATTCCGGTCACATTCACTGGACCGTTCTCCCTTCTCACTCCACTCTCTGGTTCAGTCCCCAGATCTCGTGGACCCGGTTTGCGCATCTACCACCCCGGCTCACGTTAGATCATACCATCCCTCTTTCATTACCAAAACCCTAGACTTCTTAACAGTAATAATAGTATCATTAATTAGTAATTAATAATAATATAAAAACTAATCTCAGGAATACCATATTGTTATTATTGTTAAGATTGTTGTTGTTACCTTGTCTTCCCTTTCTGCTTTGTCCTTCCCTTCTGCAGCTGTTATCCCATAGATGAGCTTCATATCTCCCAGTCCATCTATGTCTGAAAATGAAAAAAACAAAATAAAATGAATGAATATATATATATATATATATTGTTTTTTCTGTATTGGAAAAATAATGATAACTGTAAAAATGATGATAATAATAGAAAGTGACGAAAAACGAATATGAGCTATGTACCGTGTGACGCCGCGGTAGATGGAGGTGCGTTGGCCGAAGGTGTCGACGGTTTTCTTCGTAGAAGGCTTCAGCGGTTCGGCGGTTGCTTCGGAGCCGAAGCCGCGGGGGAAACAGGCGGCGATGGTTGACTTAAGCTCCGAGTCGTATATGTCGTTGTTGTGGTCGGTGGAGAACGGGGAAGCTGTGGCGGTGGTGGTGCTGCTGGTTGTGGTGGTGCACATGTGGTGGCCGTTGCGGCGGCGGAGCCGCCAAGGAAGTCCTCGAACTTCGGTCCGCCGGTGAATATAGAGAGGTTGGTCGCTCCACCGACGGTGCAGTCGGCTGCCTCCGGCGATGCCTCCAAGGTGTTGCTACCTGCAAGATACATACTATTATTATATATATTTTTAGCCACAGAAAAAATAAAGCATATAGAGATTATTATAAAAAGGAATATTATATATTACTCCTATATATCTAAGGGTGAGAGAGAGAGAGAGAGACCTCGTGTGAGGGTGAGAGAAGGGGTGGGGGTGGGATAGGAGAAGGAGTGGAAAAGAGAGAGGTGAGAGGAGGAAGAGTGTGAAGAGGTGGGGAAGTGGTTGGAAGAGAGAAAGCAAGGGAGTCGGCGTTGTTTGTGGGCGGTGAAGAAGAGGAAGAGTCCATAGTTGTTGATATTGGTTTTTGTGTGTTCGTCGATGATCGTGAAAGAGTGGGGGGATTATGGGGGTTTCAAAGTTTCAGTTGGCGTCTTTGGAAACTGCGATCTTATAGAATCCAGGAGTATTTTAGAGAGAGAGAGAGAGATGGGGAGAGGTTGAAGAAGGAGTGTGAGATTATGACACAGATATAGAGGTGGTCTGGTCTCAGAGAGAGAGAGAGATCAGACTCAGGCTGGCTGAGCTCCTGCTTAGGGTTGCACGAAAACCGACGCTCTATTTCTCTTATTAATAAGGATGGATGTAAATATCATATATGAATGCATAATTTCCGTATCCACTACTGGAAATAGTTATTATACCTTTAGAAACATAGAGTTTATAAACATTATTTCTAATCACATCATCAGGAATTAAGAAATTAAATCTTTCGCTAAATATTTAAGAAGTCAAATTATCTATCAGCTGTGTTAGATATTGTGATGATGTAGGCGTAGATATAGATTTTTTTTCTAATTTTAATATATCCAGTAAATAATCTTAAGTCCCGTAACCGATAAATATTTTAGTTTTGGCATTGTTTCAATTTTTATATTTATTATATGTATTATATACATTTTGACATCATATTATACATTATTACGTATTTTGTTATTTGTTATGGTTTTTACAGATAAAAAAAATTAAATCAATTTTTTGATTGATTGAGTGGTCTAAATTTTTTTAAAAATAAATTATGAAAAAGGAATTTATAATAATATTTTTATGATTGCGTACGTATCTCTACTCTCTAGCAGCCTTTAGACAAAAAGGAAAATGAAACTGAATGTATTTTGCAGAAATTAAAACACCGTATTCTTTTCTTTTCAGATATTGCACAGTTTTGCTAACTAAAATGTCCAATGCAACTCTGCCTCTATACATCGTTGTGCGATCGATACATTGATTTTAGACTAAAACTGCAAATTACTTCCCCCAGTTATATTGGAGAATAAATTAATCTTTGGGACTTAAAAAATTATATCATGATCTCTCAATTTTCATAAATATGAATAAATTAGTACTCAGATTTGAAAAGTCTTATTATAATCCTCAAATTTTAGAAATTAAGACAAGTTATTTCTTTATTAAATTGTCATCTAAACCATTAACAGAAATATTCACATATCTTATCAACTGCTTAAGTATATTGTTAATTTTCATAATAACTTACCTCATAGCCCGCATTCAAAGAAAGAGTATTATACCGTTGATATCTTTTGGGAGGAGAAATATAAAAACTTTAAGAAATCTTTCTTATGAAAATAAAAGAAAAATAAGAACTTTAGAAGCATATGTTCTCTACAAAATAAAAAGGTAGCTTAAAGTCAAATTTTTTCTTTTGAGTATAAAACTATGGCGAGAGACAAAATGAAGAATAAGCTCTAAATGATCCCATTTATAGGAGTACAATGGTTACAATTAAAACTAATAGGACATATAAACAAATTAACAGAACAAATAGATATTTTTATTAATAACTTAAATCAAAATTTAAAGAAACTAATTGTCTCTATCATTAAAATTTAAGGGACCACAATAAATTTTTTTAAATCTATGGAACTAATTTATTTTCTATTATACATAAGACGACCTAGATTTTATTTTATTTTCTGTTTATCCAGTTTGTTTATTTAGTAGAGTTGATTGTGTTAAAAGGAGGAAGGAGTGAGAAAAGTGAGAAACATTAAGACATAAGAGGCAAAGTGGAAGCATTTTATAGGAAGAATGGGCGGTCGGGCTGTGTCTTTGCCCAAGATTAGAAAGCATTGCTTTAGGACAACGACATATTGATAGACACATAGAGAGAGATTTTGATGACTAGCAAATACGCAATGCAAGTATGGATGTATGAAACTTTTATGGGTCAATTTGTTTAGGACAGAGATCGATCATAGTAAGCAATCATCTGATAGATTAATTTACATATATTTGATATATGAATGTTGAGGAAATTATACATGCTTATAATGTATGATGAGCTCGGTACTAGTAATAGCAGTAATTATATGCAATGTATCATTGTGGGGAAGCAAGACGGAAGAAGAGGGGACACGGTGTCCCATCAACCACAACGGGTGAGTCTTGAAACATTATTTCAGTCGCTAAATGTAAATGAAAAATGAAAATGGTCCCTCTAACCTCTACTCATTTATTAGAAATGACCCATTTTTTCATATTCCACAACCTTATAAAATAAAAGGAATGTAATGTTACGTGACTAGAAATATTTGTCAGATCAGAATTGTTGATAAGTTTTACTAAAATTCAAATTGATGAAAATTAAATGCCAACTACGGTAAAGGCTTATGATTAAGATTGAACTCATATCCTATTGATTTAGATCTTCGGTTCTCGATTTCCTGTCTCTTTATCCCCCAGCTCTCACTAGTCTGTGACAAGTACAATTATACAATAACACTTTTGAATTTTTTCAAAATCAACTTTTAACAACTATTTATAACTTATTGATGGATAGGAAATGAGATATAAATTGAGGACAAAAGAATTATTTCCCATACCTCACAAAGACGTGTTTGAATTTGCTGATCAATGCGATTGGGAGGTTTTCTTTAACTCTAGTGGATACTGGCGCTTTTCCCCAATTAAACTTTTGTGTAAAAAATATTAATGTTTAAACAAATCAAACTTTCAATTAATGTTGATTCAATTGTTAGAAGTAATCGCATATCATCATTCTAAATATTCTCATGATAAAGTTCTGAACGTTTAACATTTCCAAAAGAAAAAGTCTGACGGAGGTATCATTTTATCCAAAATTCCTTATCCAAACCAAAGCCATGGGCAAAACACAAAACTAAGGAGCTGATATGTGAGCCAAGGCAAATTGACTGTGATGGCTATGTTATTAGAGATGAGATTTTGTTCTTTTGCTTTTAATTAAAATGAACGGGGTAAAATGACCCAAAGACGATGATGCTAGCTATTTGAATCACGGCATCTCTATAGTCTCATCATTTCCCCTTTGCCGCGAGTTTCTTTCTTCTTTCTCTTTGCTTCATGCCTTTTGAACCGCACTGGCATCATTCTTTTTCTTTTTCTTTGATGGCCTCTTCGCGCCATACCGCCCATATCTCTACCACATTCTCTTTGAACCCTATTGTTTCCATTTTTATCCTTTTACTTCAGATCACGCTCACAATTTTCTTTTTGCTTTTGACAAAGTGTGCTGCAGGTAAGTTAAAACTACAAACATTTTACACACATATATATACACTTTCACATGTATGAAAGTTGTGCAAGTTTGCTAGAAATTAATTAAGATATTACTTCACTTTAATGAGTCAGCTACAGAAAGGGCGTTTATGTGTATCAGAAATATATAAAGAAAAAATAAATTTTCGATCATCAGAGCTGACTATGAGAAGAGAATCAATGACCTACAGATAATGGACCTTCGATATCATTAATTATCGCATTCCAATTTCGAAAACTTGTGGTTTGGTATCAGTTAAATCAACTGAAAAAAACAAAAAAAGAATTGGTAGAGTGATGAAAAAAGATAGCATATTATTGGAGCAGCTAGCGCTGGTCTCGGATGACAGAGAGTAACAGATTTAGTACAGCGGCATCACCTGGCGTGCATGTAACTCTTAGGACACGTACGCGACATTTTAAAGTTTATATTACACACTTTCCGACACGTGTCAACAGATTCTCCGGATGCCATGTTGCATGTCATCCGAATCTGATTGATATTTATTTAAAGCATCTATAGGTGAAATCGCTGAAATGGTAGCTTGGCTGATAATGTATGCCGAAAGTTCTTATTATATATATATATATACACACACTTTTAAAATAACAAAAAAATACCAACCAAAAGGTAAAACATAAAATTTTATTTATATTATTTAATAATGTTTACTGATTTAATTATTAGGGTTAAACGTATTTTACTCTTTAAACTTATATATCATGTGCAATTTATATTTTTAAAATATGCATCATGATATCCTAAAATTTTTAAACATGCAAAAAATCTACATTTCAAATAGCGTAAAACTTTAGGTTATACCATCTGTCAATTGCAAAGAAGAAAAATTTCACAGGGGTCAAATGAACTAGGAAATTCATAAGCAAGGTGTTAATTGTATAAATTAGAAATATCAAAGGGTTAAATGTAAATAAATCATACATTTACTAGTTGTCAAAACTATGTTAAGGGGTATTTTACATTATTTGAAAAATTCAAGGATGTTAAGATACACATTTTGAAAAGTCATTATGTAAATTGTGTATTACCTAATAAAGTGTATTAGTAAAGTACATTTTACCCTTTTATTATATTAAAAATAGAATTGAAGTAAGAGAAAATACTGACTTATACATATTAAACATTGAATAATATAAAGTCCTACTTTTTTTATATTCCGAATTCTTAAGAATTTCGTAAAAAAACATAGTGAAAATAGAAAAAGGGAAATTGAGCTAGGAAATGGATATATCATTATCATATGGATGCCTGAGTGCCAGAGCCAGCCTGCCCTGCTATATTGCTAAGGTATGGCCACCAGTGGCATTCATGTATCATTACTACGGCCATGGACCTGGGACAATAAATTCACCGTTTATTGCTATTAAATAAGGTTATGTACCAAAAAAATATTGGTAACATTTCTTGTTTCTAGAAACATCCCTTAGATAGAGTAGAGAAAAGACATGTAAATTAACAAGTCTATATCAAACACCATTACTAAAAACACCAACAAAAAATTCTACAAACAAGTACGCAGGAAAAATTCTGCAAACAAACATCAAAATGTATTAAATTAACAAAGCCAAAAACCAATTGTAGAATGATCGTATTATGAAATTATTTCTCCTGAAAGTTTACATTGATAGATAAAGACACATAAATAATTTTATATTTAACATGTCATCTCACACAAATATTTTTTTTGGATTTGAGTATAAATATTTTTTTCATAATAAGAAATAATAAATTTGAACCCTGATCTTTTAATTATGATGACTCTAATATCATATTATAAAATCATCTTCCCAAAAACATAAAGTGATAGATAAAAACACATAATTTTATATCTAACTGCATATCAAATATTGTATAGACCTTTGAGTGATCTAATTAATCAGTGGTAATTTTCTTTAAACAACTTGATTGACTTATAAAAACGGTTAAATGGAAACTCAATCTCAAGAAACGTGTGATTTTTTTCCCGGTGAAAAGAAACATGAGTTTAATATTAATTAAAAGGAAAATGAGGCCTATTAGTACAGTTAATACAGTTCGAATTTTAATGGAGAAAATTAAAGTACCCAGTTATCTCCAATAAAAGATACGTAAGCAGTTAAAAAAAAATCCTTAAATTTAATACTCGGTTGAAAAAAATATTGATAATACAATCTGTTCAGCACTACATTTGACTTGTCATTTATTTTGTGCAACGGTGAAACTTGTCATATTTGTTTTAATGTTCTTATTACAATCAGTTGCGCAACATAAGTTGTCTCATATACTTTATTTCACACAATTTTGTTTATTATTGTATCATGCTATAGCATTAATGTACGGGGGCAATTCGTGACCTATATTGTACTTGTAGAAGAAAATAAATAAAGAAGCCTAGAGATGTGGCCTCATCCTATTGAGATATCTAGTGCGGAACCATCTAAATCGTGTTTATTATAAAAAAAATAAATAAATAAAGAAGTTGAAGAACATAAAAGATGGACAGAATAAAATAATCATCTCTTCAAAAAATTTAAACTGATAGCCATTAGAGATGTGAATATGAATAATTGTTTTGTCTAACACACTACTTTATACAAATACCTCTTTTTGAATAAGAAACATGAATAATTTTTTAGTAGAAGGGATAAAATTAAACTATTGACCATTTGATCAGTGCTTTAATATCATGTCATAAACTATTTATTTCAAAAAATTGAACTAATAAGTAAAGACACATAAATAATTTTAAATCAATCAGATACTACAATAGATTATATATATCTCTTCCATGTTTTGATTTCACATAATAACACGTTCATGATACTGTCACTTACATTAAAATAAAAATTGTGATGGATAAGTTCGAAAGGCTTAGTCGAAATGATGATTTTTTTTTAGAAATGCTTGGTTTTATAAATAAAATTCACATGGTTTTTTATCTGCATCTTAACCTAGCCCATATCCCTTTCTTTATAATATGTCATGGAATTCTTTTGTATTGAAAAACCATGTTAGATGCATGAATTATTAGCATAGTTGGCATCAAAGTGCATGTGTTGCGGCACAGCGTTGATACCATTATTGGATAATTGTGAAGGATGTTTTCTATTATTGGATACGTAAAGTCTCATAGTTAATGCCATTATTGTCAAATCGAAATTACGTGGAGAGTTTCTCTACGTAAAGATATTCCTCAATTGTGTAAACAACAATTCTTTCCACAAAGAAACAATCAAGCCGAATGATATGAAAGACATCGAACAAGTGAAGAGAAGACAACAGAATACTCCGATACGAATCGACAGGATCGTGCTGGATATGGAACTAGCTAGTTGGTGATTGATGCTTGTCAACTCAAGGTGCAACTAAGGTTGACAAAAATGTGAATTAATATAACCACTCAACAGAGTGCACAATTAATTAAATGAGTAATTGATGTCACAATAAAGAAGGGCAACTTTTCGAACAAAAAAACCCTGCTTCCATTAATTATATAAGGTTTTGCTTCGTCCGGGTTTAAAGAAAACGACACTAAAACTAACAAGAAAATAAGGGTAAAGAAGAGGTAATTCTTTCCTGAGCAACATAAGCGGCAAATATAATAGAAATACAACAAGAACCGCATTAGCTAAATAGTTTGCATCTCACTATTCAATCACGCTTAAACAGCTCCATGCGGGTTTTAAGAAGCAAACATTGCGTCGTGGCTCCAGCTTTTCCATTAGACAAAGCAATTTCCATATTTTACCAAAGCCTAAATTCGACATTTCATGACATATATAATTAACTTTCTTCAAAGCTATTGAGTTGCATCACACTATAGAGTATAGAGAGACATTGCTCCCCATATTAATAGGAATTCATGGATTGATGGTGACGAATTTAAGTAATTGAAAGACTATAAGTTCAAATCGTACCGTTACAACTTATTTTTTTTTTTAAAAAAAAAACCTGTTCACAAGGGACCTTGTACTGCATCTCTAAACCTCAATAGTAATAAATCCTTTACTATTTTTGGAAACAAAGCCAAGAAATAATTGTGAGCATACCTGCAACTAATTGCATGCTTCGAGTTGGATGGGACGACTGAAGATAGTATACTCTCGAGGTGCTTAATTAGCACCTGCCATGGTCCAATTTTTAGAGTAACTTTTAGGACCAGTGTAACACATAGTGTCGATGTTCACTTTCGCCGTTCGTAAATAACCCTTCGAAGCTCTCACGTAGGTATCCTATATCTACAGTAGCTTTTTTATGATTGGTTATTTGTTGATGATAAAATTAGCTAAATTATACTAATCAAAATTTTGGAAACTAATTGTCAACAATTTTTTAAAATAAATCAAATTGTTGTTAGAAGAAAAATATTATTTGTGCTTATAGGGTGTGTAAATTTTATTAAAGTAAGATCCATATTCTATTTAATAGTGTGAGTTAAGAATTGTCCACTTTCTATGAGGACAAATAACAAATTAATTGTTAAAAATTTAAGCAAATTACCATTATTGAACAAAAGTTTAGTTATAGTGAACCTAATATTGGATATCATCATCAGCTAAACAAAACTATTCAAGTAAATCACATTCACTGTTATACACTATATAACTAATAACTTGACAGGCATACAATAACGACATAAATGTCACTTGGATATGGTCAAGGGGTAGTGAGTGAGGATTGAAAGTTAAGACAGCAGTGTCAATTATCATATATATATATATATATATATATATATATATATATCCCGTGTTAAATGAAAGGATTAAAATAATAATGCAAATGATATGGATCGATCACAATTAAATAGTAAGTGAAGCAGGATTAGACAAGAAATATGGTGGCTCGCTGCCGAATGGACACTTTGACCCCGGACCATGCGGACACTTGTCTCAAATGTTAACAGACAAATGTGTCCTCTAGCGACTCAGCCACAGCACCAATCGCCAATCCAAATCGAAAGCCACAGCAAAGCCCAGATTCACATTGCACATGTGAGAGAGAGAGAGAAAGAGAAATAAGAGATAAATTAAATTTTGATAATATCGTAAAAGAATTTTATTCTATCATTTAACTATATATCGTCTTATATGAGATTTTTGAAATAATCAATATTACACTTAACTATTCTAATTGAACGTGCAATGTATAATTATTAATTAGATAATGACATAGAATTGTTTTATATTGTCAATGTAATAAAATTAATCTCATAAATTAAAGAGGGACAGTGAAATAGATTAGGTAGGTGGAAAACAATTTAATTGACTAAAATGCGGGGTGCAGACAGGCAGGACCTCAAAACCCGGATAGGAGTTAAAACTGCTTTAACATTAAGCAATCAGAATGCAAGGAGGAAAAATGCCTAAAAAAATAAGCGCAAAAGGTTGCACACTGCTGAAGTTATTTGTAAGGAATAAAGAAAAAGGAGAGGGATTGAGATTGGTAGAGAGTTCGGCGGGAATGTGTTCGCATTTGAGGGTTGATTCCCTTCAAATCTGCGGTAAATAGAAAAGTGACTCATTTTAAACTTAAACTAATAATTGAGGTGTTAAAAAAATACCGCACTAACATACAAATGTTGTAACATAAAGTAAGCAATGGGGGCAGCTGGCTACTAAAAGCCATTTTCTTTAATTGAAGGCCAAACACTTTGCCGGAACGGTCAAACTTTGTTTACAAAAAGCCATTTGCAGAGTGTAGTTTGTGGTCAGAGAAACGAATCATTCCTCAAGTTGGCTACCCATATCTTAATTTGTATTTTATTATTACTTCATGATCGCCTCTCGCACTCATCTATTTGTATTCTAGTTTAGCAATTCCCTTTTTTTATTTTAATCTTAGTTGTGTTTGCTTAAATTATTGTTCTTACATTCTAAGTTGGGAGAAAGGTCTTGTGTCTTATCCCTACATGATTTGAGGCATATACAAATGTGGGTCCAACTAAGGATTCATTGTACGTGTGGTTTGATTATGATTCTACTACAAAAGAAGAGCCCTCGCAAGTGAATCAGAGGGTTGTTGGCTGCCCACGTTTTCTAAGCTAAAAAAATATTTCCCTCTGGCGTTTTTCTAACTTCGGTACAGAATTTTCAATATATGCTAACATTTAACAACCTAACGGTGTATTATGCATACTCGGATTCGGGAGAGAATTTAGACGCAATTTTTATCATACTTTTATCGAAATAAAAAATTGAAGTTATAATTGTGAAGGTAGAGTGAAGACGGTGCATCCACATGAGGGTCAATCGAGCCTTGAAGATGGGATCGCACGTGGCGACTTAGAGATATACCGTCTACAGAAAAGAAAAATGATCTACCACCACAGCACGTGACATGGAAGCAAGAACCCTGTTTACACGTGCCAGTTCAGCCATAAGAGGAAGAGGGCGGTGGAAGTGGTGCGGGAGTGAAAATACACGTGATGCTTCCACTTGCATTTTCATTCTAATATGCATCCACCGGAGCGTTCTGATATGGGAAGAGTGGACTTATGGACCATCATGGTCCAGGTGGCTATTTTACTATTTTATAAAGTTGATGAGTTTTATAGAATATCTTTTATCTTTTGATCAATCATAACCTTCCTATTATTAATTATTAGATTAAATTATCTAATAAAAACGATAATTATCTAATGATTAATAATAAAGAGTTCATAATGAATCTATAAATTTGAGATT
This sequence comes from Dalbergia oliveri, assembly GCA_030441495.1. Taxonomy (NCBI): domain Eukaryota; kingdom Viridiplantae; phylum Streptophyta; class Magnoliopsida; order Fabales; family Fabaceae; genus Dalbergia; species Dalbergia oliveri. Next base: position 49,870,952 of record JAMLFY010000001.1, on the reverse strand, counting down.
CAGCTTATAATTTATTTGTCTGTAAAGTTATAGGGCACTTTTAGAACTTAGAGAAGAGATGTACGGTTTTATGTGATTAACAAAGTGATTGTAAGGGGATTGTTAATTAGATACCTTGAAATACACGTTCCATTTTTAGAAATAAAAGAGTAAGAAACCCTGTTGTTTTCCCCGTTAAATTTATGTAAGCAATGCAAACTAATCTGTTAACATAATTTTATTTTTTAAATTAGTATATAATGACAATTACACCCTAATACATAGCTATAAAACAATTATTTTCTATAAAAAATGCCATTATTTTTTATTTTATTTTAATTTTACTTTTCAATTAAGCATTTACTTAACATTACAATTATTTATAATATGAAAACATCTGCCATGATAAGCATTGATAGCATAAGGTATGTTAACATTTTAATATTTTTCGTATAACAATGTACAACATGTTGTATTATATGATATACTTCTATCACCTCCCTCTTACAAATAAATCTAATCTTAAATAAATATTTAACAAAAAATTATAAATAAATTGTAATTTATAAAATTCAAAATTGATATTTTATTTAAACATTTATTATTTGTAGTTATATATATTATATAAAAATGAAAATATAGTAAAATAATTTTTATTCCTTATTCAAATGTAAACTTAAATTAGGATGGGTGTAAAATGCCTAATAAAACATGTCAAACACATGTTTAGAGTTAGGGCAACTAGGGTGAAATCTGTTGGATAATGGAATTGGAATTGAAACTGTAAAATAGAATTTTAATTTCAATTTTAGTTCTTTTAAGATTAGAATTGATTTAGAATCTCAAATTTTATGTTTGAATTTAATACTAAAGAATTGTAACATGATAAATGAGAAAGAGAAAGAACTATATGTACTTTAATAAGGGGAGAAATATTTGATAGGTTGTGGAATTAACAATTTATAGAATATAGATTAAGAATTAATAACAAGAGTCCGATCCATTTTAATTGTTTTTTAATTCCATCAAATTGGGTTACAAAATTATAATTTCAATTATATTTGTTACTATAAACATGAAAATTGAAAAATTAGAATTGATCCGTACAATTTTAAACTCTAATTCTATGATTAATTCCAGATGTTAAATGGGACATCAATCTTATTTTTATTTTTCTTTTGTCTAAACTTAGTGTTATTTATCCAAAACAATTAAATACAAATTGGGGGTATAAGTAGTAACGTTGTTTCTTTGGCCACATGGTAAGGCAATGTCTACAGTGTATGCGCAGAAAAAATCCCATATTACCATAACCAATATCACATCGGTCATCAGGAAAAAAATAAAAGAAAAATTGGTATCACAATTGTTAATATTCTTCACCGTTGTATCAACCAGTCAAATACTCGCTCCATTCATTTATAACTGTTTTTTAAGATTTTAACAAATAAATTAAAAAATCATTAAAATGCACAAACACACATAGAACAAAAGCTTATGTTGACAAAATTATTCTTTTAAAAAATTCTAAAATAATTATTACTATGAGAAGTTTGTGTATGAGAGATAATATGTATATGTAAGAGCAAAAATGGAAAAAGATAATTAATATTCCCTTAAAAATCTTAAATGATAAATAATATTGAACAAAATATTTTTCTTGAAAAGACATAAATGAATGGAGGGAGTATAATTATGACCTAAATCACGAGAGTCGAGATAAATGGTAAAAACTCTTTATTCCTCATCTAAGTATTGAGGATTTAATTCTTTAGGAATTAAGTAGTTTTAAACTTGTAATCAAGTCTATCCCATTAAATAGACCTACGATATATGATGAAATTACTTATTGCATACGATGATGAATATCTTGGAAAACGAAAAAATATATATATTAAGATCCACTAATTGAGAAATCAAGTTTGGGGTCAAATGTAATTTCATCACTTTTATTCTTTTCATCTTGGGTTACTTGTGTAATTTCCACAAATTTGCAAATGGCTTGAATATACAAGCTGGACCATCAAGGTCCATGCCCCATGGAAGAAAGAGCCTGCATGATCATGGACCTACAATAGTGGTTTAGACTCTACAATGTCAAAGTAATAGTTTCCATGGAAGCAAATTATAAGGTGAACATCAAATTTTTAAATCCATCATGACCCCTTATTATTAATCTTTGGATGAATATTATTTTTTATTAGATGATTTGATTCAATGGCCAATAATAGGAAATATATGATGAACCTAAAGATAAAATATCTACACTAAAACCCACCTTCCCATGGATTCTCAGCTTAGCATTGCATGTTGCATTGTTGTATATTTTACTTTCCATTATTATAATGCTCTGATGCATAATTACAACAGGAGGCTGTAGTTACAACTTACACCGCGTCTTTGAACATCTTAAGGTGCCACTTCACTCAGGACCACTCTGGCAAACGGAAAGTTGTACATTCGTGGCGGGCCAATGAACATCTACGCCGAACATAGGTGTAATAGGCAGAGTCCAAACTCGGCCCATAAATGGATCCCAACAAAACTGTCGCGTTGTTAAAGACTTCTAAAGTCAGACAAAAAAATGGACTTGTAAGGCCCTTACAATTGACCCAAAAAACGAAAAGGGCCTTACAACAGTACAAGACCCCAAAAAAATAGCCCTGATAAGACGAACACCTTTGCACAGAAGATACATTGCATATCCTACGTTTCACCAATTCATATTCGAGCAAAATAATTAAGAGAACTACTCGAGCATTATAGTTAAGAGATGAAAAACAAGTTGATCAAAATCTAGCAGAACTCCTGCTTTGCTTACATCCACACATCTAACATAACTAATATGCTTATATTCACATACCAAATATTACTAGCATGCATACAGGTTAATCAGAGTTGAGCATGTAAAGGTTTATCGTAACTCCGGCAACATTGATGTCATTGTAAACCATGTCAACCATTGATGATTGACTTATAGTGATCACCTATAGCTTCATAAATGGCACCTTCCTCAATTAGATTTTTAATTGCCATCCTGCAAAATTGAAATCAGGGCCAACAAAATTTAGATAGAGCATGAAACAGGAAGAGGGTAAGAGAGAACAAAGAAGAAATAGAGACATCAGCTTATCCATAGGGATTCCAAGTTGCTGTGCAATAAGTTCACGAGGGACTCCCTCATCCCTTGCCCTGAAGCAGCAGCATCAGAAAGTTTAAGTTGTGAATACCTAACAAGTCTTGCAAGTATATGGTAACAATTCTACCAAGGACTACATATGCATAATAGTATGATTAAGGGACAGAAGAAAAGCAAATCAAGTATAGTGGATGCAATATTCTACACATGCTCCAGAAACAAATAATTGCACACTTTAATGATAAGAAAGCTCAAACGATGCTTTTGTTTGATTGTATTAACCTTGCTGTATCTCATCAAATCAGAGGTTCCAAAAATATTAATTGCTTAAATGTCCAATCCGGAGGATATATTGCCAATGTAAATTTTCTTATAACCAAATCATGGAAGATTCTATTGTCTTAGAACCAACGTAGTCCACATTCTTGTGATTTTTGTTAATCTTGTCACTGCAGGAGAAATATATCAGGTTCTCCAACCCCTATTGGAACTCACATATGCTAGCAAAAATCAAGTCACCGAGGCAACTCTATGGCCCATTCATAGTACAGGCTCAAGTTGTCAGTCCACCAATTTATGTCTTGAATAATTACAAGAGATGGGCCATCCCTTAAACAGGCACACACTTATAGTATACATCCAGTATACCAGTAGAATTCATATACTTTAACTCTTTGTAGATCAATGAAAAAGAACATCCCTTTAAAACCTTTCACCAAATCTAAAACTGGAAAAATCCTTTTTTTTTTGGATAAAAAAAATCCTTATTCTATTTCTCCAACAGACAATGCCTTAGATGTTGCAAAATCTAAGATTATGAATGTATGTGTATATATAAATATATATCACATGCACAAACTCACATGGATAAACTGACATTCAGATTGAAAAAAAGGGTGCCGAGAATGGAAAGAGTTGTGTTAAACAAGAGCAAATAAAAAAAACACAAAGTCACTTTTAAAAAATTACCTGTTTGCAGGAAGATGTAAAACATCTAAGACCATATCTTCAACACTCTTCTGACCGTTGTTCTGCTGACCAGAGAACTACAATTGAAAAAGCAGCAAACCAGTGAGGACACCGTATAAAAATGAAGGGAAAAATATCCATGGTTCACTGTCTTACTTGATTTTGTGGGACAGCTTGGTATCCTTTGGTTGGAGTAATTTGTGTGGCATTGGTAGCATGCTGATTAGGGACACCAGCCTGAATCTATTACCATGTGAAATATTGGAAAAAATAAATATATGTGGTACAAACTCGTGAATATTCATAACCATATATACACATCATATCATGTCAAACTCTAGCATAAACTCTGCAACTAAATTGGTAGTACCCGTAGTCTGGAATTATAGAGATGGACATATATACAATTGATGAAATGGCTGGCAATTTCATTGAAGTCAGTCACAGGCCTGAAAGTCACACAATAGATTGAAGGAGATTAATGAGATTAATGAACTGTAAGGAAAAAACAAGGTCTGCCTGCCTCATCATCTACTTAGACAAGGCTACAAGAGGATAACTAGCCTGTGGCCTCATTACATATTCTGACATTTCTTAAAATGCGAACCATCCATTAGTAACAGAATAATAGTTCTGATAACAACAGAGATAGAAGACAATTCTAAATATTGAACTTCTAAAATAAAAAGGCAAAGGGTAAACCTTGTATCATACCTAAAAGAGAAAACATTTAAAGTCCTTTTACCCTGAAAGCCTTTCAAATGTCCATGAAGACGCACATACATTCCATCCCTAATAAGGAAACTAGAATGTTAGTATGATACTATATGAAAGACCAGCTGGGTGTGTATGTGTGTGTGTTTTCCTACATAATCAGAACAATAAACAAAATAATAGAAAGAAAGAAATAAAAATGAGAGAAAGCTTGCTCCATCATAGATTTCTGTTTCTCAGAAAATTTCTATTTCAGCAGTATAGTGTAATTTGAAACATTTCAAATCTCCTTTGCTAAATTAACCCAGTACACACATATTATTAAGATGACAAGTCTGATAAGGTGATTAAAATGAGTAATGTTTCTTGCCATTCTTCTGTGTAAGGACATAAAACCACCAAGTAATTGTATTGTCAATATTCGTACTAAATGCAAAATGGAAAAATCATACGAGGAAATGAGATATAAAAGCATACAAGATACCCTCCGCTTCATTTGTATCCACAGCTTCCTGAAGCCTGCACATGAAGAAGATCAAATCATTGACAGAAAGGAAACCACGAAAAAAAAAGAGAGTGAGAGAGAAAATAAAATGTTGACAAGAAACTTAGAAAATAAAATGTTGACAAGAAACTAACTAAGACAAAAATTAACAACATTCACCATTTACTACACTCAATCCTTCCAGTACCATCATCAAGTACAAAAGTAACATCAGTGACCCTCCCAGCTTTGTTGCATACCCTTCCTACAAGAGTAACCTAAACATTGATTTTGAACCCAAAACAAACCGTCAGAACACGAGAACCGCGAACCACAACGAATTCAGAAGCTTAGGTTGAATTGAATTGAAGGGATGCACGCAAAGTACGTTGTTAACGTCGACACCATCGACAATCAAATTGGTTTTATCATCACTAGACTGATACGCATCGTTTATCTGCTTGACTGTTAGAGGAAGCAACGACTGAGCGTCGCGATTCTGAAACAAAAATAAATAAATTGAGCCAAAAAAATAAAATAATCAAAAACTAATTTTAACGTAATTTCTGGAAAGACTTGCAATTATAGTATGATATGATGAGGAGCAAAGCCAAAACCCTAAACCCTAACAGGAGAGTGTAGTCATGTCCATTTGCGTTTGTGTTAGGTGAGTTAGCGTGAATTAAGGTTACGAATCATGATGAAGAGGAAAGAGGAAGGGACCTTGGAGGGAGCGAAGGAAGAGTCAGGGGCCTGAGTAGCCTGAGAAGGCATGAATCCGCCGCCGGAGAAGGCTGCGTTGCCGTCGAACTGGCTCGCATACATCCTCTTCCTGCTTCTGCTTCCGCTGCTGCTGATTCTTCGGAATTCACTACAGATAGTGAGATTAGAAATGTCAAATTTCACAAGTTGGTGTGGTATGGCCTGTGCGTACTGTAACTACTACACATATGTAATTCTTCCCTCTATTTTTTTAGGATGAAAAAATAAAAATAAAAATGTTTCCCGCCATTGTTCTTCTTCCTCGTTTTTTCATTTTTGCTCGACCTTATTTTTGTTTCGGCCAGGTATTGTTTTTTTTCGTTTGGCCTTTTTGGTTGGATGCTGTCCTTCTCTTTAGCACTACGGCAGTATAGAGCGTCAAGTAATTGGGCCTTCATCTTCATTTATAGCCCAGTGAGCTACGGATTTCATGGGCTCATGTTACAATGGCCCCGTTGGCCCAAAAAGCACCATGGCCCCCTAATCCCAATTTTTATTAGTTAAGGCAGAGAGGTCCGAATTTAATTCTTGTTAGTGAACATTTATCTGCAAATAAATTATGAAATTAATTGTCATGTATTGATACTGTAAAATTTTTTTACACTATCAGCTAATGAATAAATAACAGCTCATCCATTATGTGCGTAGTTTTTTTAAATTTAAATTAGAGTTAATTATAAAATAACTAATGTAGCAACTTTTTATTGATTGACAATGTAAAATATCATTACACTGTCAATGCATGTCAATTAAACTCATAGGCATTGTGTCATAAGAAAAATGAAAATAAATTGATTTGATTTGTAAGTTAAAACTTATGTTTGGAATGATTAAATAGGAAATTGAATTGAATTGATTTAGAAATCAATTCTTATGTTTAAAATACACTTCAATGTGTTTGAAATGGTTAAAGAATAGAAATAAATTGATTTGGTTTATCTTTAAGTTTTAAAATCAATTCAATTCTACATAATCTCATCCAATTTGGTAGGATTTCAAAAACAAAATCCACACATTCACAAATCAATTCATTTCTTTTTTTTTTTTTAAAGAACCAAACACAATATTTGATTTACAAAAAAAAAAATCATTTCCATCTTTTAATAATTCCTAACACACTCATAAACTATCTCCCAAACAAAGAGTTAATTCCCTTCCCATATATCATTATCTGTCCCTTCCGCCATTATCTGTTCGCCAAACGCACTTTAATGACAATAATACTTAAGACATCCAAAATATGCGATTTCACAATAGACAATAAAGTTAATACATGTTAAATTGTTAATTCGAGCAACCTAGGCAGCTAGTTAGCTACAACTGCATCATATCGGTAAAAGAAAAGAAAGGTATATATGATTGACTGATTGGGGTTGTATACGCGTATGCGGTGAATCACTGTTAAGATTTGTGCGGTGTGAATTTAATTTCATTTGACATGTATGAGCCAAGGAAGTAGGAGAATAATTAGATATCACGTGATGTGAACAGATCTAATTTTCAGACTGAAGCATGAAATTTGAGAAGCAAGACGACGTATAGTTCATGAAATTGCGGCGTTGATGATTTATTTTGTGTATTTTGACTTACACAAAGTTTTAACTGTTTTGATAAGAGTATGAAGGTATATAATCCTGTGCTTTGCGCCATCTATTTAATTACTAAGATGTTCGCCAAAAAGCAACATTTAACAAACAAAGTGGAACGTTTAATGGCTTATGACTGGATAGGATATATAAGTATGAAACGTCGCAGTGTTACACCCAACCAATGCGTTTTATTAGTGAATCGCTTAACCGTAGCATAGAGGTTTTTTCTTGAAGTCGGTGAGAACAGAAGTGGTCGTGTCTCCCAAGGCATGCATAAAATACTACAATAACTAATATAGAGAACGTGAGGGATGACAAATCTTCCACAGTTAGGTTAACTGATCCCAAAATCATACTCATAAAAATTATATTAAAATTTAGAGCTATATTGATAGATAATTAAAAATAACGATTGTCAAAAGTCAACTTCATTCTTACAACTATGAAATAGTAGCTAGTAGCATTTGCAATCATTCAAATTCAATGAATGGAAACATTAGGTAGCTTCCAAAGTAACGGGCCTTGCTTTCTTCGCAATGGGGAAAAGTTACCAATTTCCCAACCAAAGCCATACCCTACCTTTTGAACCATCTAAATGGGCTTTGAGTTATCTCACACACACACACACAAGATATATATATAAAATTATTAATTCGAAATAAAGCTCTAAGGTGTGTTCAGATATTTTTTCAAAGAAGTATTTTTAATACAATATTCAGAACTTTTTTGAAAAAACACTTTTATCGTAATTAAGTAACTAATTCTACTTGTTTCTGAAAAGAAAATTAGTTATTTTAATTCTATTAGTTAGAGAATTTTATTCAAACAATTTACATACATTTAAGAATGTTTTTTATTAAAATGTTTTACAAAATAAATGCAAAGATACACAATATTATTTTTTTATTATTTACAGCTGTAACCCCAACAAATTTGCCTTGAGTGGCCCTGCCTTGCATAAGACTTGGCTAATATATTGTCCATCTCAGTTTCAAGCGCTACAATTCACATCATATAATAAAGATAATGCAGCAATAAAACCTAGTCTGAGAAACTAAATAAGACGAAGGGGCCAAATCTTACGGGTTTAGTTATCGCACATGCAGAAGAGACCAGCCAACAAACAATAAAATAACAGCTCTATCGTTGCCTTAGAAACAACGACACACTTTCCATTTTGCTTTACAATTTGTTTCCTTGTCAATACAAAAAAGACTTGATGTCACTCAAACTAGAAGTAACAGAATGTGATCAATCAATCTAACTAACAAGAACATTGAGAGTGTTAGTTTCTTCCACTCTTTAATGGTCAAAATAGCACTTATATATATATATATATATATATAATATAACAAGTTCCAAAGTCCCAAATACTTGCATCGCCCTAGTGTGTTCCCGATATAGTTGAATCTATATAAACAAACAAACACACAACTTTCTATATGCATCCAAAATTGTTGATTGGAAAAGCTATGATGGACTTTGAGAACCAAAGCAACAAGTCATTGAACAAGATTCTGTCAAGGAGATCATCAGTGGGATGCTCCTCTCGTCTCTCATACTACCGAAGTGGTGAAGGGGTTCCATTCACATGGGAAATGCAACCTGGGATAGCAAAAGATAAGGCACCAAAGGAAGAGATTCCCACTCCACTCACACCCCCACCAGCACTTCTCAGCTTGGGCCTCCCCAAGCCATGCATCCAAGACCCCAAGCCTAGTTCAACCAAGTCAAGGGTGAGGTTTTGGATGAAAAGGGTTAGACGAGGAGGAATAAGAAGCAAGAAGCCCCAAGAATGCGTTATTAATGAAGATGATGATGTTGGTTTCGATATATTAGCAAGATTAGATTGCAGTTCTGATTCTGAATCTATGGCATCGCCTCGTGGTTCGAGTTTTTCTTCTTTCTCTTCTCTGTCTTTGATTAAGAGCCGTCCTAATTCATTGCAGTCAACAAGCTCGGAGAGTCCTACAAGAGAAGTAGTATATGGAAGGCCCTTCAACTTGGGTTGCTTCCCCATGCGTGTTAGCAGAGTTATCGTTTCAATTGCAAGTCGAGGAGATCATTGAAATGAAAATGTTGATGTATAGATATAGTCAAATTCTGCTTTTACATTTACATCAGAATAATATTAATACACTTAACACACACGTCACTTTGAATCTGTATCGTTGAAAATCTAAAACATCTTGTTAATGTAGCTAGTTCTAGCTGAAATCATGCACGCCTGGTCTCTATTGTTGTTGCAACTTCAACTGATGTGAAGAGATGTGATTAATTGCAGCTGTAACAACTAACGAGCATTGTTCTTTACATTATGTCGTGATTTGAATGCACAAAGTATGAACATCATATATTAATGTAGAAATGCATTGCAATCAAGATATACACTTGTTGAAATAAGATCGATGTAATATAAGTTTGTGACAGAGTAATGTTGTTTTTGATACTCCATAATGATACAAACAAGCAATATTCTCGTAGGGTGTGTCTGGAACTGGAAGAATAAAATTTTATTCTTCAAACCCCTTCTTTTTCCTTCCCTTTTCTTCCAAAGTGAGAGTCACACACCCTTAGATAAAATGTCTAGCATGATTTCTTGTGGCTCATTTTTAATCTTACGAAGTTGTAAAATATTATTAGTCAACATTTTATAGCTGCTAAGGATGGTTGAAGAATGGAAATTTGGGGAAAACACCCCCATCGCTCAGGCCATCTTTTGGAAAAGTAGCAAATATGAGATGAACAAAAATGCCTCTTTTTTTTTTGTCATTCATACAATATAACAACTGGTAGGCATTGGCAGTAGTTACTGTCACCTGCAACCCTTCAACCTCATTCTTCAAAACGAAGTCACGCTTTAAAGTTTTCTCGTTTCACCAGCAGCCCATGCCCTACAAGGCAATTAAAAATGAACAAATGCTATTCTAACACTCAAAAGTGAATGTCAATTGAACAACATTCCATGATTATTAGATATGATGCATAAGTGAAAAAATTTAGAGTCACAATCACATCTAATGGTAAAAACACTTTTAGGTCTTGAAATAGCATTTTTTATTAAAAATATCTTGGCCTAAGCAACGAAAATAACGCTCGGCCAGCTGGTATGTTTGTTGAAAACTGAGATAAGTACAATGGCAGCAAACTCCCTTAGAATTAATTTGCCTCTAAAGTGTATTTACTCTAAATAAAATCCATCAAAACTTTAGCTCGTTTAATTATTTAAAATTACAATGCAAAGAACTATATAAAGCTGCTTATAAATTATATATATATATATATATATATATATATATATATGGGATAATATATGATAACTCTCCCTAACCATATAGTAAGGGATTCAATTCCCACTCATATAAATGGAATAATTTCATGATTGGTCATTTGCCTCTTTGGAGCTTCGCAACAAGAAGATTAATCACTCCTGTCGACGGTGGATATTCTAATTTCGATTAATATATATATGCGCAGATGGAAAAGGTTGTTGTAATTATGTAAAATATTCTGGTTTTGTAGAACACCCAGCCGAGCCCCAAAGAATCCCTATGCATTTCTTTCCAAAACTGCCACCTTTTCTCCTACTATTACTTATATGATTTTGTATGTCCCTCCCTACAAATGCTTTATGAATTTTAAAGGAGGCAATAGCGACATTATGTAAATCTTTGTAGATGCTAATATTAAATGCTATTTAATTTGATTTGTCGCTGTGACATAAATATCTTTTCTCTTCTAGAAGCAGTTCCAAGGGTACAACAAGACTAATTACAACATAGTAATTACAGATATTCCACCATACGGGGCCTGTTAACAGAAACCAGGGCAGTGTAGGATGGACACGCAAGATCAGCTACACAGGCTAAAAGCTTGCTCTCCCTGCATGTTACGCTACAGAGCCGACTATCATGCGAAGCATCAAATGTAAATGCCCTCAACTTTGTTAGTTACACACTGCCTGTAAGTCAAGAAAAAACAATATCACAACGCAGGAAACACCAATGTGACAAACTAAGAAGCAGGTGACAACAAATCCACGGCTAAAAAGGAAGTAATGACAGCAATAATTTCACCTTATCTGATATTAGAACCTACCAATTCACAACGCAGGCAACATCAATGTGACAAGCTAAGAAGCAGGTGACAACAAATCCACAGCTAAAAAGGAAGTAATGACAGCAATAATTTCACCTTATCTGATATTAGAACCTACCAATTACCACAGTGACTACATAATAAAGATTTCGACTTTCTAAGATTGAATACTGTAATATAGGTTAATCAGAATTTCAAGTGCCAGATACAAGAATCAGAAACGGAGACCGCATAGAAAGTTATCACTAAATGCTCCACTTCTACACCAAAACTTAACTACCACCATCATCACAGAAACCAACCACGTCACCGTTAATTTTCTGCTGCCAATGGGGGAATAAGCATGATGAAGGTTTTTTGTCGGAAGTCACATTTCAATAATTCCAACAATTTTGCTTCAGGATTTCAGGCAACAGAACAGTTTTACTTTTAACAACCAGATGTCTAAGAATGTGCTTAATTAGTCACTCCCATCTATAAGGGAAAACAGCAGGTATTAAGCACATTAGCAGATTTTGAAGATATTTTTGGAATCACAATCATCAATAAACTTGATGAAAAAAAAAGGAAGAAGAAAAAGGAAAAAAAAGAAAATTGAACACCAAGAGACAAATGAGGAGAAAAAATCAACTCAGTTAAAACATAGAGAAAAACTATTACAGTATTTTATCTGGATACCATGCAGCTTGAATCGTATGAACTAGTGAGCTATTGACAAATCACTTTCTTCCTGTGTAAGTAGCATTTTTCCAAACAAAAGTGATAAGCCGTACGACCTCAATGAAGATACTTAATAGCAGAAACTTTGTTAGAGACTGAGAGTCAGCGACCCACTGGACAAATGCCTAACTTCCCAGTTGCATACACTACCAAAAATACAAAAGATATATATATATACACCTCACTGAAAATAATTGTCCACAGTTGCTTATCACCCAACCACAACAAATCCACATATTGACACTACCAAAACCTTCAGCATCTCAATTGTATAAAATTAGGTTGACTACCAAAATTTTGACACAAAATTGTCACCCGGAAAAGGAAAAAGGCAAACATATATGTAAATACATACCTCAGCTGGTGATGGGATGATAGATTCCCTGTAAAATTAGAAAAAAACAATTCAGTTTATAGCATCCATACATAATTGGATAGTTCTTAACAAATCTAAGGGTACCTTGGCCTCTCAGACTTTGCAAGATGTTTAGACATTATGGATGCCTGCAATATAACACATGGAAACATTATGCTCACACCTTATCTCCTGGTCAATTCTCACACCTAAATATGCAATACATTGTCAAATTAACACCTCACTGTACAGTTAGATTGAAAATTATGATTAAAAAAATCCCTTGGATTTGTTGAAGAGAGAAAACCATATGACTGGAGATACAAGTTTGGATTGAACCAAAAAAATAACCGTTTTGACAGAAAGATTGGTTCATTATTGATGCAAGTTCTTTCCAATTTTTGAGGACTAGAAGACACATAGATCAATTAAGTAATTCAGATTAGAACTTAAAGTAATACAGGGACTTCTACAGGCATAGACTTGCTTCAGCAGACAGTCACACCCAATACTGCAATATTTAGTCATAACACAAAATATGAAATTTCTTAAGAGTATCTGAACATGAAACTTCATTCAACCTGTAACAATATCTATTAAGATTCAAGACAGTAGCACTGTAATTTTGTTCTATTTTCCTCACTTTTCTGTGTGCCAGCTTCACCTTGCTTAGAAATTTTTGCTCTTGTCCTTCCTATAAGGGCAGCACCAAATTCTAGCTTTCAACAGCAGTTTTTCTTCCTACTTCAGTTCTCATTCTAAAGAACTTCTGTACTTTGTCCCACCAAGTAAACTTAAAAGAGCCTTAAAAAAAGGCAGCTTTTGTTGATCATCATAACAAGCAAACAGGCTCTAAATGCCTTGCACCTGACTTATGATTGAAAGGGCACAAAATATTACCTGCTCCTGTATGATGCTCCTTGCTTCAACAAGTTGAGCTTCGAGCTCAAGTTCCCTCTCAGTAGCCTCTGAAGTAACTTCTGCACCTTTCTGAGCATCTTGCAATTGAACCATGCGCTCCTATATATTTCAAATTTCAAGCCATTAACAACCAAAACATGCAAATCACATCTGCAAAAACTTGAAAGATTGAAAGTTATACCGATGAGTACCTTTATGGAAGCCATCTTGTTTCGAAGACTTTCTTCTATTTGATCTCTGGCCATGTGAAAAGGAAGGTCAAATACATCCTGCAAGTGGCAAATCAGTAATTTCATTTAGTAGTTTGACTGGGAGCAAAGTATGATACATTATAAAGCTCCCATACCGTCCTCCCAACCAATGGAGAATGTGACGGATCACTGTCAGCTCTTTCACTGGCAGAGAGAGATTCCTTTTGTAGTCCATTAGGAGCATTTAAGAAATCACGCATATCCACCTGTGATCAATTCAGTCACAAAATCCTCAGTCTAGGTCAAGGACCCTGCTTCAAAGTGATGGGTATGACAGAATAATGGCCTTTTCAGTACAGACGCTAGGTCACAAACAAATCAAAAGATTGGATGAAAAACAAAAGGAAGACAAAAGGTTGAAAATGAAGCATACAATGAATGATGCAAAGCAAAGGTTGACGAGAAAAAAAATCCCATGAAGGAGAATCAATGAAAACATACGCCAAAGAAACACATGTTCCATTCATAAACTTATCTGCAAGTAGAAATTTCAGCAAACAACAATTAATTATCACCAACTTACCTGCATTGATCTCAATAATGCTCTTAAATCAGTATTCTCTGCCATGAGTTCTTGATTTTTTGCCTCATATGCATCCACCTTCCAATATTAGAAACAAATTGTAAGAGATGACGATGTCTCCAGAGTACACAGTTTATAACGAAAGGGTGAAAGCTTATCAAGCTGCATACAATCTTTTTATAAAAATCATTGTCAGCCTTCTTCCCATTCCACGTTCCACGTTCCGCCCTTCCTTCTGTTTATACACATTATAAAATACCAAATTGTTATGAAATTGAAGATCTGCCGTGCAAAGTTAAAACCACATGGATAGTTGATACCTGTAGCAAATTCATTATCTCCATGCCTGACCTAGATTCCTTCTTCTTCTCCATCAACACTTGGTTTAGCCTCTCCTGCAAGTAGAATGTATCACCCCTTAATTTTGAAAGCTAATAACATATTAAGTCACGCAATACTTCACCAGTAAAGTTCCTACTATGTAAGCACCAATAACCCAAATACAATGCTCCTTTGCATAATAAAAGCCGGGAGATGTCCTACCTGCAACTTTATGTATTCCTTTTCCTTCTTCTTCATCTCATGTAGTTGTTGAGTCCTCACTTGCTTTGGCACCATTCAAATGTTCACGGCAACAACAGTCAGAGCTTATCAAATTTTGAAGCATGGTGTGTCAAACAACACATAGCAGTAAGCAAAGTAAATCCAGACTCTAACCTGATTACCAATAACCATTCTCTGAAATTCATCCCGCTCCTGTTGCAGCTTCTCAATTTGGGCCTTGAGAGCTGCAGTGTTTTTAGCTTCCTAAACAAGAATTAAATACCCATTTAAAAAAATGAAAAAAAAAATCAAATACAGTAGCATTACTTTGTAACAAAGGAAATAGTTGAATGCTTGCATAATTGACACATTTTGAACTTTTCCTTTAAGCAAGATAAAAACATGCTTTACGTTTGCTTGCCATAACAAGATTTTTTAATCATCTATGAGCTCACCGTTCTAGTAATGGTAGCTATCTCCCTGTCTTTGGCTTGTATTTGTCCTTCAAGCCTCTCAACTTTGGCCTCCAATCTCGATATGTCGGATAATAGTCTACAAACATCAAAAAGCAGAACATTCCCATTCAGGTAATACCGTAAGCATGACAATTTTAGATGAAGCATCGCGTCTTAAATTGAACACCCCCAAAAATTCATGGGAAATTGAATTAAGTTTTGTTAATAAGAAATTACCTCTGTCTCTGTTCATTAGCAGATTCTCTGAACTCAACGTCACGCTGCCTCTGCTGCAGCAAGAAGTATATGCAATTGCAAGTCCGTGCAATCGAAACCTACCCAAATGCATAGGCGCCAATGTTAAGAAAACAACAACGTTTCAATCCCTTTTTTTTTTTGGAATAATAATTTCCCCAGAGAAAAAAAAAACATGGCGGAATGAAATCTCACTCACGGGGTCGTTGGCGAAAAGATCCAGCGAAGCCGGGAAGCCAAATGTAACGAGCGATTGGTTCAAATACTTGGCGCAATGCTCCAAATTCCCCACATCGGCGAACGTGTACTCTCTGAAAAACAAAAAAATAAATAAAACGCAGAAACGACAAATTAGCCTCAACACCACAAAATGTTACTGACTGGGGAGCGAAAACGGGAAGAATAACTGACCCGATTGTGAATGCAGCAGGCTGCGAAGAATGCTGACAAAAAAGAAAAACAGAGAGAATTAGAAACAGAGCGAGAGCGCGCGCGCGAGAGAGAGAGAGAGAGAGAGAGAGAGGGAAGGAGGAATGAGAACAGGGAGGGTTTACCCTAGGATCGAAATCTCCCTCAGTGGGTGGCATTGTTGTTCTTCTTCCTCTGCGTTATGTGAGTGTGCGGTTTTAGATCTGGTGTTAAAACTTAAGCGGTGCCCAAATTTGAAATAAAAAGGGAAGAAATGGAAGAAAAAAGTTTTGAAAGGGAAATTGTATAAATGGAAGGGGTGGTGGTGTTGGGGGAAGGGCAAATTGATTATACTACTACTCTGTGGTCACACCTGGATTCATTGTTTTGTGTCCCTCCAATTGGAGAGGTGCAGCTGGCTTCACATGTGACTGTTGCTTTCTGTGGTTTGCCACGTGGCGGTTGATGATTCGTTTCCGATATGGGGTTATGGGTTTTATTGTTGGGTACTGTACATGTTATTGGTCGGGATTATTGCGCAAGGTAGGTCCCATCGTCCTGTCACACGCATAACTATAAAATCGTTTGACTGATTTATTTATGGGACTTCTCTGGGGCTGGTTGGGGTTGGGGACGAAATTAGATGAAATAGAAATGAAAGCAAGACATGCATGAATGCATTGAATTAGACGTGTCTCTGTTTTTTATGGATGGAATGCAACTCTCAAATCCAAATCAATGTTTAGGGCATACCTTTCTGGTTAGGATGCGCTTCTCATCTCCAAATAATCGATGTATGATGTGAGCTTAGTGATTCATTTTCATTGAGATATTTTATAGAGTATTTTTATTGTGCTAATAAAAAAGATATATGAAAGATTGATTGGAAAAAAATTAATTCATAATTAGAAGATAAATTAAATTTAAAAACTTAATTTATATATTAAGATTACAAAAGTGATGAGGATAATTTTCTCTATCAATGACACATAGAAATTTTTTCATATAATGAGTTTTAAATATTAATATTATTATAGATAAATTATAGATTATAAATTAATAAAAAATTAAATAATCCTAATTTATGTAGTTTTTCAATATCACATATAGATCATAGTTTTAATTAAATATCAACTTATAAAACAAATTATAATAACTTTTTATATAATTATATAATAGTTACACATGGTCAATAAAATTTTTGTTAATTATAAGTCTTTTTTATGGTAGCATAATTATAATAGTTTAGTTATCATTAATTAAGACTAAAATAATTATACATATAACATTTTAACAATATAATAATATATTCAATTATTATTCTATTCATATTATTTTTTATTATTTTGATATTAGATAATTTTGAATGAGATATTTTGTAGAGTATTTTTATTGTGTTAATGGAAAAGAGATATGGATGTATGATTAGAAAAATTAGTTGATAATTAGATGGTATATCAAATTTAAAAACTTACTTTAATTATCAAGATTATAAAAATTGTAGACCATAATTTTCTCTATGAATATAATATGGAAAACTTTCTATGTAATGAGTCTTAAATATTAATATTATATATATAGATTATATCATTTCCATTTCATTAATTGTTGAGTAAATAATCATTTTGGTCCTTCCATTTTTAATTTAACATCAATTTAATCTTAACAAAATCTTTGACACCAATTTAGTTCTATCTTTTTTAATTTTGACATCAATTTAGTTATTTTGTTAGATTTACACTTAAATAAAACTACTAAATTGATGTTGAAAAAAAAATGTAGAACTAAATTGATATTAAGACTAAAAATGTTAGGGCTAAATTGAAATAAAAATTTTATTAGAACCAAAGAATCAAATTGAGAATGTTATGACCAAATTGGTTGTTTACTCTTAATTGTATAATCTTTGTCTTTACTTTTTTTTATGTGTTTTCTTGGAGATTTAATTTTGATTTATCGGTTAAGGTCTTGATATTAAGGATCTTAAGAAAGTTAACTAAGGAGTATTTAAATGATTTTTTTATTATGTAATTCATGCCGTATTGATTCTCTTTAATAAATTCTAACTAATTTGACAAAATTAGCATGCTGCATTTAATATATGGTATATGCAACAATAATTTAAGTGTTTAAACTTCTTTCAACAAAGAATTCATGGATTTGAAACCCACTCATTTTTTTGGGTGAGGAATTAGGCAAATATAAGTTTATTTATAAATATTTTCCTGGTTTGAAGGCTTTTATATGTTATGATGAATTGTGATGTCATTTCCACATTTCAAAAAACTACATAATGTAGTAGTGTATTAAATTTATATTACAACTAATTAAAATTAAGCTTCAAAATTAAATGTGTTATTCCATCTTTATAAACACTCGTCCCATCTCTGTGCGAAAATTAATGTTTAATTTGCTTTTTGAGTGTCACTTTTTATGTTTTATTTCAAGCATACTCTTATTTTAACAGATCAATCATACACGATCAAATGCACATGCCCTGTAGAAAAAATTGTGGCCATGTTTCTATGGATCAGATGCACGATAACACAATGTAAGGCACGTGCCATGTATAATAAGGACAAAGAAACAGTAAACCTAAATAAGTGGCATCCTTGACCCCAAAAAAAAAATTAAGTGGCATTCATGCATGATTCCTTGCCAAGATGCCGATTGCGTACGAATTGGTTCATAATTATAGTACATTGATTTTTTATCCTTTCTTGTATTGAAATTCAATTAAAGAAACGCTTAAGATATAGGAAAAAGAGTACCAAACCTTCCTAAATTTTTACTCTTTTGCAAATTAAATTATCACCATGAACTTTAAAACCTTTTTGATTAGCCCATAAATTTTGATTAATACTTCAATAGACTTTTTTATTTTAAATTTGTTCATACAATAATGATAAAATGACACATAAAAATATATCAACCATTTATTTTACATTAAATTTAGACTATTGACTAAATTTAAACCATATATTTCACTATAACTACTAGTAATTTTAGCAAATTCTTTCATAGAAGGATCTATTAATATAAGTTAAAATTTAAAGACTAATTAAAAAGATTTTAAAAGTTCATGATGGCACTTTTTCCTAAAATATAAGTTTAAGGGGTTAGGATACTCTTTTCTCCAAGATATATATTATTAAAATACTTTTAAGACCATAATTTAATCGTTAAACACTTTTTACTTTCGATTTCATTTACTTTTCATTATATTAACGGATCATTTTAAAATCAACAAATTTATTTTATAATATCAATTTTTTAAGAAATATTATTTTCAATATATGAGAAAAAAACAAAATTTGGCGTTTTGGGTTTTAAATTATTATAAACTGATTTATTATTCTTAAACTCTTAATGTATGTTTTTAATAAAAATGCAAACAAAAAAACCTAAATTATTTGTTTAATTTTTTAAATTGTAAGAATACTAGTAGCTTAAAAAAATCCTAACACATTTGATTTGTCCAAAAAAAAAAAAATCCTAGCACATTTGATTTGTCAAAATTACAGCCTGATGGATTTTGCCGTTTAATTAAAAATTTTAGTTTTTGCATACCAAAAAAACATTTAGTTTTTTTATTGGTTAACAAATGCTTTAAACTGACCACAAGGTCTACACTACAGTGTATCCTGAGTTTGAGTGCGCCACGAGTATTAATGATTAGATTAACTGCATGCTTCCATTCCATCTCACTGTGAAAATTTTGCATGCTTCTCGATTATATTTAATACCTGTTTCATAAATATGCATAATAAATCATTTTATGTCTTTTATATCATTTTTTAAATATTATAAATTAAAATAAATTATTGGGCATGTTCTTCGAGTCACCATTATATGCTATAAAAACATATATAAACTTCTCATTTCCTCTTTTGCACCATGATCTCCATCCAAAAGCAGAAAAATTATCGGCCATACCATTATACCAACACATATTTCAATCAAATCAAGTGGGCTTTTTTAACACTAGTGAATTACTGTGAAAAATTTTGCAGTAGACTTGAACGAATGTTAAAGGCCTAAGACCCACACCGCGTCACTCTGATAGATTGTCATTTGAAGTCAATGTTTTATTATTCTGCTGGCGAGCTCAAGTCATGGACTTGATGATGATAAAGAATTGTGGAAATGATAACTAGAAATGATAACCACGTGATCGAAGGCTTTTTGGTTGTTAATCGGTTTTTTTTTATTTTTTAACTAGTGTATTAAGAGCACTAATTAAGGATATTAAAAAAATTAAGTTTTAAAACTTGTTAATGGGTCCTATATATTTAAAAAACATAAAAACTCATCTTACTATAACAAGAATTTCTTCATTTGATTCCTTAACCTCTACTAGACTATAAATATAGGCCATAAACTTTGATCAATTCTTGGAGAGCTTGGACAGAGAGCCTCACAGGTTAACCATGTGGCATGGAATCCTCTTTGGATCCTCCACCAATTTAGTCTATGATATATCTCCTAGATTGATGACTATCAAATTATATAAAATCTCCTATTATCTTATCATCATCATCCTATTATATCTCTTATATTATATGATATCTCTGAAATATAAAATATATCTAATCTCTACTAAATCAAAGGAATATCTTGTTAACCGATTTGAATCATGACCAACAATGAAATTCACGTAAATCTAATAATAAGTCATATTATATGCATACTTTTATAGAAAAATCCAATTCTAATTATCCATATTAACTTAAAATTTCCAAATCATAGTAATGTTAATAATTTCAGAATAACTAATTTCATACATCGTCTATAAAATTATAGTTGTTATACAACATATACTAGTTGTTCATTCATAAAAAGAACCATAAATGCGATATTATTTTTAAATCCAAAATAAATCATGGAAATCATAATTCAAAATATGTAAATATGTTCGTAATCTTATCAATATCACTTACAAAACATAACCATTCACGGCAACGTGAAACTCACCCAAACTGGAAAATACTACTGCGAGGGGATGGAGTGGAGGATCCAAAGCTACTGTTGTATCTGAAGAAAAGGAAAGAGAAGATCAAGGGGTGAGTTTTATAAACTCAATGAGTGGATCCTCATCTATAACCATACATGAGACAAGAAGAAAATACATAAATAGTAGTGCGGTATCAAAATCATTTCATTTATAATATACATCACAGCTAAGAAATCATAAGTTGCTAGAAACATAAACAATCTTTATTTCTTAAGAAATTACAAAAGAAAATAGACTATCCATAAATTGTAATATGATGCTCTCCTTAACAAACAAGAGCACCTATTAGATATTAACGTCTGGCAAATCGCATCCCTGGTAAATTGATCTAAATGAGGATAACCTACCCTCGAGCACTTTATATAAAGGTTAACAAATAACTGTTATTAACTCACAATTCTGTTCCTTCTCAACAATCCTCTATTCCAAAATCATACTAGAGTCTAAAAGGGAGTTGTATGATTCTAAGTTCCACAATTCTCATAATCAACCATAAAACTTCATATTTCATTTCATCAATCATAACTAATTCTCACCTTTTTTAATGTTTTACTTTTAACATTCAAATGATACCAACCAAGTAAAAAAAACTGTCTTTAGTGCATTTTTATACTCAGGTCGAATGCGCTGTGATATATAATAAAATATTAAATATAGATTATCAATTCAAACTCAATTCACCATCAAGTAAACATAATACGGCAGCAGGGCATGGCAAAAATTTGTGAGTCAGTGATGCTCGCCGCAACATGCATCATAATAAGTATTGGTCTGAGCCATCACTCTTCCATAATTTTAGCCGGAAAAAACTTTGTAAATTAACTTGCTTGCCCTACTAAAATCCTTTTTCCCTATAAGAAACATATATTACTTCTGACCAAAAACAAATAAGAAACATTACTTATTCCGTTTCAATTTATCTATTAAACAATAAAAAAAATACATATATTAAGAACAACAATAATGCAATTAATAGATCACTTCATTAATATATTATTGAGTTTAATTGACATGCATTACAATGTAAAATATCTTTACATCTAAGCCAATGAACAATTGACACATCATTCATGTGTGATTTTTTAAAATTTGAACTAGAGTTAGATACAAAATGAATTATATAACAACTTTTTATTAGTTGACAGTGTAAAAAGGTTTATATTGTAAGTGCATGCCAATTAAACTATATATTATTTCCATTAATACAATTAATTAGATTGATGTTATTATTGGAAAAAAAAAACTAACACTATCATGATATTAGAAATGGACAAATATATGAAATAAAAAATAAAAAAATGGCCTATAAATTGAAATGGATAGGATATGATGTTAGATTAAAAAGGGTTTATTATATGAAATCATTAATCATTTAGTTTACTATTTCCAGTTCTATGAATAAAAATGTTGAAAGAATTATCCATGCTTCAACAACAAAAAAATTGTCTTTAGTTTTAAAAATACTTGTAACCTTAGCTGCTAAGTATCATAGTTGGAAGCCTTCTTTAAACCTTAGGCTTGTAATAGCATATCTTTTGGATACCAATTTTCCCTCCTCTAATCTAAACATCTTTCATTAAAACCAGTAAGTACCTAGGCCTACAGAATAATCAGAAACCGATAGATCATGAATATCATCAAGTGTTTCTGCAACGCATTTAGCTATTAACCACATCTGGTCAACTGCCTGCCACATAAAGCAAAGTTGACCAAATTGAATCTTCCTTCACGCGGGTTGCAAACTTACAATTAAGGATAGGAGTATTCATATCCTGGTCGGTCTATGAACTCTCTGCCTTAAACTCATTAAGATGGGTTTGCCATAAAATTTAAATATATTTTTAGCTTAGATTTGGGTCATATAAGTTGAATCGAACTTTTAAAATCAAATAATTTCTTAAGAGATAAATTTTTTAGAATAATTTATGAAAAATTATAAAATTTTAAAGTTCAATTAATATAATTTATATAATTTAATATTATTTTTATATTGATATGATTTGTTTTAAAACTTATATTATAAAATATCTCTTAAATTTTATTTTTTATTTGTAAAATTTTATAACTTTATTATACATAATGTCCAAATTTTAATATATTATTTGAAGGTTAAGTTCCAGGTATATAATGGTCATTATCATATTGAATTTAATTTTAAAAAATTGCCTAATTTAAAAATTGAATCGAATTCAAATTTTATCCAACCCAATCCATCATATCTTTTGTATACTCCTACTTACAATGTTTCCTTCAACTGCCTCCGATAATTTCTTCGCAGCAGGGCGATTTGGGGTGGGGGTGGTGTCCTACCGCTAAGTGCTTGTTTGCTTTACGATAATAATTGTCCAGTTATGTCCACTTTTTTTTTTATGGTAAAGAAAAGTGACGCTTTGCCGAAAATAAATTTTAACTAAATCTAAAATATTTTTTCTCAAAATAATTTATTTTTTTCTATTTCACATTATTTTTAAATGTAAATTAATTTATCAAATATCAACTATTTCAAAAGCAATTATACCAAAAATCTAAATGAGTGGATCCTGAAACCCTATGTTGTTTATGGACTCTTGGTAGTTCTAAGCTAGGCGTGCCTTAGGGACCAGTGGTTAATTGCTTAAACATTGATGGAGTAAATCAAGACACTGGTTCACCTGTCAATACTCGATAAGCATTGTTAGTAATTGAGAAATATACTAGGCAGAAAACAGAAATCACGTCATAAAATTGAGAATTAAACTTCCTTCCTTTTCTCACGCCCAGCAAAATTGGAGCTTAATTGTTTCAGGGAAGAAATCTGAAGGATTGAGAGAACCAACTCCAACTATTCTCCTCGTCAAGCATCTGGGTTCTCATTGGCCCGATGGCCCAATTAGCACCTTTCTGGGTAGTTCTCTTATTTTGGGCCTAAGCCCATTGGATACAAACATATGAAATAAACAGCCTTGCCTATTTTGTTTTGCTAAACAAGATCTACGGCCTCTTATTCTCCCGATCGGTACATTTGGATTGACCCAAAACAGAAGTACATTTGGAGGACAGTTTTATTTTTAGTTTGATAAACACCTTTTGGAGGAGAGAATTTACTCTCATGTTTAGATACCGTCCTTATTTATTTTGATGCAGGATGCCGTTTTTATTAAAGTAAGTTTCTTAGCATTGATTTATTTCTCTTTTTGAAAAATTGTAATTATTGGCCATGCAAATTGATGGTGAACCAACGGACCAACAGCACATCTTCCAAACTTAGTTTCAATACTCTTGTATCAAAAAATCTTAGCCCATTCCTAACATTGAGATCTATCGGACATTAGACTACCTAAAATTTTACTTGGAAAAGATGACTTAATAAGCTAGTGTTGGGAGAGAGAGACCAACATAGAGAGCTTTATAAAAAGAAAAATAATAATAATAAGTGTCAAACACTACAGACCCAAAATATTAAGATAAATCAAGGCAAAATAAAAAAAAACTATTTCAGTATAAATAAATGAAAATGAAATTCGCATTTTATAGCAAATTTTTAAGTTTATGAACACCTGGATCTAGTTTCCTTTTTACTTTTTGGGTTGAAACACCTGGATCTTTTTTTATTTTTTTTCATTTTTTGGGGTCAGACACCCGATCTAATTCATTAAACCGTTTACTACATGTGACCGAAATGCCCATCTTCAATTGAACGAGAATGGAAGACTCACTTTGAACAAAAGCACACATCAGACCCAAAAAACCAAAAGCATAAAAACAAAAACGGCACATCTTTTTGACTCTATCAAATTCTATGCGATTATTATTTCCTGACAATGTTATGTTGGTCTTTGCTTTTGCATATTGAATTCAAATGTTTGATATTTTAAGAGAAGATTGAGAATGTTGAAAGTGTAACATAAGCGTGCTTTTAGATGGAGTATTTCTAAAATATAAGGAAATTTAAAATATTGAAAAATTAAAATATTTCAATTAAATTTACTTTAATTTTTAAATTTTTTATTTGGATAAATAATTACATTTTTTTATTTGTAAAATACTTTGTTTAGTGAGGTAATTACATTACCTTAATTTTAACATATTTTATTTGAAAAACATAATGTATTTTTTAAAATAAGTTTTTTTTATTAATAATCATTATTTAACCTATCTAAAATTAATTATAATTAATTCATATTTCATCAATTATCTTAAATTTTATTCACAAAATATTTTAAATTTTAATTATAAAATTTAATTGTTATATAAATAAAATAGAATGATACATAAATATAACATCATGTAATATAAACTGAATATTAAAAAATTAAAATGGAACATAATGAATTAAAAATAACATTAAACAAAAATATCCTAAATATAAAGAAATTGTAATGGAATATAATAAAAGTGATATTTATCAAAATGAGAAAAACATATATTTGTGCATGTAGAGATTTTCAAAATTCTCTATAGGTGGAAATTAAAATCCTCTATTTTAGTTAGATAAAATCCTTCTTTAAAATCTCTTAAAATCTTCAATTTCTTCTAAGTGAATATCCAAATAGGATATTTTATCATGATGAATTTTAAATCTTTTCAAAAATTACATTCCCTCTATAATTGCTCTATCCAAACACACACTAAGTTCCATAATTTATAATCTATCTATAATACTAATATTTAAAACTCATTTGGAGGAAAGTTTTACATGTGTCATTTCCATAGTAATTTAGGGCCCGCAATATTCATAACCTTAATTATTAATTTAGGAGATTATATTTTGATCACATAATGATTATAAATCTAAATTAATTTAGATGATTATTATATATGCTAATTTAATGCAATGATGCTTTTTAATGGGAACTTGATTTATAATTAATTTAGACAAATTAAAAATGATGATTATAAATTTGTCAAAATCCTAATTTATAACCAACAATTTACATGTTGATACTAATTTTGTAATCCTGGTATAATTTGACATAATAAGGCATAATCATAAATTGATGCTACTATTAATATTAATTTTTATAATTTGATACAATAAGGCCTAATTTGATATGATATGATCAATTTTTTTAAAATTTGATCATAATATTAGTAATTAGTAATTATTAATAATATCATCATTATATTTATCATTATAAAAAAATAATCGTCTTTATTACTCTTATTATTTATATAATCATTCAAATATAATCATATGTAAATCCTACACTGAATCATTTCCCTCGCTCTCCTTTGATCTTTACTATGCTAGAAATTTACTCCAAATTTATCTTAATTAAATATGTTTTTCACCCATTTTCTTATATTTGATATATTGGTGGACGGTGAGCAAAAGAGGCTTCATGGAAATCAACTATTGAAGGAAAGTAGTGGTCAATCACAATGAAAAGACAAAGGTGAGAAATAATATTTTATTCTTTTATCTTTGTATCCATGATCTGAAACTACCACTTTAATTTACCCTCCTTATTTTTTAGTTTCTCTATTTCCCCTTCCTTTTCCCTCCTTATTTTTTTAACTTCTATTATTGATTTTGATTTTCTTTTACTGATTGGTATAGTTTCCAGAGAATATGAGGCTCATTGTGAAAGAAAAACTTGTGGAATGTGCTACCAGTCTTGTCCTCTTTAATTTTGTTTGTAGTTCTTACCAAAATGAGATGGATGAAAGAGAAATAAAGCAAGGTGAGTAGGTGGATATTTGACACAAGATAAGTGGATCTACCAATTAAGAGACAATTGCATCCTTAACAGTGAAAATTGATGTATGACGGTACTATGTAATACTTGGTGTACATGTGACAGTAGTCAGGTTCGTGACCTCAAGGTCCCTTGAGACCCACCACTATGTCTTGAATTTCATTAAGTTTGGATCCTACACCTCCTTAGAGTTATATGATAGAGCCACATTATTGGAATCAAAAGCCCGGTATTTGTTCCAACAGAAAAATAAGTTAAAGAGTGATTTTTAATAAATTTTATTAAACCTTTAAACATTTTGTTTTTAGCCCACAAGTTTAAAAATTTTGAAAATTCCAAGATTTGAACTAAAATCCAAAATTTGGATTTTTATTGGTTGAAATTTTGATATTTTATTCGAATCCAAATGGGGGGTATTTTCTTATTTACATTTATATTTTAAAGTTAATGGAGAGTAAAATAAATAAGGACATTAACTTAAAATAAATAAGTATTGAGACAACACATATGCCAAATGACAGAAACAATGCAGAAGTTGGAATTTGTTGTCACCACTATAGTGGTTACAGGAATGTATTTCACGAATTTGATGGTTTGAGGACGCTATGGTTTTAGGATTGCTAAAGTCGTAAGTGACCGTTTCTGGGCACGATGACTCATGACCGCTATAACAATCATATACCGCAATAGCCCCTGAAGCGTAAACAGGACCCAGAAATGACGCCATTTCATTTTTGACCCCATTTTAAAACCCCATTTCAGGGCTCCCCCTCCATAAAAGCAAAAAGAGCAGAACCCTACCCCAAATATTTTCATCCATTTTCCTCTCAAATTCACTTCAATCCATCATCCCAAGCTTCAAGGTGAGTATATGTTGTTAGATTATATTTCCATTCTCTCCGTTCTTTAATGATCTTGAGTTAGGGTTTGTTATTTCTCTCATTGTTGTCAAATGGGGGTGCTCCACCAAAGTTGTTTGTGTATATTTAGAGTAATTTAGAGCTTCCTATAGGTTGTTTATGAGTTTTGTTGTTTCAATGGTAGACATTGATGTCATTTTCCTCCCAGTCCCGTGGTGTTAATGCTTCAAATTTACCCTTCCAAGTGATTTAATTTGGTCATTATATTATTATTTTCTTGCATTACGAAATATTTAGAGATTTAAAAAATGGATTTCTTACATGATATGACTTTATACAAAAATATGCTTTAGCTAGAAATGCTCCATTTAAACTTATACATGCAATTATGATTTTAGAAAATGCATGGGACCATATTTGTTCTATAAAAGTGTTGTATGATTTAATTCATGATTTGAATTGATTATAAATATTGGGATTAGTTATGATTGATGAAATGAGATTCAAAACTCTATGTTTATGTTGGAAATTGAGACATGTTGAACTTAGAAAATATAGAACTCCCTTTTTATAACTTCAGTTTAATTTAGATTAGAGAATTTATGAGTTAATGGCAGTTATTCCGTTAATCTTGGTATACCAAGGCTTGCTAGGGACAAGTTATCCTTATTTTAGATCAATTCGCTGGGGACAGTTCCCAGACCGTTAGATCTCAGCTATAAGCTCATGTTAGCCAAGGATCGTTAAGATCTTAGCTCAGGCTCATGTTGCCAGGAACTGAGCACCACTTCATAGTCATGGATAGTCTGTTATCTTTTGTAATTCTTGAGATAATACATATTTTTACAAGTGAATAGAAATGTTCTATGAATATTGCATTACTATTATTTATACATTTTTCCTTCATGTCCCATGTATGGCTATGAGTGAGGATCCACTCACTGAATTTTGTTGCAAAACTCACCCTCTTCTCTTCCTTTTCCCCCAGATCCAGGTGTAGCATAGGATCCTCCTCTTCCTCCTCCTCAACATTAGTATCTTCAGTTTGGGTGAGGTTCACTTTGGCGTGAAGCCATAGTATTTTGTTCAATAGAGTGCTCCAATAATGTGATAGGTAGGGTCCTGGACTTCATATAGTTTTATTTTGCATTTTGATATTACCATGATTATTTTGTATTTAAACAATATATCATCCATAGTTTCTTTTGTATATGAGCAACTTAGTTGAAATGTATATCACAGCTACAACTTTCAGATTACATTTATGAGAAAAAGGTTTATTCATGATCATTCATGGTTAGTATGAGATTAGATTTATGATTTAAATTATATTTTATGAATAAAGGATGCATATAGTACAACGCAACGACGAGATTTACGTGGAGATGAGATATCACGTGCCAATTCCAATCGGGTCGTGACAACTACAAAAAGAAAAGTTAGTCAATGAGAGTTAGCTATATTTTTTAAACAAAATTTTCAATGAGTAATTTTATTTCTCCTATTTCCTGGCATTGTTGAAAATAAGTTTACTTGAAATATAAAAATATTTTTATTTGGTGCTTAATCTAATGAGAATGCCTCAAAGAAGCCAATAGAGATAAAATAGTACAATCCACTAATAATGAAACTTAGTTATCTTTTAAATATTGTTAAACTTTTGTGTGTGATCTTTTATTTTAAATAAATTATTTGTGGGTGCTCATTTATCTATGTACTGTTGTTGTAAAATTTAAAAATTTATATTACCTTGAACTAATGTATATTCTTTTCTTTTCAAGGGAATATATATTTCGTTTAATAGAAAAATAGAAATATAAGAGTTTCAACTATAACTTTTTATTCATTGGTTCAAAGAGGATGATTTTTATGAGTAAGATACAACTTTGTGTGTGGCTTAAAATTGAAAGAAAGGAATAAAGGAGTGTCATCCATGATTGTGGGTTCTTAACATTGTACATATTTAAGGTTCTTATATTTATACAACATGTGGGAACCTCAAATATTAATTAAATTCTATACCATGTGTTATTTTATGATAATAAGTGGAGATGATGATATAAATGTATAAAATTAATTTCTTAATTCATAATAAATGAGTATTAATCATATTTAAAATGATTTAAATGTTTTTTTTATTTTCATCTATATAAAATTTAAAATTCAAATATATTATGTCTCTTCATTTTTTATATTTTATTCTTCATCCATTGTTGGACAATAGAAAGAATAAATTGCTTCAAAAGAAAGTGTTAAATAGGTTGGGCAACTAAGAAGGTTTTAAGATAAATAAAATCTCACCATAACACTCATAGTCATAGAGATAACATAATGTTATTTGTTTCAAAATGTTGTTCACTTTGCTTGGTTATATCTAATTTATATTTCACCATGTATTTTAAACTTATGCAATAAAACATATAAAAGAGATGTTGAATATTTAAATGCTTAAGTAGTTTATATGAAAATATTTATTTATTTTTTACTTGATTTAATTTAAATTTCAATTGGAATTAAATTAAAATATTTTCCACGTCTATGTTTAACATTAAATAAATTAATAAATATTAAATAATTAAACTGTAAATTGGAATAAAAATGTAAATATTTATTTATTTTACTTTATTTTATTTCTAAAATTATTCTAATGAGAAAATAATCTATTTTGTAAAGTGCAAAAAAATTTATGTTATACATGAGCTTTATAAATACATACGTGTATATATATATATACATATGTATGAATAAATATATATATAAAGGAATTCTTATATTTAGGAGTTTATAAATAAATGGTTTTTGTAATGATATCCCAAGGGTACTGGTACCCTTTTGAATTTAAGGATTGTGATTTAATCATAAGTATTTAAAACATTAATAAATTTAGTTAGTGGAATATGTAGTAAATTTTTAACCACAAATTATCTAGAAGGTATTAATACCCATGAATTTTATAGGATACTAGAGAAATCCCTAAATAAATATTATAGATAAACTCCACGTGTATTATTTATGAAAATTTCACCCCAATTTTTCCTAACAAAAAATATCCTAGGATATTAAAGAACATGGAATGGATGAGAAACACAAGAATTTTTTATTTTAATTATTTAATTCCACTTAAATAAGTGGACATTAGATCTTATAATTTATTCATTTTAATTTTTTATTTAATTTAGTTAATCATTATTAAGAGGTTAAATAATATGATATTGTGAGAAAGGGATAGGAAGGATATTTAGTGTGAATTTTCATTTTTAATAAATTAGAAGGACAAAAAGAATGAATCCATTTTTTCAATAACATTTATTATAAAGAGAATTACATTTTCAATAATGAAGTGATAAATAAAATTAATTTATACAAATTTTCTTAAATGTCATTTCTTATTTCAATAATAGTATTATAATTATACTTGTTTAAAATATTATTTCATATCAAGCTGAGTGTTTTTGTATAGATGTATCATGGAATAACATAAATCACTTTTGTTATAATATAAGTCTTATATATGGAATAAATATTAAAAATTTTATACATCTAAAATATAACATAAATTAGTTTTATCTTATACTTTTAAAATTTTATATGCAAATTAGTCTTAATTTTTTCCGGATGCACCGGTAAAAACGTTAGTTATTGTTAAATGTTGAAGACAGAAACTTGCATCGTAAGATTTTTTTGAATTGTATTCAAGATTGAATATCTTTCATTGCTATATGTCACTGATAAGCATTAAATGTAGGTGTTTGTCGAAGTGTTTGACATGTCTTAACTTTGAAACTGGCAACTTTTTTTTTTTCTAAACTCTTTCAGATAAACAAAAAAATTTCAAGTTCACTCTCAATATTTCAACGTAAAGAAAAGGTCAGACTCCTTTTAAAAATAATTTATTTTTTAAGTCAGAAAGTGTGTATATGTCAACTTTTACATTAATAAAATACATTATATATATTCATAGCTTATTAAGTGAGTTCAAAGTGAATACATACTATTTTTTATATTTTACTTCGAACATTCAAATGATACCAACCAAATAAAAAAATATGTTTTTTGTGCATTTTTATACTGAGGTCGAATGCGCTGTGATATATAATAAAATATTAAATATAGATTATCAATTCAAACTCAATTCACTAAACCAAAAAGGGCAGGGCATGGCAAAAATTTCTGGGTCAATGTTGCTCGACGCAACATGCATCGCGACCTGGACTTTCCTATTGAGTGTTGACGTCACCGTAGAACAAGAATACTGTGGTCTATTTTATAATTTTCAATAAATGGCGACGACGGTCGATGGATGGAGGCACGTGCAGAAATTGAGCTGACCTTGTAAGCTGCATTCTATTTGTTCTTTTTTCTCTTTTAAATTTTGTTTACAGAAACTAAAATCCTTTTTGGCTTTTTGTGAAGCTCAATAAAAAACTGAAATGACATTTTTCGGACCAATCCATTTTCAAGCACTCTAACATTTATTATTATCTTCTTCTCCACTTGCAATTCATACACAGAACTTGCATGATGGTAGTCCTTTGGAAATTTTGGACCAAGTCCTCCAAAACACTTGTTAATATTCAAAAGTAAAAAGTTTTTAAGCTTTTAAATACACACACAACATTTGAAACTTTGGCATATTATATACAAATATCTTGAAGTTTGGCAAAATTCATTTTGTCTTCCCTTTATTTAAAATTTACTTATGAAGTTTCTAAGATTGTGAAATGATTATAATGACTTCCCTTAATTTTATAAAATCATTACATCGCTCTCTTTTTTATATTATAATTAACAATTCATGTCATGTTACATCAACAAATAAAGAGGAGTTATAGTAAATTTCATTAAATCTCAAGGCAAGTCATTGTAATTTATTCTTAAAACTTTGAAATTCATTCTTCGACACAAAGCTTACCAATTTTAAATTCTTAACAAGTGCCCTAAAGATACTTGTTAGGAAAACTCAATTTCAAAAGTTTTCTTATGAGCATATGAAGAGCTTTAGTTAAATAATAACAAATAAAAAGTCACAATTGTTTTTGAAACATTAAAATATTAAAAATTTGAAAATTTTTCATTAAAATCTTCATTTTTTTTTAATTTCTAAATCAATGCTCTTATGATATTCATGTAATATTAGTGTATATGTTAGTAAATAGCCCATATGGCCTTATGGTTCTCCAACTTGTTCAGGAAGGCTTCAGGTGCCATGATGACCTAGTTATGCAAAGTTCTACAAAATTTGGTGTTGATGTCATCGCTATAGCGGCTGGAGATTGGGCTAGGGGTTTGGGATCCATGCCAACCTCTATAGCGGTCCATGTGTGTCGGGAAGCGGGTACGGCTAGGCGCTAGCGGTCATATACCACTATAGCAATGTCCCGCAATGGGAATAGTGTCAAAATGACACTGTTCACTTAATGAGCCCACTACCCCTTTTTATAAACCTAGATCGGGCTCTTCTCTTAGAACTCGAAAACTTAACTTCCTAACACCCTTCCCATCCTTTCTCTCAATCCAACACCATTCTTCTCCTTCCAAGATCAAGGTAAGTGATTATGTTAGTGTCATCCATGTTCTTCCTCCCTTATGTTATGGGTGTCTTTGTTTTCTTTGTTGTCAAGTGGGGAGTGTTGTTAGAGTTAGATTAGAGCAAAATAGAGAGTGTTAGAGTTTAATCTAGAGTTTGTGACTTCAATGGTAGATATTGATATCATTCCTCCTCTCAAGCTTCGTTGGTGTTGATACCATCACTTCCTTCCCTCAAGGTGAGTGGGTTCATATCCTATAATCCTTATATTGATTATTAGAATTATTTTCCTTAAATTGTGGCATGATTGCATGATTTTTTAGAGACTATTTCAAGAGATTCGAGACTATGGTTGATTTTACCAAGTTGATGAAAATGATTATTTTTAATGGAGCATAAAATAATTGTTTTAATGCAAACTCATGGGACCATTATCATTAAAATGATTTTATTAAAGAGCTAGAGCGTGAATATGATTTGATTTAGAGATTTATGAACTTTCATGATGATTTCAAGAGTAGAGCATTTATATATGATAGAGTTTTAACTCCAGAGCAAAGCTTAATACAAAGTTTTAGAATAAATAAGTATTTTATGATATAGAGACTAAACATTAGCTATAAAGAAAGATACAATGAATTAACGGCTTAAACCCGATCGTTAACCTTGGTACCAAGTTGTCCATAGTGACAATCTCATAGAGGAGAGATGGAACCTAGTTAGGTGTCTAATTTAAATCCTTAAGGGATCATAGGCAGATAATTTGTTATGTCATGGTTGACATACATAACCAGAGGATGTATAAATTATTATGAAATGCATAATTAGAGTTTCCTGTTTTCTATTAGAGTACTGATATGTATGCTTTTCAGAGTTTATTATTTTAGAGTTTGATACTTGTATAGATGGCAATGATTTCAGAGACTATTGATTTTAAAGCTCTTATCTATGTGTACATGAGAAATGATTTCAGAATATTGCATTTATTGATATATATATATATATATATATATATATATTGTTGTTGTCCCATGAAAGAGTTATGGGTAATGACCCATTTCCTGAGTTTTGTGATAAAACTCACTCATCTCCCTTTTCCATTAGATACATTAGCCGCGCGTGTCCTTCTCATCCACCTCATTCCCAGGAAAAACTTCAGAGCTTTACTCCAGAGTGAAGTATCTTTTGTGTTTTGATTAGAGATAGAGTGCTCCAATGTACATTGCAAGTAGGTCCTGGACCATAGATATAGTTTTGCATTTTGTATACCATGATTTCCGATTTATTTTACATTTTTATGATTACAGATTTCATGGTTACTTGTATAGAGAGCGACTTATTATTTTGTATTATATAGAACTATTTAGAATTTGATTATGAGATTGATATTTATGATGGTTTACTTCTCAAATAGCAAGAGATTTATAATAGGGATGAATTTCTAACATTTTATAAATGAATTTTATTACCTAATTATGCATATAGAGAGACTTAGAGGTCATGAGATTACGTGGGAATGAGATTCTCACGTGCCTCATTTCAAGTCAAGTCGTAGCAATTCATTATTAAAATATATTTTAAGAAAGAATATAAATTTTTTGATGTATCTCATAAAAGCTTGGGAAGGCTTATATAGATAGGAAGGTGGCTAACGGATAGTCCTTAAGGGTGGCAAATGGGCCTCAACCCATTGTCGTTAGTCATAAAATGAGGCGGAATGAGTTGACCTATTTTTATTATTTGAGTTAATAGTGTTAATCTATCCTATCAAAAAATGGCAGTTGACAAGCCAATTCGATTGGCTAACTAGTTTTTTGTTAGTTTTCAAATTTTTGCTAATCCGCCCAGACCTATCATGGTTTAGCTATAAAACTAGGCAAAGAAGGTTGAAAAATCCAACTTGATCATCCAGTTCAAAAGTGGTGAGTTGGACTACTGGTAGGCTTAACCCATTTTGTCACCCCTAATAGTCCTTGACACAACGACAATTAGATCCCTTTAAAAAAATTGGTGAAATTTAATGTTGTATGAATGTAAAAATTATTTATGGTGTATTTTAATAATTCTAAAATTTATTTGGGTTGATCTTAAACTTGTGGCCTACCAAAAAATGAAAAATATCTGTGTGATCCTGGGATTAAACTAGGGATGGTAAAAAAAAATTGTTGAAGCGAGTATCTATAAATATTTGTCACATTGGGCGATGAGGATGAGACAAGTTTAGTCCCACAAAGATGGGTCAGTTTCTTCATTATTAAATGGGGTGGGGCATGGACGAGGTTATCGTCCCATGGGATCCCGTAGTTCTTTATTTATATGAATAATTTATATATTCACTTATATATATAAAAATATATTGAGAAAATCTTAGCACCCATTTATTTTTAAATTATCTTTATTAAATTTGTGCTATGTGTATATTTTCATTTTTAATTTGAATTATGTTGTATTATTAATATTTATATCATGAATATTTATGTTTCAAATTTTAAAGTATTTTTTAAAGAAAAATCCTTTATGGATTTTTAAATCTTTCTTACAATAGATCCACGAATACTATGGAATTCAAATCCCCTTGAAAAAAAATGGGGAATAAGTACTTGTAATGGGGATGAAAATGGAATCGAGGGAGAGGGAGTTATAAACGGGTGGATCATGAATACCCATTATCATCTCTAAATAAAATTGAGTTTTGTGGGAATGTTATATAGGATCTCATTAATATATAAATTTTGATTCATTTAAAAATACATTTAATTACAATTTCAAAACTAGTTAAAATTAAAGAAATACTAAAGTATATCAAAGGTGATTGATGTATCAATATATACACCTCTCATTTCATCCATTAATGCCTAAATTATAAGGACCACAATAATACACAACAATAATGAATTACAACCCAAAAAGGGGTCAAATATAAGTCCTTTGCATTAACATGCTAGCTACTTTTTTCTTAAAAAAAATCTTATTAATTGAACCAATCGTTCTTAACCACTGGCGGAGCTTGAAGAAAAGGTTTAGGGGGTCAAAAGGTTTTACATATCAATTAAATTACAAGAATCAAATCAAATTAAAATTAACTGCACATCTACATAGAAATTTTATAGCAAATAACTAACATGATAAATACTAATGCATATTTGAATTAATTGTGAGATTAAAATTATTTTAATAATTGAATGTATTTATAATTGATTATTTTAAAATCAATTTTCTGTTTGGTTATATACTAGCTCAAAGGTAATTTTCAAGTGGCACTTTTTTGGATTATATAAAAATAATGACTTTTATTTGCTACTTAGGATTATTTTAATAATAACATTAAAATGCTAAAATAATTTATTTTTGATTATAATAAAAAATAAAAAATGTGTTTTCACTTATAAGTTAATTTTAGAATGAAAATTAGTTTTTTTATAACCCAAATATAGTGTAACGTCATTTCAGATTTAGATGGAAAAAATACTTTTTTTTTTACATTATACTCCTAAACATACATTTAATAATATCAAAAATTTTATAAGTGTCCTTAAGAATTAAAGTAGAACACAAAGTTAATAAATCTATATTATTCATTGTCTATATTGAATCTACTCTTATAATTGCTTATCTTCTAATGTTAAAAGAAAAACCAATAAAACAATGCTTAATTATGATGTGCTTTTTTTAATTAAAAGACAAATTAATGGATTTTAAGTTAAAAAAGCCCATTTATATAAAATAACATAATTGGGGACATATCACATTAGATAGTGGTTTATTATGAACAAGAACTAATAAATTTGGGTTTATAATCATACATGAACTGTTATGATTAAAAGTTAATTAATGTAATTACGCTCACATACTTATTTAAAAAGTCAATGACTTTAGTTTTAATCTTGATCATTCATATAAGATATAACCAAGTTCACTTTTTTACTCTCACAATAAACACCACTCTCATATAAAATATTCTCTAACATCATCTATATCGGATAACATATTACACTTTCTATTTATCCTATATATTTAACTCTTACACAAACTATTTAAAAAATTATATATATAAAAAGATATAATTGGATAACATTATATAAATTTTTTACATTTATATATATAAAATTTGGGGAGGCCACGGCCCATTGCCCTTACGAAGCTCCGCCCCTGTTCTTAGCTTATGGAACCAAGATTTGTTGCATTGTTTATTTTATAATATATAGTCTGACCTATGCTGACATACCAAAACAAATAATACTTAATCGCTAATCAAATTCTAGTAGAATTTTAAACGAAGCCACAATACTAAACACCAATAGAAATAACCTTTTTATTACCGTTGTACCAAACGAAGGGTATTCTCTTGTTTACTTTCGTGACAATTGCAGTAAATTACCCCATTGTACAATTGAAAAATCGCACGATTTATATTGGACAAAAATAATACATTTAGGGGTGTTTGGTATGATGTATTAGATATAATAATATAATCTAATAATGTACATTATGTCTTTATCTATTGTTTGATGTAGATAATATATTATATAATTTTATATGTCATAATCCCCTAATATGTCAAAATCTGTATAACTCAATCCATATGTGAAGATCATATTATGAATGATTATCTTTTAATATATAAGATCATTTTTTAAAATATTTTATCAAAATAAAATAATTATTAAATAAATAATAATAAAATGAATACAAATAATATATAAACTCAGTTTAGGTATATATAATAAAAATAAAAAATAATTGATAAAAAATAAATAAAATAAAATAACAAAATTTTTAATTACAAATAAATATGTTAAATAAATAATATATAATATATAATATAAAATTATAAATTATTATCTAATAAAATATATAAATAAATAATAAATAATATTTAATATATAAAAATGAAGATTAGTACCTTTAAATTTAAATAATTATGATTAAAAGCATAAAATATTAAAATATATAAACTAAAATTTTTTATTTATATATATTATTGAAATAATAAATAATTAGAAATAAATAATAAAATTTAATATAAATTAAATTCTAATTAGTAAATATTTACATAAATATAATATTTAAAAATTATTATAGTAAAAATTCTTATTTTACTATTAATTGATTTTATTTAATATTTAATTAAGATATTAGTATTATTTGTAAATAATTAGTATGATATTACTAAACATAAAATCAAATATCTTATTAGGATTATACCAAATATTAATATAGTATTAAAAGTTTTATCAAACCTTAGACTATCAAGTTTATTCCATTGCGTACCAAACGAGCCCTTAAGCCTACTTAATAGATATAATAGATAAGACATAATAGGAATAATGCCAATTAAAATTATAATTCTATATGTTGTTTGATGGAGGATAATTTGGTCCTCATTTATTTTGGAGCATGTGATGGTGCTCTAGTTTTGATTGTTGGATCTGAAAAAATTGGATCAACGGTTAGGACTAACCACTAAAAATAATCTAAAAACTTATTAAAAATATAAATAATTTAAAAATAATAAATACAAAGTTGAAATTACCAAAATATCCTGAATCCCTCTTCTTCTCCCTCAACTGCCGCACCCCTCACTTTGTGAATGACTCCATCGTTTCAACATACCCAGTTTCAAATCAATCTTTGTCCCAACTTCTTCTTCCTCTTCCTATCATCATCATCGTCTTTTTTCTTTCGGATGCCCAATTTAGAACTTGTTAATTTTCTGGGTGCTGTGATGGGGTTTCTACTGGCCAGTGGTCACTACTTTCTTCAATTATAGATGTCAACTATTTCCTTTGGTGCTCGCCTAATAATTTTACATAACATGGATTTCAAAATAAACTAGCTTTTCTGCGATGGTTGAATCCGTTTGGGGAACTTGATCGAAATGTGAAATGTGTTCGTGTTTTTGCTTGTTCAATTTTTTGGCATTTGGAGCTGATTTTGTTAAGAGGGCCCTGGAAAAAAAAATGTTCTAAGGGTCGTGAGAGGGATAGCAGAGACCTCAACGGTGATGGGTTGCAAAGAGAATGATGAAGGAAAGGAAGAATCAGCAGATGAAGAAGGAATTAAAAATTTAAACAAGCTTACTCTAATATAGCTGAAGAAAGAATTAAAAATTTAAACAAGGTTATTCTAGTAAATTTATATAGTGAATTAAAGAGCATATTAAGGTCCAAAATAGGTGCAGGACTAACTTATCCCTGACCATATTGTTTGGTATATTATATAAGATATTATATTATTTGATATATTATTATTTTGTCATTATTATAAATAGTTATATTTTTAAGTAGGTACTTAAAAAATAATATTGTGATAAATAACAATATTTCCATTAATTATTTATTTTCAAGTTTAAAAAGAAATATTATTATTTAGATATTATTATTTGTAGTCATTTTTATTATAAATATTTGTTGATTCAATCAAATTTAACATTTTAAAATATGTAATACTATGTAAAATGTATAGTAAACTAATATTTTATTATTTATTCAAATGTAAGTTTAAATAAAATATTATAATAAAACATTTCCTCATCAATTATGATTAATCTTATTTATATTTTATATATTTAAATTGAAATCATATATTTTTAAAAAGTATTTATTTATTATAAAATAATTTATCAAGAATTATCTTTATTTATATATTTTTTACTTGTTATTATTTATTTCAAAATTATTTTGTTTTACTAAAATACTAAAAAATAAAAGTGATTTTATACGATAAAAGCTAGTCAAATCTAATATGGCATCCTCAAACCGAATTAAGTTATATATCATTTTCACATATAAAATAGTTATAATGATAAACTTATACAATGAATTTTCTACACTAAACAACAAAAAGGAATAATGTGAGTATTTTTTCCTTAAAATAATAATAATAATGTGAGTACAATATAAACTTATCCTATTATGTCTAGGATGACTTTCATTGAAAAAAAATGTTTAGTTGTCATAACCCAAACTTGGAAATATTATAATCTCATTCCCACGTAACCTTAGGTAATGTGACTTACTAAATGCATAATTTGTCGCGATTTCATACTTAAATGATTTTCTTCTTAATGAATATCAAATTCTCTATTTTAAACATAATATTTGAATTCATAAATACTGAAAATATTTTATCTGTAACACCTCTTAATCAAGTCGCTATTCATGAAAACATAAGTTATTCATCTTTTAATCAAAGTCATAATTTGAAAATCGATGAAATTCTTGAAAGTTAAATCATAAATACATTTATGCTTTGTTACATAAATCTTTAATCATAATCTACATTTCAAATCTATACTTAAATCCTAAAACAAATATGGAGATATACCAACTCTGAAAATAAATACATAATCTTAAAATAAATGCATGTTCTAAAATTTGCACATTACTGAGCACTCTAATTCTAACATGAATCTAAGCTAAGCCTTACTTCAAAGTAAAACTCACCATCTAAAATGATAACATCTATTGAACTGGAGGTTGAACAATAACTGGACCTAAACCTAAAGGAAGGGAGAGAGGTAGTCATCTACTCAATGAGTGAATTTTCACCTACCACCCACATGAGACAACAACAACCATACGTATATATATATATATATATATATATATATATATATATATATATATGTAACTTAACAAAAATACTTTAAATATTTACATACACAGCTATTCAGGGGAAAAACATTTATAATTCTATAATAAGCAAGTCACACAAACCTTTGAAGCGATATAAATTGATCTAAGGGAATTAAAAAAAAAAGAATTCTAAACAAGTTATAAAGCTATTATACCTCCCTCGCGAACATGAGCATTTATGTCATAACCTTATTAGGAACGTGACTATCACGTAAGGAATCTCATTCTAAAGCCCTGAACCTCCTGGGCTTCTCTACATGCATAACTTAATTCATAAAAATCCATTTTAAACATAATTTATATCTAACATAATTTCTCTTTGAAGCCTAAATCATCATAATTAGTTTCATAATCAAACCTTGAATACGGTCATAATACAACATATATTGAATTACTCTTTATACAATTTAAAAACCATGAAAGCTATAATTATGCAAATACAATATAATTTAATTCATGGTAAAACAAAATATAACACATCTATATGGTCTTAACCCTCCATGACACCAGAACATTCTAAGGACAATAAAAAAAGCACTTCACTCCAAAGTGAAGCTCACCAACTGTACCTCTATATCTGAAGAGACGACTTGGAAAAGACCCATAATCACTACTATACCTATAATGGGAGAAAGGAGAGTGATGAGTTTCATCTAAAATAGCAAGAAATCTTACCTTATCCCTTTCATGGGACAATAATAATAAAAATAGGATGATAGCAATACTAATGAAAATAATAAATAAACTCTAAAGCATCCTTCATATCTGCATGGATACATAAATATAATAATTAAAATATGGTACTTAGTCCGCAGACAAGAGCGTCTATTAAAATCATATTAGTTCCTTCTAACCTTGGCACCTAACTAAGTCTCGTTCCTGGATTGCCACCATGGCTACTTACGGGTTTGCCTTCATGGTTGTTTACGACGTTCATCATACATAACTTAATGAAAATAATTAAAAACAACAATGCTGTAAGATGGGAATCCTTCTGGCAAAGCAAAGTCCCTAAATGCCTGAAGATTGGGACAGCGAAGATGGGTTTTTTCCCTGCGAAAAGCCCTTAAATGTTGAAGGATGGTACTCCTGTCCCTGGCCAAGTAGAGCCCATAAATGTTTAGTACATTGAGAGTTTTGGATTCATGCAACTCTAACAATCTGATTTAGCATAACCGTTGCTATGAAATCATGCCTAAGGGATCAATTTCTTTAGCATTTCACTCAAGCCCATGGAGTGTAACACCCTAATAATTAACCCAATACACCTAGGAGGATCTATTAATTACTAGACTTTACTCTTTGCTTCAGTTCCTTAATCATGCTTTGAAAATACTTAGTGAAATTACGAGCCATTTTTTTTTTAAACATAATTGAAAATGTAGTCCGCTTAACGTGAATGATTTAGCAAAATTTAAAAGACACATAGGAATTTACAAACATCACATCATAATATATTGGCTCCATCATATAGCATCCATAATTACATATCATATAGATATTTTGCCTACCAACAAATAAGACTAAGTGTAGCAATCTAATAAAACATAAATAATATATGGATGGAAGGACATCCATTAATGGCACCTAGTAATAACACTCCAGGGATAGGGATAGATATCTAAATATACGAGTGAAACTAGCAGGATTCAAGTTCATGATCCTTAGCCTCAATGTGATTCACGAACGCTTCCTTCTATTTTGAAGACGAGATGGAAAGAAAAATAGAGGGAGTGAGAAACTTATAAAGAATTTTAGGGTACTCACCTCATGATGCATTGTGTCATCATCATCGTCCCCAGGAACCTCGAGTTATTATGAAATAGTGAGCATGCTAAGATTGATTTATTAAGTTCGAAAATATACTTTACCGAGGTTCGTCCCTTTTAATCATGCGTCTTATAATGCATCATAAACTTAGCATGTCATGTTTATAATGAACTTTTCCTTTCATATATAATAACATAGTTATGCATAAAATCACATCATATTCCTCATCATCATTTCATAATACTATGCATAGCAGAAATATCATATTCACATAATGCATTTACTTAGTTTCTTAGGTGACTTAAAGTTACTTTCATCATCATTTTCCTGGGCCACCCTATACTCCACCCTTTTGGGAGTAATCTAGGTTATGAGCTCATACCTTGCTAGTCGTCACTAGCATATACTTATCCCTTTTGATAAGTAAAAATTCCGCTCTACCCTTTTGAGAGAACAGACTGGGGCAAGAATCACCTTTTCACCGCCTATAGTTTGATTGGTCCAAAGGATCATTTTCTCATATATTTTGAGTCACCTTTAAGTCTTTGCATGTTATATCATAATACAATTCTTCATTCATAATCATCATAACATTTTCTCATTTATAGTCTTATGCCGAAATAATATATACCAACTGTAATCATGCATCTGGAGATTCCCAGGAAAAGAGGTGGGTCACAATGGACGCTTAAATACCAAATCTTTCCTTAGCCAGAATCTTTCCAAATTGCACTTAAAGGAATACACTTTCTTCCAAGAATATGTCTTTATTTCATGCATAAGTTTTCATTGTTTGCAACAACAACTATAACATACAAACCAGGGAATCAATCAATGACACCAAATTCTTAATAAGCATCAAATCACATTTTAAGTACACATAAATTACTAGCTTCCCATAAAATTCTTACAAAGTTTTAAAACTCTTTTAGAACTAATTC
This sequence comes from Dalbergia oliveri, assembly GCA_030441495.1. NCBI lineage: Eukaryota > Viridiplantae > Streptophyta > Magnoliopsida > Fabales > Fabaceae > Dalbergia > Dalbergia oliveri. The sequence goes on along the minus strand of JAMLFY010000001.1, from coordinate 49,827,360 downwards.
CTTTTGTTAAACTTGAAAGAAGTCATAGGACTTTAGGCCTAAATTAACCATGGGACCGATTTATAACTTGAAAGAATGTTCATAATTAAATCTTTCACTTAAGATAAAAGGAGCAAGTCTTGAGCTTTAGAGATTTAGGTGACATCTTTAAATTATTACCATGCTATGCAACCTTATTTTAATCTTATCTTTATAAGGTGATAGCTTGGAATTATAAACATGATATGCAATTCCATTTCTTTATCTTTAAGATTTAAGGTGATAACTTGAAAATTAAACATGATGCAAGAACTTGTAATATAAACATGATGCAAGAAACTTGGACCCGGAAATCCGGAGAGAGAATCTTAGCAACCTGTCCGCATAGGACGGTGAGGAGATGAGAATTACATTTTTAAGCTCCAATTCTCAAGACTTCTTAAAGAATAAATTCTTTAACTCCAATTATCTCATTTCTTCGCTTATGATTCATAAGCAAGTCTTTGAGCTCTAGGATTTTTAGGTGATGACATAAAATAAACATGCCATGCATTGACTTTTTAGCCATTATAAAATAAAGTGAGAGCATAAAATAAACATGAGATGCAACTTCTTTATTATCTTTAGAGATTAAGTGACAACTTGAAATTTAAACATGAAATGCAAGCTTGAAATTTAAACATGAGATATGCAAGTTCATTTATTTATTCTTGAGAATTTAGTTATGACATAAAATAAATATGGCTATGCAAGGCATAAACTTAAACATGGATGCAAGTTCACTTGATCTCTTTACTAGAGCTCCTTCAAGACTTTAAGAGAATTATGTTTTCAACCCAATATATGTATCTTAGCAAGACAAAGTAAAAATACATATTTCATATTCAAACCTCAAGATAAAAACATTATTCTTTAAAGTTTTGCATTAAATGGAATGTTCAAGCTTTAGAGGCCTAACTTGTGATGGATTTACAACCCATATTCAAGGTCCTCATCATCAAGCCATCATTTCATTCCTTCCTAGGCCATTTGGCCGAAACCATGAAAGGAAAATAAGGAAAGAAAAACTGAAATTTTAGAAGCTTTGGAAACTAGTGAAACCTTCAAGTTTTAGAGATCTAACTTGTGAAAGCTTTGCAACCAACACTCAAGAATCTCATCATCAAACCATGGTCTCATCATAAGCTAGGCCATATGGCCAAAATACTTTAAAGAGAAAGGAAGAAGAAACTGAAAATGAAAACTTAAAAGAAAGCTCATGAAAACATCATTTTTGAGCTAGAAACATAACTTGTCTTAGCATAAAAAACTTAAAACACCTCCCTACCTAATTTGATTTGAAAGAAAGGAAGAGAACTTGGTTTCCTTGAGTGAAATGAAGCAAAATATCCTTGAAAAGCTGAAGGGAGAATTTGGCCAAGAGAAAGAAAGAAAGAAAGATTTTGGTGCTCCTAAACTAGAATTTGTGTAAGTTATGAACTAAGCATCTAAACTATCTTCAAGCATGCCTATTTATAGAGATTTTGCAGCTCATAAATGGACAAAGGAAGGAAGGAAATCTGACCAAAAATTATAAAAAATAAGGAAGAAAAATCATTTTGTTTGGTGGCTTAAAACATGGAATCATGTTTCCATGTTTTCATGATTCTTTGTTTTCATTCTTTGGATTTTTGTGTAATAATTTTCTGACTTATTACTCAATAATTTCGTGCATTACAGCCTTGTGGAAGAGGATTTTGTGTGTTCCATGTATTATTTAGGTGTAGGCAAGGTATTCATGCAATTTAGAGAATTTACGGTTAAGGGTTTAAGTGAATTACTAAGCAATTTGGGTGTTTAAGCAATTTTAGGTTCTAATCAATCTAAATAAATAATTTTGACTCTAGATTAGTAATTAGAATTTAATAAGCTTTAATTTGAGCCTAATATTGCTTAGGTTTCGTTAGACGAATCAAAAATCTCAAAATTTGTAAACTCACAAGAGAGGGGCAAAACGGTCATTTTACTTAAAAATTTGAGACTACCCAAGCTTAACCAATGGTTAATCATGGCTTAAAAACACCTTTTAACACATTTTAGTGAGGTTCGGGCTTCGCACGCAAATTTGAGTTAAAAAGCTAAGGGCGTTTTGTCATTTGCGTTGATCAAAATTAGGATTCTTCTCCTCTATTAACACACATAACACAAACAATCCCTTATTAACATCAAAACATCCCCTTGAGGATGGGTGGGGCCCATCCTCATTTTCTAGTAAAATAACCTCAGGGCATTTTGGTCATTTTACACGTACAGAAATGGGGTTTGCAATACTTGCACGAATTGCTCCTAACTTCTCTTCTAACGTTATATTCCTTTATTAAGGATTGTTTGGTCTCAAATTTTATATAATATTTACCTACGAATTCTGTAATTCTAATGATAGTAAAAATTAGGAAATTAGGCGTTACATGGAGTATGTATCTGCATTTGTTATGAATCATTCTAATTCTATACTTCTTTGTACCATATTTTAAAGTTTTAAGTTCAAAACATAAACTAACATATTTTTTCATATACGAATAAATCTATAATTATAGTCCAAACATTAGATTCATAATCATAACATCTTAATTTCTTTTCTTAAACTCTGTCCATTCTTTACTCTAAGCTCAAAACTCTTTCATATAAATTTTATAATAAATCAACTTATCATCTAGAAGCTTCCTAAAATCCAAAGTCTAAAGTATATACGTAATGATATCTTAACTCTTAAACATATTTATTAAAATAGCAACTAGATAAAATCATATATTCTTCTAACAATCATTTTATTAGCATATAAAACATTTTCATATCACACAACATAGCAATTATGGTCCCATACATTTTCTAAAATTATAATTCCATGTATAAGTTCAAATAGATCATTTCTAGATAAAGCACATTTTCATATATAGTCATATCATGAAAGAATCCATTTTTCAAATCTCTATATACTCCGTAATGCAATAAACTAATAATATAAAGACCAAATTAAGGCCATAAGGTCAAACCTACTCACATGGAGGGGAGAACGTAAGGGAACAACTTCGGAAACTCCTGGGAGGAGGAATGACAAATGTCGCCAATCTAAACTCTAAACATACACTAACAATTTTGGGGAGCATCCTACTTGACAACAATGAGAAAAAAATAACCAAACCCAATCTAAGATTATGAAGGAATGGAAGAAAAGAGACCAAAATCTATCAACATAAGCATACCTTGATGATTTGGGGAGTCAGATTGGATGAGATCGAGGAAGAAGAAAGTGGTGGCGGGAAGTGTTTTGCTTGAGGGAAGGAGCCCATTCGGGTTTTTATTTTGGGTAAAAAATGAAACGCATCATTTTTGGGTACTGCCCACTGCTCAACCACCGCCACAGCCCAGGTCGTGTATTGTGCATGGCTACTGTGCACTTATGACCGCTATAGTGGTCCTCAGACCACGATTGCTCTCCTGTGACCGCCAGCTCCTTAACGCTATCGAGGTGACAACAACCCCAACATGAGCATCTCTTCGTCAAATGGCATTGATTGTCTAATACTCACTTCACTTATTCACATTTCTTAATTTTAAGTTAATCCCATTAACTTTAAAACATAAATGTAAATAAGAAAATACCCTCTATTTGGATTCAAATAAAATATTAAAAAAATCAAATCTCAACCATTCAAAATCCAAATTTTGGGTTTTAGTTTAAATCAGAAAGTTTTTGAGATTTTCTAAACTTGAGGGCTCAAAATGAAACGTTTAAAGGTATCGTAAAATTTATTAAAAAAACTCTTTACTGATTTTTTCCCCTAGAACAATTACCGGACTTTTGATTCCAAGATGTGACTCTAACCTCTAGCCCTCCAAGGAGGTGTAGGGTCTAGACTTAGTGAAGTTTAGGACTCGGCGGTGGTCTGGGACCTTGAGGTTAACGGAACATGTCTGATAGACGTGCATATTGGGTATTACAATTTCTCTAATAGCAAATGGTTTCTTGCAAACTCGTCCCTCGTGGACAAGTTGGATGATATTAGCCCCTCACGAACTATATCTCTCAGGCATAGTATCAATTCCTCGCGAATTGTGTCCCTCATGGACAACTATGCAAACATAAAATGGGTCCCTTGCGGACACATTTAAAATATGAATAATCAGCAATTGCCTCATGTGGGCAACATGGTACATCAAGGTTAACGAGAATACTACCGTTAACTCAGATTCGTTTCTTTCTAATTTATATTTCCAAAACTAACTTGCAAACTAACTTAATGTAACAATGGCTTTAGCATAACTATGGCTATGAAATCATGTCAAAGTGATCACCCGCTTGGTAAGCATCATTCAAGAGCTCACAGACATGTATCGGATTATTATGAATCATACTAAATTCCATAATTCATAGTGTCGTGAAACTAAAATTCTAAAATCTCATTTAAACTGACATAATTTCATTTCTTGATACTTCTAGAATTGTAATTCAAAATGATGTGAATTATAATCATAATAACTTTAAAATCATAAATACATATCTCTTTCATGAAGCTAAATCATACTCTATTAAACATTTATCCAATATAGCTTAACTTAATAATTCAAGAAAACAAATTTTGAAATTCCAAGTCTTAAAACATGGCAATATCATAAATCCATAAAATGCATTTGACAACTTTCATAAACATTTCTAAATCATACATCTTCCAGTGAATCTTTTAAAACATATAAGACATTTTGGTGGTACACAACAATTCAAATCATGGTCCTATGGTTTTATTGTAACACATATGTCATGCTATAATCAAAATCATAATTCTTGATAGCTTCGCGTCACTTGTAAAATCATATTTATACCATATTTTCATCTCAAAGTTCATGTTTAACAAACATAATGCATAAAACAAACTCATAATGCTGAAACTACCGTTATAGTTTAAACCCATTACAGTTGGGGTTGGGAATATGTAAGTACCACCAATTTGACCTTGAAAGCTTGAAATGACACTAACAACTTATGGAGCAACATAGACTCGTGAATAATCTATAATAATCTCTAAACAACTATAACCTAACTCTAACAATATTGGGAGCACTCCCACTTGACAACAATGAGAAATAATAACACTCAACTCAAGAACATAGAGGAATAGGAAGAAAAAAAGCACAAACTAACATGAATCTTTTACCTTGAAGCTTGGAGGAGGTAAGCTTGAGTGAGATTGAAATGTGGGAGGGAGGAAGAAAGATCGGGGTTAGGGATTTTGATTTTTGCCTCAAAAACACGTGAAATGGGGTATTTATAGGGTAAGGGCTTCAGGAAATGAAATTACTTCGTTTCGGACCTTCTCAGGTGCGAGGGCATTGCTATACTGGTCAGGACCGCTATAATGGTCAACCCCGTACCCAACATTATGAAAACCATGCACCTGTCCACTATAGCGGTCACCTACTTGCAAGAACCGTGTGCCTTTTACCACCGCTATAGCGGCCCTGATTACTATAGCGATATTAGAAACACTTGCTCTGCATCCGAGGGTCTTTCAAGCATCTGAAGACCTTCCTGTCAACAGAGACGGTTCTGGGACCATAAGGTCGTACTAGATTTATTTAGAGACACATGGACTTAAGGTATTATATTAGTATGACTTTCATTAGGAAAAAAAATCATGTCCAATATACATGCCAAACACAAATGTTTAAATGGAATAAATTTATACCTGATTGGTGTGCAAAGTTCTTTCTAACAATAATAAGGATGTATTTAATACACAAGTGACTTATTAATTATCAACGATTTGGCACATTTGATAGGTTAAGGGCTAATAGTATAATGTCTGATAACTTTTAATATTATAGGATTTGGTGTAACATTATATAAGATATTTTATTTTATATTTATAATATCATATTTATTTACAAAAATCCTGACACCTTAATTAAATATTAAATCAAATCAAATAATAATAAAATAGGAATTTTTATTATAATAATTTTCAAATAAGTATTTATTAATTAAAATTTAATTTATATTAAATATTATTATTTATTTCAATATTTTATTATTATTTATTATTTCAATAAATTATATAAATAAAAAATAACATTTTATATATTTTAATATTTATATTTTTAATTATAATTATTTAAATTTAAATTATTAATCCCTACTTTTATATATTACATATTATTTATTATTTATAAATTATTTATTTTTATTTTTATTATATATAACCAAACTAGTATTTTATATTACTTGTATTTATTATTTATAAATAATTTTATTAAAATAATTTTTATTTTTATAATTTTATTTTATTATTATTTATTTAAGAATGGTTTTATTTTAATAAAATATTTAAAAAATAAAAGTGATCTTCTACGCTAAAAGTTAATTATGTCTAATACGATCTTCCATACCTAACTATATAGCATTTTGACATATAAGGTTATACGGCCTCCTACTATCTAAGTGTTTGAAATTTCTCCCTATATATTGTGTGAGTAATAGATTTCATTAATTTTTTAATGCACGAACAATGTGAATAAGTTTGATTAAAATTCTAATCACTATACCATATTCAACTTTTAACAAAATTTCTTAATATAAATATTATTAAAGCTTTTTAGTAACATTTAAAAAGTGTTGCTCTATACAAAAGAATGTTGCTAAAAATACAAGAAGGGATTTTTCCGTTACTATAAAATTTATGGGTACGAACTTCTAGATAACTGTGGCTGAAAATTTACCACGCGTTTTACTAATTAAATTTATTAATATTTTAAATATTCATGATTAAATCATAATCTTTAGATTTAAAGGGTATCGATATCTTTGAGGTATTATAACAAAAACCAAATGGAGAAATATTGTTAAATTTTTTTTTTACAGAGCTATATATAGTTGTCGCTAAAAATTGTTATTATAAAATATATTAATTATATTTATTTATTTTAATAATGGATGAGATTTTAAACTTGTGTCAAATTTATATAAATGGGGATTAGGTGAGCCCTCTAGACTATTTTCTTTCCTTGCTTTTTCTTCTCCATTGAATCTACCCTTTCCTTTCTTTGACGTGAACATACTTTTATAAATTTTCTATCATTATTTCCGGACTTGATACTACGCAATAAATCACCATAAAGATAGTTAGTTGTAGCCGACACCTTGGTAACATCACCTTAACCCCTTAATTTGCTACTAACTACTACTATTTATGGATGCCTTTCTTTTGAAGAAGATTCAAGTAAGTGCACGATCAATTCAATTTAATTGATCACGTGTATTAGTTCCTATATCTAATTACATTAATTAACCATCTTACAATATAATTAACACATACGATGGAGATCAAAGCGTGGACGTAACCCACAACAAAAATATGTGGTGTCTATGAAATTTGTGTGGGGATGGAAATGCAATGTCCTTGCACGCTTCTATTGTTCCACGACTTGCAACCTATCATTTTCTTTCTATGTAGTTTTGGGGAGGTAAAACCAAGAGGCCCATTGTCGTTTCCTTTCTATTTGTTGTGATAGTGCTTGTGTGTTGTATGTGTTGTATTCACCAATTCGTTGTCATGTTTCTCTGGAAGTATTGAAGTTTAGGAACAGGGTATAGGCCAAAAAAAATAAATTAATAAGATAAATTATACTCATATTAATTCTAATAGGTTTGTGGAAATTTAATCCATATCTCTGGAGTTGTCTAACTTACCCTAATCTCCCATAATTTATCAAATTTTATGATCAGTTACCAAAAATGTCCCATCCTCATCCTCACTCTCAATCACTCACACAATTCCTCTTTTTCTCTCTCCCTTCGTGTTTCTATGAATGTCCTCTCAGATCATCCACTTCTCCAATGAGAAACACGACTTTCGGCAGATATACAGGAGCCTTGTGGCCACGGCAAGGGCCTAACACATGCTTCGTCACGAGTAACCGCGCCATTCTCCATGATTTGCTTAAGGTCATTTTTTTTTCTTACATCATATATAAGGTCACTTTCATACTTCATAGATCTTGTCATATACATTATTCTTGACATTAATTGTTACTTACTTTACCACAACCCGTTTCCTTTTGCAGATGTGAAAGGAGGAGGGAGAAGAAGAGAAGAGGAGGGTGTGAGTGAAGCCCGGGATGAGGGTGAAGATAGGAGTGATGACATTTTTAGTAATTTATTCAAAAAATAGGTAAATTATGAGATGTTATTGTAGGTTGAACAATTAAATGGAGATTAGTTGAATTTTAACAAATTACAAGAAATGTAAGTATAATTTACCCTAATTAATAATAATAAACCTCCTTGAGTCATGAATTGTATGTGTAAGTTTTTCTATTTCTGATTGTGTTTGTTTTAAGTGTAAAAATGCGATAGAAATTTACATGAATAAATTGTATATGTAATTACAGGTATATTGCACGTAAACTTTTGCTCAATAAATATTATTTTCTGTTGAAAAATAAAATCAATAAATCAACAAATTTTCCGTTAATAGTGATGTGTTGATTGTTTATGGAAATCCCACATCAACTTATTGTATTTGGTTAATACTCATTTTAGTTTATGACTTTATATCTGATTTATTTTAACTTTTAAAATTAGACAAATTAAATTAGTCTGTTATAAAATATGAGTCAAGTTAAGTCTTTATCTCACTTTTATTTAATATTTTATCAGTTAAATGATGATGTGTAAAGTTAAGTGATACATCGATATGTCAAGTGTCATTGCAAGCATAATGAAATTTAAAATGATTAATTTTGATATGTAAAATTGCACAAAATAAGTTATTTTATAACTTAGAATGAAAATTTAAATAACTTATTTTGTTTGATTTTAGACATTAAAAGAGTCATTTTAAACTTAATTCTACTTAAAATGATATAAGGTATGTCAATATCTCATTTAACGTTACACATCATTATTTAATTAAGGGTTAAATGCAAAATACCTCCTATTTTATGTTTTGCAATTTAAACCCTGATTTTTTTAATTGTGCGATGCGAGTCCCTATCATTTTGTAAATCTTGGAAAATCTTTCTGTTAAATAGATACCCATTTAGTTTGTTAAGTAACCATGTGACACTCACATGACCCAATTTATGGACAAAAGATATATCAAATAAATATTTACTTTCGTATGTGAAAATTGAAATCAAACTGTTGAGTCACTATAATCTTTAGATTTGACCAATTATTTTTTTTAGTTTATGAAGTTCCAAAACATGAGTGTCTAAGCCTTGGTACAAGTTTCGTTATTTTATTGTCACTTTTTCGTTGCGCTCTCACATTAATTGACATGCTGCCGATGACATTTTATTTTTCCTATGTGAAGTATATCGTATAGATATAGATACAAGAAGATCATAATATGAATTTCACATCTAAGTAATGTTATTAATATATATTTTATTTTTCTAAGAATTTAAATATATATTGTCCAATTATGTCACATCATAAATCAAGCAGAATGTCAAACTATTATTAGGATATTGCATAACATAACACACTAGCAAAATGTGACTGTATTGTAATAAAAACAGAATCAAGCACTAGAGCAACTTACAGTTTGCAACTTAAAACATTAAAAAGTTTATTTTTATTTTTCAGAAATGAAAGTGACATGCACATATAATTTTAAGAGCTAAAACGAGTATTAAGTCATATATTAACAATTGGACTTTTTTCTCTTTGCAGAGTTAGCATAAAAACTCAAATAAGGTATAGACTTTTATTGATTAACAATATAAAAATTATTTTGTATTTTTACTGCAAAGAGTTTAAATTATATCTTTCTTTTAAATGAGGTGGGATCCGAATTAATTATTCCGTATCAGCCTCTCCTTCCCCATGTTAATACCATCACCAACTTCCGTTTGATCGGGGAATACGAGTGTGCTACGTGATTATGACCCAATAAAGAAAAAAATCAGTGAATTCTTTTTTTGGTTACAAATCAGTGAATTCTAAGACATGAATGGACGTATTATTAATTTAAGATATTATTTTTTGTCGGCTGAGTGTTGGATACACACGTGTTCGCATCGCTACCGGTGTTTGGCAACGGAATGGAGCACGGCTGTTAGCTTAAATAATAATATAAAATAATAAAAAAATTGAAATATTAGGGAGGGTCAAGGAAGAGGGAAGAAGACTGCAAGCGCAAGACACATGGGCCAATATTTAAACTCTTTTTTTATTTCCATTTCCATCTCAAAGACGCGAGCAAAGATGAAAGATCGCACTAGATTTAATACGTCATATCCAAACAATTAATCTCACGTAAAATAAAAATGACAATTAACCTTAATATTAAGGGAAATATTTTTCTAAAATCCCTTTTTTATTTAAAATTCAGAAAATATAAATTAATTAATTAATAAATTAAGTATAAAGCTCAAAGGTAATGACAGCTTTGTGTGCCGTGCTGGTACAAATAACGTCAACTTTGTTGAGTTCAGTTAACACACACACAAACCCGTGACGACTCCATCATCTTTTAGCATTTGATTAGTAATCCGTAGATAAAAATACGCCGATATCGGAGATATAAATTTATTTGATAATAAAGATATAAATTTTTTATTTATGAAATAGAAAAATATAAAATTTTTAAAATTTTGTATTTTCATAAAATAAAAATAAAATATAAAGATAAAATTTTAATTTTTTTAATAATATTTATATATATATTCATTATTTATATCTTTATTTTTACTGTCTTTATATTTCTCTCCCTTATCAAATGCTACCAATTTGGGCACAAAAATTTATCGATGTTTCATTTGCGAAGAAAAGGAAAGAAAATTGTGTGTTTTGATTTATTTATTTATCTTTTTAAGGAAAGAATAAAACCAAAAACAGAGGGAGAGAGAAAGGAAATTAAGTTAACCATGGTTAAGGATGGGTGGGAGGGGTTAGGTGCGTTTGACCAGTCTGGGTTGGTAGGCGTTGGTTCAGTAAGACTCCTTCTCCTCCTTTTCTGTTTTATTTTTTTTCCCTCCTCTTTCTTCTTCTTATTTTTTTTTGTTTTTTTCTCAATTTCCGAAATCCCAATTCCCAATATAAACCTTGCCATTCCCTTGTACCCCGTTTCTCTTCCTCAGAGTCTCTCTCTCTCTCTCTCTCTCACACACACACACAGAGACAACTCCCAACTACATTTCCCACCCACCAACAAGAGAGAACAAGAAGAAGACTCATTCATCCCAATTTGATTTCCCAATTCAATTTTGCATTTCAAATTCCAGAGCATGGAAGAGTCAAGCTCGATGAAGATCTCCCCTCTTGATCTGATGTCGGCGATAATCAAGGGGAAGCTGGACCCTTCCAACGTGTCTTCGCAGGCTGGAGGTGACGTGGCCACAATGATCCTGGAGAACAGGGAGCTGGTGATGGTGATAACAACCTCAGTGGCGGTGCTGATAGGGTGCGTCATCGCACTCATATGGCGGAGATCCAGTTCACAGAAGCCCAAGCCCATTGAGCTCCCAAAGCGCCTCATCGAGAAGGAGCCCGAGGTTGAGGTCGACGACGGCAAGAAGAAGGTCACAATCTTCTTCGGCACTCAGACTGGTACCGCAGAAGGCTTCGCTAAAGCCATTGCTGAAGAGGCCAAAGCCAGATACGACAAGGCCACCTTCAAAGTCGTCGATTTGGTAATAATAAATAAATAAATAATAATAATTCAAATAAAAAAAAATTAAATCGCGCTTTTTTTGATTGGTTAGTTTCTCGGATTTGATGCTTAAGTTTTGGGTTTCGATGATAATTAGGATGATTATGCTGCTGATGACGATGAATACGAGGAGAAGTTCAAAAAGGAGAAACTCGTCCTCTTCTTTGTTGCCACGTAAGTATCATTATTATTTGGTGATTTTGTGCGTGCGTGTGTGTGTGTGTGTGTGTGTGTTGGTGATTGAATCTGTGGTGGGTTTGGTGTAGATATGGTGATGGTGAGCCAACTGATAACGCGGCCAGGTTTTATAAATGGTTTGTTGAGGTGAGTTTGGTGCCACTGGCTTTAATTAGCTTCGTTGATTTTTTGAGAGTGAGATTGTGTTATTTTTAATATATGTTGGCTGAGTCTTTGTGACTGCGATTTCCAGGGAAATGAGAGAGGGGAATGGCTTCAGCATCTTCAGTATGGTGTGTTTGGCCTCGGAAACAGGCAGTATGAGCATTTCAACAAGGTTTGTGTTCACTGTTCCTTACACTCTTGTGGATTTATTTTCTTAAGCCTTGATTATATTCTAATCATGGAGCTGCCATTTGCTAATGAATTTTAACTGGTGCCTATGTTGATTGACACAGGTGGCAAAGGAAGTGGATGGGGCTCTTGCTGAGCAAGGTATCCGTTCTTTATCACTTTGAGTCCTTCATGAAATTTCTCTTGGAATTGGCTGATTTTGATTTCGTTTGTACGATCATAATTGCCAGGGAACCAACTTTTCTGAGCATAGAAGAGTATACCTTTGCATATTTTTTCTTTAACAACTCGTAATCTCACCTGTTTGCACTACCTTGGTTTAGACACCACAATATATAATTTCGGGGACTGATTGAACCTTTTATGCATGTGCAAAAAGGTTGAAACTCTTAATACTGCAAATGCATTCCTTCCCTTAGTTTAGCCATCTAAGTAAATATTATTTTGATTCTTTGGATCTGGGTCTCACGTGAGGATCTCGTGCGACATGTTATGTCAAGAGAGAGATTCACAAATCACACACAAAAGGTTTTCAGGTTTTTGCGCGGTTAGAAACCTTCCACGTGGCCCCAATATCTACCATAAACTATTGTGTCCATCTCTCTCATCATGTGACCCTCACGAGAAGATTTACATCCCAAACCTTTATACTTGCTATGAATTGTTGCCAAAAACAACTACCGGCCTTGCAAAAGTAATTAAATTGTTTTGGTTCTTACTCGCTATGAACTTTCTTCTCCAAGTTGTATTCTTAATTATAAACATACTGATTACTGAATGAGGTGGTATAACATATGTTGAAAAATTTATTGATGAATTGGACTTCTTCAAGGGTCTTAACATGTTCACATGAATCCTGTTGGTAATGAAGTTCCTGTATTATGAAGCTTAGTATAGTATTTGTCAACTTTTTGTTTTGTTTTTTTTGCCCTTTTTCCCCCATTGATATAGACTTCTCTTCTCCAGTCTAAACTGACCCGTATTTTGCAATTATAGGTGGGAAGCGTCTTGTGCCAGTGGGTCTTGGAGATGATGACCAATGCATAGAAGATGACTTCACCGCATGGTATTGTTACATTCAAGTTGACTTGAATATAGTGGTAGCGTAGGACTCTATTATGCACATATTTCTAGCTCGCATTCCTCCCCTAACTAATGGCTGTTATTGCAGGAAAGAAGAGCTGTGGCCTGCATTGGATCAATTGCTCAGAGATGAGGATGATGCAGCTGTGTCTACGCCTTATACTGCTGCTGTTTTAGAGTATCGGGTTGTTATTCATGATCCACAAGATGCAGCTGTTGACGAGAAGTGGCATAATGTTAATGGTCATGCCATTGTGGATGCTCAACATCCAGTCAGGTACATTAGACGATTGGAATAAAGTATTCAGTTGTTATTTGGACTTTGCCATGCTATAATCTGAAATGTATACTTACTCCTGAAGGGCAAATGTGGCTGTGCGAAAGGAGCTTCATACCCCTGCATCGGATCGTTCTTGCACTCATTTAGAATTTGATATTTCTGGAACTGGAGTTTCGTAAGTATCTGGATACTGAGATGCAACTGTTTAAACATTTCTCTGTATATAATGTACTTACACTTCCTTGTCCTTGTGGCTATTTTGTGGCTATTTTGTTTCACAGATATGAAACAGGGGACCATGTTGGTGTCTACTGTGAAAATTTGTCTGAAACCATGGAAGAGGCCTTAAGGTTACTAGGTTTGTCACCAGATACCTATTTCTCCGTCCATACTGATAGTGATGACGGGAAACCACTTAGTGGAAGCTCTTTGCCACCTCCATTCCCTCCCTGCACTTTAAGAACAGCAATAGCTCGATATGCAGATGTTTTGAGTTCACCTAAAAAGGTGCTCCTTTTGAGCTTGATGCACCATTAATTTCATCCTATACCCTTTATCTTGTTAAGATATATAATCCTTTTGTTAACAATTAATAATTCTATGCACCTATTTTTTCAGTCTGCCTTGCTTGCATTAGCTGCTCATGCTTCTGACCCATCTGAAGCCGATCGACTAAGACATCTTGCCTCTCCTGCTGGAAAGGTTGTAATATTTTTATATAATGGGAATTCAAATAAACTTCTTGTGCTTATATTATTAATTTTTATTCTGTTTTGGTGTGCCATTATTGCAGGATGAATATGCAGAGTGGGTGACTGCTAGTCAGAGGAGCCTTCTTGAGGTTATGGCAGAATTTACATCAGCCAAACCCTCACTTGGTGTCTTTTTGCAGCAGTTGCTCCTCGCCTGCAGCCAAGATTTTATTCAATCTCATCGTCTCCAAGGTTTTTTCCTCTTTGCTACTCTCGCATTACTGTTTGTACATGATTGGAGAAGCTAAATTCTTTGTTATTAACTTGTATGTTACCATGTAGCAAGAAAAACACTTAATGCATATCTTTGAACATATTTTACAACCAAATTAGCAACATCTAAGGTGTACTGATTATTGCATTCTTATCAATATAATTGCTAATCAACCCATTTAACTCTGAACGTTCCTTAATCAGAAATCTTAAGTCTGAGCTTGTGCTTGATGGTAACAAAATAAGCACCCAAAGAGGAAATGTTGCTTTGTGATGTGTTTGCTTCTTACTAAATATGTTCGTCAATAATGTTCATGTTGTGCTTAACTCTCTGCCAAAATTGTTCACAGGATGGCTTCATCCAGAATTCATGTTACCTGTGCACTAGTGTGTGATAAAATGCCCACCGGAAGGATTCATAAAGGAGTGTGTTCAACTTGGATGAAGGTACTTGTATACCTGTTTCCTGGATTTTGGTGTCTCAGTTCTTAAAGCTGTTTTAAGATGGCAAGGCTTAATAATGTCACAAAAATTGGCTTTAAGTATGGCTATTAACTTGAATTTGTTAAAGGAAGTCCATGCCATAGTTTATTATTACCCTAAGAAATACCAAATTATTTGATGAGAATACTATGTTATTATAGAACTCTACGTTCTTTGCTTACTTTATCTTTTAGCTACTGAACTTAAGTGTTTATTCCTCCATTTTAAAACATGACTTATGGTTTGATGTCCAGAATTCCGCTCCACTGGGAGAAAGCCAGGATTGCAGTTGGGCTCCTATATTTGTTAGGCAGTCCAACTTTAAACTTCCTGCAGATAATAAAGTGCCTATTATCATGATTGGCCCGGGCACTGGATTGGCTCCTTTCAGGGGTTTCTTGCAGGTTTGAACCCAAAGACATATATCCAATCTCCTAATTCTTTCTTTGAACTAACTAAGACAATTATTTATACTTATGTTTTTTATCTGCACTTCAGGAAAGATTAGCTCTTAAGGAAGGAGGAGTTGAACTTGGCCCTTCCGTTTTATTCTTTGGGTGCAGGAAACGTCAAATGGTAAGTTATCTATCATCATTGCAGATTTTTGAAGTCTTGAGTTGCTAGGTCCTAGGTGTGTGTATCAGTGTAAGTGAAGAGGGCTTCAATATATATTTGATTTGCTTATTCTTTTGGTTTTCATTATTATTAAAGGACTACATCTATGAGGACGAATTGAACCACTTTGTTGATAGTGGCGCACTTTCTGAGCTCGTTGTTGCCTTTTCACGAGAGGGACCCACTAAAGAATACGTACAACATAAGATGATGGAGAAGGTGCCTACTATTATTAAGCTGCCAAAATTATCTCAAATATGTTCAGTTGCCAATTAATGATATGAGCCTTCTCTCAACCAACTCTTTACTTTGTCCAGGCTTCGGATATTTGGAACATGATATCTCAGGGAGCTTACATTTATGTGTGTGGTGATGCCAAGGGCATGGCTAAGGATGTACACCGCACTCTGCACACAATTTTCCAAGAACAGGTAATTTATATATATTTTTCATTTAACTAGTAAAGCACTAAAGCTTGAACTATAGTTATGCTGATGGCCTTGGTGATCGTCAATTTGCTGCATTGTATTATTGGCTGCCACTACGATTTTGATTTGCTATTTGTGGTTCTTAATATCAAAAGGTATCTTTGCTAGAACGTGGACATCCTGTGTCCTAGTAGTCCAGACAAATTTGTGTTTAGAAAGGGGCTGCATACCTGTCGATGCACGTGTGTAGGACCCTTATTCTGTGCTATAATTTGTATGATATGTTTGGTTATCATTTTTTATCAAATAAAAGCTTGTCATCATTTGCTTCTTGTCTTCTAATATCCACCATGGCTTTTCTTAGGATCTATTGCTATCTGGTCTTGTGATTTGTCCAATATTTTGTTGCCTAGCTAATCAAGTTTCGTTGCCTGTTTCAGGGTTCTCTCGATAGTTCCAAGGCTGAAAGCATGGTGAAGAACCTACAGATGAATGGCAGATACTTGCGTGATGTATGGTGATGACCTCCCATGTGAGCTACAGGGGTAGAAGAAGGATGATAATAATAAAGTATAAAACTTGCTTAAAGATGGATATTGGAGTGGAAGGGCCTATTAGCGACGCCTTCCATTAGTACCCTCAAAGGGGGTAGGGAGAGGTTCTGTCTGTTGCCATCACTGCAACAGTTCCTACAATTCTTTTTCACTATATTTTCGAATGGATTCTTTTTTTATTCGTATAACTTATATACTTTGTTCATACCTAGACTGTGAAGTGCGTACTTTAGCTTTCTTGTATTGTATGGACCTGTAAGAAAGGTTCAGAGACGCAGACAATATCTTGTATTGTACGGAACTATTAAAGAAAAACGTTTGAGATGAAGGAACCATTACTTCTGCACGTAGTTGAAATATCCCAGTGTGCATGATCTTTAGCATACGAAGGAGAATTGGATCGTCTTGAATTTCAATTTCCCATATCATACAAGCTCAGAGTTCGAAGGATACAAATACAATAATAATAAGTTTAAATACACTTGTGCTTAATATGGTGCTGCTTTTCTTGACGTGCACACCACTGGCGATCGTGGGTTCAAAAAAAAAATGTTTGATTCAAACGTTTTTCATTTATCAAGGAAATATCCTTTGTTTTGTACGTAAATCAAATAAGATTTCGTGTCCTAAATTAATTAATCAATGGAGTTTATCTTGAATATGTTTTTAATATTTTTCAAGCTATTAAATTATTAGTATTTGAGGTTTATATTATTGAAATATTACTTTATAATTAATCATATATATCGGTTAACAAATGAAAAAAAAAAGGTTTCATTTTTATACGGCTAGTCTGAAAATTTTTTACACTATTATTTCGTCACCCTTGTTATGTGATTAAAGACTATTCGATTGTTATAATAATTAGCTTAAAAATAATGTATTTTATATTAATAATGTATTAAAATCAATATACAAGTAGTAAATGAAAAATAAATATTTAAGAGATTAATTTTAATATAATGTCAGTATAATATGTTTTATATTGTTATTGAATAATGTTTTGTCATGTGTGACTTTTGTGATAATATGATTAAAGTTAAATATTGTTAATAAAGTGTTAATGCATAATTGAATTACCATGTAAATAATTTATATACTCACGGTATATTTAAATTAAATTTAATATCTAATATACATACAAAAGAAAACCATTACTTTTTAAAGGGAAACCAAAGTTGGTTTATTTTTTGGTTCTCAAAGTTGTCTTCCTAACTGTTTTCTCCTTACTCCTTGTTAAAATCACGTGTGGGTGGTAGGTCTCGTTCGCCTACAACCTAACTTTTCCGCATATTTTTAATTTCTAGATACTTCCCTTGAAAATCAATTTTTATTTTATATTTAATCAAACAGATATATAAATAGAGGATTTTATAAACTTGGAATGTTTCAAATTGATTCAACTGAGTTTATTTAAGGATCTCTCTATTTTCATATAAAAAATAGAAACAATCATATGAGAGGGAAAGTCTCCTGATCAGAGGTAGAACTCCTTATAGATCAATCGAACATGGATTGGTGGTATTGGAATTGTGTTCATTAAGTTAATTATAAAAAATAAATGTAATAATTTTTTTTTCATTTTGCGAAATGAAAGGGATAGGTGGATGAGATGAGACCTTCGCTTCCAAGTTCCAACTACGTTTATGTTATTTTTATGGACAAATGGAACCCGAAATTTATAATTGTGTGATCATCTGAAATAACGTGCATCTGCTGTTCTCCAAATTGAATAAGATGATTGAGACTAAGGTTTAGGAAAGCATAATAGATAATATAATGAATTAATCAGTTGTGTTATTCCCCGGTTTTAATCATGACAACTATTAATCGAGGGTAGGTGATGCCACGATGGAGCATTCGGTAACCAACCACATTAATTTACACCTTAATTTAATTTAGTTCAACAATTGATCAACTTATTCAACTCTGGTCATCATAAATCCATGATGCGAAATCTGTTATAATTTATCTGTTCACAATCTTTCCTTCGAGCAATGTTCTTCTAAATAAATACTAGTATATTTTCTTTCAAATTATCAAATTTAGTTATCCCTCAAGCTTTTCCGAAAAATATTGTTAACAAATCAATAATCACGTCGAAAGTTGCAGAAGTTGCAAGAGGGTTCCATAAAGTACGAACTTACCAAACATTCCTACCAACATTATTGAAATTAATACCATCCACTGAGTTAACATGCCAACAAGTATAAGCCACAAAACTTTGTGGGCCTTTACCTTTCTTTTGTGCAAAAGATGGAGTTACGATCGACAATCATTGCGCACACTCGAAAAGGTATTTGGATTTGTCTTAATCCTTACCAACCACGAACATGACTTAAAACAAAGTTTATTTTTCCTTTGCAAAATTTAAACTTAAAACTTTGCTTAAAATCCAAACGGTGCTTAATTTAAGTCAGATAACCAGTATTAGCGTAGAATTATTTCAGTAAAATATAATATTTGAATAATGTGACTCTGAATATATCTCCAAAGATGAGTAAAGAAACAAACAAGATTTCCATGCATTTCATATATTTTGTTCCTTTTACTTTTAAGGATATTCAAAACTAAATACACAGAATAATAGTTTTGACAAAAATAGGTAATTATATAATTTAATGAAAACAATATATTGTCTAACAACACCATAGTAAATTCTGGTAATTATTAGATTATTAAGTATATAATATTACAATTTTACAATATTAATAGTTTTATTCCACAATGTTAAGGCCATAAAAACTACGCGAACAAAGCATGGCATTGGAGCTTGGACCGCGAAACCAAACCCAGTATGAGACTGAAGCCTCGGCAAACTATAAAAAAAAGAAACTTTCACTTGCAGGAATAAACGACAGACTCGCAAACCCTGTGTCCTGATTCCTGAATTTGGTTACATTGAGGAGTTTGTCTGCAGAATTGAAAATTAAAAAAACAGTAACTAAATACCAAGGATTGTAAACAACTTGAACATAGGCAGTCACCCTATTCGCAAGTGAGTTAATCGTTGATCCAAATCTCCACACATAAATACACAAAGCCTGGATTCAGGTGAAGATATTATGTTATAATAATGAGAAGCTTTTATCATTCTAGTCTTCTGCAGTATCATCTATTTCTTCGTCCTCAGGTACTCCGCGAAGGTACAGAACATTGTTACATCTAGAAATACAAACAGTAAAGCAATCTTAGTCCAACACTTTTAGTAGAGGTCACAGCAACAAAATTAAATAAACATAATAAAAGAAAGATTACAACCCCCCCCCCCCCAAAAAAAAAGAAAAGAAAGGGCTTAAATACTTTTTCCCCAAAACATAAGCGAATCTTAATTTTAGTCCCTGAAACTTTTTTTTCTCCCATTGGTCTAAACATTTCTAAAACTGTTTAGTTTTAATCCCTTCTGTTAGCCTATCAATATTAAATGCTGAGCTGAGCTAGCTAACAAAAGATCACGTCATCTAATCCTACGTAGAGCTAATAATCCTACATGATACATCATAAACCTATATATCAAAATCTCCACTCAATAACTGATTGAACCCAACACAATAACTTATCTAATCCGACCTAATAACCCATTTTACACGATAGGATATTGAAGCATAGGATTATGATGTGTCATGCTAGATTATTGTCTATCATGTAGGATGGGATGATGTGACCTTTTGTTAGCTAGCTTACCATCTGAGACAGACTAACGGTACGAACTAAACCAAACAGTTCAAAAATATTTGGACCGAAACCAAAAAAATATATTTTCAGCACCAAAACCAAAATTCACTTATCATTTCAGAAACCAAAAACATGTTTAAGCCCAAAAAGGAACACACAATAGTCTCAGTGAATATGCCTTAACTCTAGATCAAGTTCCAATGCCTTCTCAACGAATGAAAACAAGCATGATAGTTAAGACATAAATCACCATTAGCAACATCATTTAGGCACACAATCTTGGCATCCAAACAAAACCAGAGTATCTTTTGGTGAAACAACTGTTATTTTTGCTTATTTGGGCATGACAAAAAAAGTCTAATTGCATTTTCTCAACACCTTAGATCATTAGCTCTTCTAGGTAAAATCCATATATGATGCAATCTTGTCTCTACAAACATTGTACAAAGCACAGAGTAGAAAGGAGATTTTTACCAGCTAAAGAAAACAAAACCTGGTTTCTAATGTCGATGCCAATTTCATAACATGGCCATAACCACATTGAATACATATGTGTGTGTGTGTGCGCGCGCGCGCTGGCAAAACAGCAAGGCCACTAGCAAATACAAAAGTTTAGAGAGAAAATACCTAATCAAAATCTCTCCTAAGTTTCCAGTAAACTGTCCCTCAATGTACTCTTCAGTGTTGGCCAGCTACAAGAGATCCACAAATATAAAAAATAATGCCAGCAACTAAGCCAAGAGCCGCAAACAAGAATAAGCAAACACCTAGGCTTTAATGTAGAAATTCACCTGTAAGTTCATGTAGGAATCAACTGAAACAAGAAAACCTGAAAAAAAAAATTACAAGATGATCAAAATCCATGCAGGCCTAATTATTAAAAAAAAAAATCCTGAAATGAAAGTGAAAAACAGCAGAAAAATCGGAGCAAAAAAAAAAGAGCATACCTTTGTACTCCATTCCCCACTTTAATTTTACAATAACAGGCTTCCCAGTCAAATTGTTCAAGAAGGCTTCGGATTTACTGGTATAGTCTGCAAAACCATTAAAGAACAAGGCATATTTAATCACACTTGATGGCCATCATACACAATGATGATTAAGCCAAAAAATGGAATATAGAGAATATGATAAAAGGATGAAAAAGGTGTGATGCTCACAGCCATTGCAGAATGGGAAGAGGAGGAGATCGCAGAATCTGAAACGCAGCAACGACGGCAAGGGTTCTCTCCTCTGCTCTCCGCTGCAGCTTGAACCGCAAAAACTGTGATGGGATTGGGGTTTTAGGTTAGCCCACTACTAGGCCTTTGGGCTTTTAGGCCCAATCAGCAATTTTTTTATTGTTATTACAATTGTCCGGCCCAGTCCACTAACCACACGGGTTTTGTGTTTTTATATTTTTTTTCATCAATTTATTAATTAATGCTCGCCTTTTGAATTCTTTCACGATGGAAACTAGTTGGAAATAACAAAAATTTAATTTATAAAAATTTTGTGGTGATAATCTTGTTAAATACCCTTCTCGTTAAGTTTTTAAGTTAGTAATTTTTACAAGATTTCTTAATCGAAGTTTGTCTTAACATGACGGACATTATTTAGTTTTTATAATCATAAAATATTACTGAAATACTAAAAATAATAAATTTTCATCAACGTAAACAACACTTCGCTTAGAAGCTTTTTTCCCCATCCACAAAAAAAAAAAAAGGCTTTTCCCCCCTATAGATATTGAGTCAAATTTGGAACCTAAAGCAGTTGAGTTAAAAATTAGGAATGCAGTGCTGTATTTTAGGTCAAAACTTGTTGTTAGGTGACGGTGGAGTTGCCCCAATTTCGGTTGTTCTCTCTTCCTTTATTATTATTTTTGTACATCGTTCTTACGTTATTCCTCCCATGCATACTACATAGGTTATTCTTGGTTAACGGATTGATGATTTATTTTTTATTGAGAAAAATAAGTTGTTATTTTATAAACAAGCCATACACAATGTTAATCAATAATTTACTTAGCGTTAATTAGTATATTATAGCAGCTATATTTTCCTTTCTCATTTATTTTGAAATTACTGTTGAAACTTTCCCCATTTTCGTCACATGGCCACAGGTCGCATCTCCAACTCCAATTATTGTATACTTCAAATAAGGAGGTTGGAGACATAGTAATATAGGACAATGATTAAGAAAGTCAAAAGAAGAAACTAAAATTCTGGGGAACTCAATAAATATTTATCTTCTCTATAACTTTTGATTTTAATAAATGTTAATTATTTACATTATTATCTAGACAATGCAGCTAAAAAAATTATTATACCTGGAAAGTCGCAAAAGCTTTTCTGGAAAAAAAATGTTGTGATAATTGTAAGAAAGAAAATTGTACGAGCAAATTTTTTAAAGGGTTTAATTCAAATTCCTAATTTCTTTAATTTTCATTATATTTTTAATGTAATAATCAACAAGTACTTATTAATCTCTTACTATAAGACTACTATTGAGCTCATGTAGCCTCACACACTCTAGTAGTCAATTCAATCAACGAGAGGAGTAAGTAAATGCATAAATTTAGATCGTAAGAGCAAATTTTGTAATATTAAAGCTAATAGCTTCGAAGAGAAAGCAATTAGTTCTATAAAAATATACTCGTTCAATCATATATTTTTATTTATATGGCTTTCAAGTATTTGATAGTTAAATTAACCTCACTTGTTAATGTGATAATATATTATTAGATGCCTATGTATTTTTTTTACATTAATATTGCATATGAATCAAATTAAAAAAACAAAAAAACAAAGGTATTTGACTTTTGCGACTTTATTGTTGGTTAAATGAATCAAATTACATATCACTATGCTAATTTAGTTACACACAATTTGCTCAAGAAAAAAAAAGTTATATACATATATATATATATATCAAGATATGTATTTTATATGTGTATTTTAAGAGTTCTTAAATATTTTATTGTACATTTGTTCATGAAACTATCCTTCATATGATCAATGAGAAATTCTTATGTACGACTAGAACACATTTAATGCATATTATACAAGAATTTCTATGAGAGTATTTGGTTTCTGTCCTGAGTAAAGGCAGAACAATAGACATAGAGACATAAAAAATATAACATCCGTCACATTAACATAGATGGCATTAATATACATGGGGAAATATAGCATTTTGTCATGACCCACTTGGGAATGTGATTGCACGTGATGAATCTCATCATGAAGCCTTGTAACCTCTGTTTCTCTATATACAAAGCTTAAATCATAAAATCCATTTTCAAACATAATTTCATATCTAACATAAATCATTTTGTCTTTGAAATCTAAATCATCATAATTAGCTTTAAAAATCTAAATCTATATATAGTCATAATATAACATATACTAAGTTACTCTTATAATTTAAAAATCATAAAAGTCATAATCATGCAAATACAATATAATCTAATTCATGGTAAAACAAAATGTAAAACATCACTATTGAACCTTGTCCGCAATGACACTAGAGCACTCTAAGAACAACAAAAAGGTACTTCACTCCAAAGTGAAGCTCACCAATTGATACCTCTACTGTTACAGAGAGATGATTAGAAAAACCCGTAACACTACTATACCTAATGGGAGAACAAAGGAGTGAGTTTCATTTAAAATGTGAGTAAATTCTTACTTGTACCCCCTTCATGGGACAACAATAACAGAAGTTTGAAATCATAATAACAACAACAACAACAACAACAACAACAACAACAACAATAATAATAACTGTCATTGAATTTCTTGTTCGTGTGGTCTCTTGTGGACCATATGGCTCGTGGACAAGGGCACCTAACTAGGTCCCGTTTCCTGGATTGCCTCCGTGGTTGTTTAATATTGTTGCTTCCATGGCTATTTATCGGGTTTACCTCCATGGCTTTAATAATATTGCCTCCATAACTATTTACTACTGTTGCCTCCGTGACTATTTAATATTGTTGCCTCCATAACTTTACTATTTTGCCTCTATGGTTGTTTACTAGGTTTGGCTCCATGGCTGTTTCATAATTCTTATCATTCATAACTCAATGAAAATAAACAAAATCAACAAAACTGAAATTTTATAACTAGAAGGGTGGGTGTTTTGTTCCTGGCAAATAAGAATCCCTACATTCTTAGTACTCTTAGAGTTTTGGACTCATAATTTAACAATCTGACTTTAGCATAACCGTGGTGAGAATCGTGACCAAGGAATCACCCGCTTTGTAGGCATTTTGATTTCAAACCCATATAATATGTATTTGAAAATTGTTACAAATCATCTGAATTTCGTACCTTAAAATGAAGTTCTAAATTCAAATCTTAAACTAACATAAATTTTCATATATTTTATAAATCTAAAATCATAGCTCAAAATACTAGGGTTTATAATCATACTACTCAAAATCGTATAACATATTTATTCAAAGCCTAAGAGTCTTTGGTAGCCTCTGTTTTGCAACCACTTTAAATGCACATAGACATAAATTTGATCAAGTGTTAAGAAAGCAATTTTCTTGGGCTATGCATCAAGAACAAAGGGGTTCCAGTTATATGATGTTCATACCAAAGAGTTATTTCTATCTAGAAATGTCATTTTTCATGAACATATTTAATTTTCCCATTCATGAACACAGTAGATACAAATAACTTTAAGGATTCCATCATTCCTGTTTATGAAACAAATCCTACTCTTCTAAATTAAACATAGATAAACTTGTCCTTACGCATCTGAAAATAACATTATTCACACACACACACACACACACAAGGACACAGACCTACCATGAGTTCTCAAACAACACAAATGATGACAACAACACTGTCAATATTAATGATCCTAATCCCAATTAATGAAAATAGGATAGCATCTAATAACAAGAGTAATATCAATACTGATATTAATGATCATATAAATGTCAGAGGTGAGAATAAGGATAACACTAGACTATATATCATTGTAACTTGTCTAGACAAAATAGTGACTGTCACCCTACTATGAAATATCCCTTAGCTAATTGTATATCTTACTCCAATTTATCCTATAATCATCAAGAGTTTGCCCTTGCTATTGATTCACAAGTAGAACCCAAAAATTATAAAGAAGCAGAAGAGTAGTTAGTTGCCCCCTTGTATATATTTCCTTTTTTTCCCATTGTCAAGGACACCAGTCTGTATTCACTTTGTCACAATCAATAAGACTTCAAAGTTTTCTTTCTTTGCTTCCTTTCTTTCTACTTTCACTGAGTTTGTTGCAGTTCACTCATGCTTGGTAAATATGAGATATTACAATATATCTTTTCTTTTATTAACTTTGGATACATGTTGACATGTGTGAGTGTGTGTGTGTATATGCCTATTCTTAATTACAACTATTTTATGTACTTTTCATAGAGTATCAATAATATCTTTAAAGTCCTATTTTTAAGATTTAATTTTCTTTTTGATAAAATTTTATTAAGCTATTTTGTAATAATCAACTCAAACGATTAACAAAATGGAGAAAATCAAGTTATATAAAATATTTTGTGAAAAAGATAGTGCTACATGAAACACTCCATCCCTTCATATCTCCATTTATAGCCTTAAGATCTCTTCCAATACTTACACTTTGTCAACAATATTAAGTGTCCAAGTATCATACCATGTAACTTCTCTATTATTACCTTACAAATTACTCCTAATTTCACGCTATTGGTGGGACATCTTCTTTATATATACTCTTTTAATTGACTTCAAAGCCTATGGTAGGTTTCCTCCTTTTTCCAAAGACTTCCCCAAGTCTTTCATGAGTTTACCTGTTTTTTTTCCCTTTTTTTTTCATGTTATTCTGCTGTATGTTGCTATATATATAATATAATGTAACATATATATATATATATAGTTAAATAATACGATATTACAGGAAATGTGTATATATAAAATTATTTTATTAATCAAGATTTGGTTCTTTGATAAATTTCTATTAATCTATTTTATAAAAATTAACTCAAACAATTTATAGAAATATAGTAAAATATTTTATTAAAAAAGGATGTTACAAAAAATACCGTCTCTATCACGTTTTAATAAATATAAGACATTACGACTGTCTCTTGCTCTTGTTTATAATCATGGGGACAAGAAAAAAAAATACATAAAAAAGATGTTATTTATCTCTTCCTGCCACCACCATCGAACCACCCATGATAGTGAGGATAAAGAGGAAAATATTAAATACACACACACACACATCTATATATATATATATATATATATATATATATAGAGAGAGAGAGAGATAGATATTATTAAAAAAAATTAAATTTTATTTCGTGTCAGGTCTTTTCTGCCTCTTTTCTTTTGAAGGATAGAAATTTTCTATATTTATGTCTCTGACAGAAAATTTTATATATTTTGTCTTTGTATTTACAACCAAATAATTTTGTATCTCCAAACTCCGACTTCGTAGTTTTTGTACTGATCACAAACCAAAGCGCTAACTATATGATCAACTCTTTTTTAGTGGCACTTCTAAACGAACTACGTGCAAAATTCGTACACCAAAAGACTTCATTAAATTGCATTATCTATTAATTCGATGTGTATATTCGTATAGTTGCAATGAAAAAGGTGCTTTTGCTAGCCGGATTCCCACACCAATACGGTAAGGATTGTGTTTGAACACGCTTGGGTCTCACACAACCCAAATACTAATGTAGTGTCTCTGCAGAGACAAATGACACAAACTCCACACGACGTCGAATCCCAAAGTGAGGAATTTATGACCCCAAGTTGCAGCACAAGAGGTTGCTTGCGTTGTCGATAAAGCTTATTGTCACCCACATATTAAAACATGGGCTGCATTTGTGTTTTTGGTGGTGTGTGGTGCTATAATTTGAAGCCTCTAGCTTCTTGTTTAATTATTACTAGTAACATTAACAAAATAAAACGGTGGCCTTGTGATCTACGTATACCGTGTAACCCGGGAACAAATTTTGAATGCCAGTGTGGAAAATATCAATCTAGCTATTCCTTGCCTTATGTTATTTGTCCTTTAATTTTAGTGGTGTGTTTGCTGGGTTTTTTTTCATTGGGACATGTCGCATGTGGTGGCTAGAGTGAGTTAATCTGCAACTTAAAATTGAGAATATATATGTAATTATGCTGAATTACCTTTATTTCTTACATTGTTTTCTATAAAACCGTCCCTAACTTTGTAAGATATATGCGTAGGAGTGAAGCTTAAAGGCAATTATCCAGCTTGTTTAGCTGACAGCTCAATAAAAGTGGTTTAAAATATATAGTCAATGAAATTAAATCGGAATTCTTGATCAAGTCTAACAGCAATTAAGGTCAACTAACGCCCAACTTAACCTTGAAACTTGGCCCTGCCTACTTTGAGTTTGAAATCGTGAACGTGTTCTCACACATTGTGAGCCAGTTAGAGCAAAAACTAGTCCTCAGAAAAGAATGATGATAGAAATGGGAGTGTTTCAATCACGATTAAGTTATAAGTACACAGCAGCACATACGATACATCAAGTTTCTTAAAGAATGTTTAGAGGAACTAGTATAACATACACTCTTATAGAGCCATATGCAATGATTCCATTTATGGCTATAATATTTAATTAA
The DNA here is from genome assembly GCA_030441495.1 of Dalbergia oliveri. Taxonomy (NCBI): domain Eukaryota; kingdom Viridiplantae; phylum Streptophyta; class Magnoliopsida; order Fabales; family Fabaceae; genus Dalbergia; species Dalbergia oliveri. The sequence continues at coordinate 49,799,440 of JAMLFY010000001.1, read as the reverse complement.
GTAAAATCGCAGTTCCCACCAGAATATCATATATTTGCCTGCTAATAACGAATTATATTTAGCTTCTTTCATATTTAAGTAATCTGAGAGCATGATTCAGGAACCCCACAAATTTTTATAACTAAAAGTAAGTTACAATTGAGGGATTTTGGATGGCAAATTATATTCAGTCATTTTATTTTCAAGCCGTAGATACAGGCAAACATTACTACATCTGCACAAAGAGGAACAGATATATTCAAGTATTCATTCCAAAAGTTTTCAGTTAGCGAATTAATTTATAGTTCTTTATAATTGTTCCTATCGAAAAGCTTTCAGTGATGGAGCAAATTAAACTCACTATTTGGGGTTCCTCAATGTAGCAAACTGTTCGGCGACCGCAGCGCGGCCGTCTCCACTGCTCATGCAACTTCAATTCTCAAGATTGTTTTAACCTTTCTTTATAGCGTAACACTGTAATCTCGTGTACAAAGGTTAGCTTACTTTATCTTGACGCATTAATTTAATTTTCATGCCCGTCCCCGAGAAAATTGTACTATTTTAATTGATCTTGACTAGACCTACCCCTACATTTAAATGCAACCATAATAACTTATTTGTCTCATATTAAATTTTTCATAATAAACTATACTTTAAATAAACTAGCATACATAATTTTTATGAGATTAAATTTGGTCATTAACAGTGTAAAATTTCTTCTCTGATTCATTTATTAATTAACATATAAGTTTTATAGGTCATTATTATCTCCTATTTTTCCTATATTTTTTTATATAATAACTTATTGTCAATCAATAAATATAGCAAATATTTTATCTTATTCCAAGAGCACATAAGAATTTCTCCTATTTAAATGGCTTCTCAAGCAATGAAATGCGAGATAACTACAGATGTAGTATTACAAAATTACATGATGTGTAAAATTATTCTACAATATTAATAATATATTAAAATTAAATCATATTTTTATTCATTATGGAAACACCTTCTTTTGCAATCACAAGCAAACATCCCCACCCTCTTCGATCTTGTCCTCTCCCTACAATAACTACTACCCACTTGCCTAACTTGATTCTCTCTCTCCCTGTTTAATTTTCACATTGATGAGGGAAAAGATATGAAGAAAAACAAAGGAGAGAATAGTGCAAGAGGGAAAAATCAAAAGCAAGAGAACTGGTGGTGGAGGATAGAGTGAAACTAAGGATAAGAGAGATGAAAAGTGACCGAGATACTTGAATGAACACCTATTTAGTTCTTTTAAAATTTTTATATTAGACTATTTTATCTCCCAAAAAATAAAAATTAATCCCATAATCTTTAAGATTAAAAATGATGGATATCTTAGTCCATCTAGTAGTTTTATGTTAAGGGACTCACACATATATCACAGTATAATAATAACAAACCATTAAAATAATGCACACAAAATAATGTCATTTTGGAATATATTGCACTTATTTTAGTGTTTAAAATTATATTAAATGAGTCATTTTATGACTTATAATAAAAATTTAAATGACTCATTTTATGAATTTCAATCATCAAAATTAATCATTTTAAACTCTATTCTATTATAGATGACACATGTATCATTTAGCATCTTGTTAATGAATTACTATGTAATTCTATTAATATTTGCAAAGTTAAATACAAATATATATATATATATATATATATATATATTATTAAAATCTTAAAAAATTATCAATTTAATTTTAATTTTTAAAGTACTGAATTATCTTATGAAATTTTGCAGTGTACTCTAGATATCTTGACGGGGAGAAAGAAATTAAGAGTTGGGGGCACTCTATTAAATGGTCTTGAAAAAGGAAAACTAAGCCACCAGGCTGGGGTGGATTCTAGACAGCTATCTGACCTCTCCCGACATTTGTGCTATCTATCTCTCTCTCCCATAATCTTTCTTTCAAAAATGCTGCTCAAATATTAAAAAAATTAGTATTTATTGGACACTTATTTAATAATTATTAAATATAATGATAAATCTTATATATTTTATCAATTATGTCATATTTACTGGCTAAACAGGTGTTCTAATTAATATCCATTTTCTAGAGTTTGAATAGTACACTCTTTCTCTTTTTCTATCTCTCCTTGTTGCATCTCATATCTCTCTCTATGCATTTCGTTTTTCAACAAGACTTCATCATCATCAAATACATGCACCATCAAAGGTAGTGGCCCAGGAACCCCACAACGTTTCAGATTTTGATCACTGCCCTCTTTATGATCTGAACTTTTACCAATCTCCATTCAAGTTCAGCCCTTTTCAGTTTTGATCCATTTCCATCAGATTCAGACCAAAGGGGCTCCCCTTTTCCATCCCATGCTGCATTAACACCCAACCATTGCTCGCAGTCTCGTGTTCTACAATATAAATACAATACATATAGTGTCTTTCTCATGAGAAGTTAGATCGTAATTGCTAATTATCTCTGCACACAGCACATATATCTATATACAACTCAACATCAACTAAAAACATATTCAGTTCCATAAACTTCCAATATGATGAACAGTTTTGACCCCCAAAGGCAAGACTCCCTGAAAAGGAGATGGCAAGATAGGAGACAGATCATTATGGGTGCATCTTCAAATCCTCCATCTTTGGCTTTCTATGGTAATAACAACAACTCAAGCAGCGCCAATAATATGGGCAAGTACAGCAACAGTGGCATCAAATTTCAAGGCTTCCCTGTGCTTGAGGATGATGATCTTGTGTCCACAGTAATCCCTGCAGTGACAGTGGTGCTTGAAGGCCGTTCGATTTGCCAGCGCATCAGCCTCCATAACCATGGCAGCTACCAAAGCCTAGCCAAGGCACTGAGGCAGATGTTTGTGGAGGGAACTAGTGATGCTCATGAGAGTGATCGTGATCTTGATCTCTCCAACGCCATTCCTGGTCACCTTATTGCTTATGAAGACATGGAGAATGATCTTCTTCTTGCTGGTGACCTTAGTTGGAAGTAAGGCTCTCTCTTAACTATATATTGTTTGTTACTACTCTTGCACTTTCTCTATCAGAAACTGCTTCATGCTCTACCATTTACCACTTGAATAAAGCTTTATGGCTTGAACAAGAATTTGTAAACGGTGTACGAACAATGAAAACAAACTTAAATCAGAATGCGTTTTGGAGGAATCTATATTTTCTCTCTCCTCCTTGGATTCTCGCTCACGTTGATGAATGGTGTTAATACACTTCCGTACCTATTCAACGAAATTTCTTGAATTAGAGCCATTAAGGACGGCTCTTATCGCTTAACATGTCAGTTTTGTGAACATTTTGTAAGGCAATAAGTGATATGTTGAGTGATTAATGTTACAAATCAACTCTTATATTTTATCTGTTCCTTTTTTTAAAAGTTTTTTTTTAAGTTTGTTCAGTAGCTTCATCAGCAACGAAATGATGACATACAACATTATTGATTATGCAGGCTAGGAGAATGAACATTTCCTTTTGCCTAGAAGTTGTTGTGTATCTATTAAAGTAATTATTTCTTATGTGCAGTAGTACTTAATTAATGGTCATTGATTTGCAATTTGATATTAATTAGGGATTTTGTACGTGTGGCGAAGAGAATTCGGATACTTCCAGCCAAGGGGAACTCAAGGAAAGTTACAAGAGGGGAATGAATGAGTGCTATATATATAACCTGCAGTTGTACTTAGTTGGTTGCTAGAGTACTTAATTACTCATAAGGGGATAAGTTGTGTGCATGTAGAAAAGGTAGAGAAACTAATCAACAAATAAATTGGACGGTGGCAAGAAAATTATGTTTACGAGCGAGGCTACCGTTAGCAAGAAATGCTGGTTATGAGTTGGATCAGGTTAATATATCCTATATGTAAAGCCTTTTGTGTGCTAGTATGAATAAAGGACATTTTCCCAGTTTGCAGCTCCTTGTTTAATTTCTTGGGTTACGATCTTTTGTTTGATTATTTTATTCTTGTACCACAGAAAAAGAGAACTGCTTGTTTCTTAAATCACTGTGCAAACGCGTCTCTTTTGGTTCTCTATCTCATAATATACGTTTCTCTTGGCATGCAGTACTATACCAGACATTGGTAACATGTAAGCCTGTAAGGAGATATGGAGAGAAACTGCAGTTTGCAAATGAATTATTCGCCTGTTAAATATGTGAAATTAAGTCTCTAAGCTCGCTAATATATATATAGTTCAAATATTCACCATAAAATAACAGACAGTCCCTTTCTACCAACTAGCAGGCTTATTCAGGTAGCCTGCATGTGTGTCATTCACACAATCTCCATTATCTAACTTCCAGGGATATATAGCATGTTTGGTTAAGATTATTTTCAACGCAAGCTTTGTTTTCCATTTTGCTAAATTGCCTCAGGATGCCACATATTTCTGTTCGCATCGTAAACCAAACATGCTTATACCCAATTGGGAATTTATCTGGCTGGATTGCCAGTAATGTGGTTTACCCAAACAAGATAATATTGTGGCCCAAGTAATTTTAAGTTACATTAGTAATCTAGATAGATTACCCCGCATCAAACGCCCCTAAGTTTTATATTTGATATGTCTTCTCCAGGTAAGGCCATGGTGCATGCTGTTATCAACATTATTCTAATTCTTTCCTTGTGTTAGTTTTTGCTATATCCATAATCCATCTATGCCGTAAGTGTAACTTTAATTGTTGTTAAAATCACACCCGCAAAAGTAGTGCGTGCCAATTTAGAGTGGTTTCTTCTTCTTTTGGTTTGAAACAAGACTCAGTAACAAGAGAGAACTAACTGAAAAAGAAAACTAATTTATTTCCAATTAATTGAAACTGGTCAAAGTGACACTCAAATAGTTGATCGATGATGTCCTTAATACAGGCACAAATGCTCTTCCCTGTGGACACACACACAAAGACACGTTGGGTGGTGCTGATTAAGCCCATTTCCCCATCTAATAAGTGGTGTTTGTTAGCTTATATAATGGTCCATTATGCATGTCATTAAAGTAACAATGCAGTATGGAGCTTTCTTATATTTGCTCCCTTGCTAGATCAAGTGCACACAAGGGATGATTTAGGTTTTGAAATTGATGCATTTCAATATTCATAGAGGAGTCCTCCACCCTACAGAGTTCTATAATGTATGAAGTAGCATCTACAATGCGCTCTCTAGATGTTGATTGTCTTTCTAAGATAACAGAAGTTGAAATTTTATAATGTCGTACAACTTACTCAATGCTTTTACTACTAGCTTTGTAATAAAAACCACTTTTATTTCTCATTCTAATTTCAATACAAGTTACAAATTCTTAATTACATCCGAATCTAGCAAGTTTGAAACAAACTTTATTATTAAATATAATATTTCTAGTACTAAAATAGTAACTAAAATTTGATATTAGAGATGTCGTTTATACAATATTTTGCTATTTAGAACATTTCAAATAATGGTTGAGTTGGAAATATTCTAAAGGCCGGTTTTTCTTTTTGAAGAAAAAATGTGTAATTAGTAGTCATTTGTTATGTTGCGGAAATATAAGAAATATGTTGTATGTTTTGGGTATAAATATTAGAAATATCTTAAATAAATTGTCAAGTGTTTGTATCTTTAGAAAAGCTGATGAGGCTGGCATATAGTCTGCTAATTTAGAGGTTATGGGTTTAAATTCAAAAACAATCTCTTTGTTTAATTTATAAGGGCATGTAAATTTCATCTTTTCAAAATTAATTTTATCTATTTCAGATCTCATCAGGTGAAAATTTTGTATATTCAATCAAACAAATCCAATTTATATGATTTTTTAAATAGTTGATGTGAGATTTAATAACTTTTGATGATGTAACCATATATGATTAAATAATAGTATAAATGTGCATGCATATAAATTAAATTCTACAACAAAAAGAAATAACAACCAAAACTAGAAATATAAATTTTTGCAACTGAGGATGATCCTTTGCATTTGACTTCCTAAAACTTGGTTTCTTCTTTCCACAGTCTTGAATCTTTGCTTCCGTGATCTTCTCCATCCAACATTTCCAGAGTCACTATAAGAAATTTATACTTAAAAGAACACTAAATTTTAGGTACACGTAAAAAATGTTACTTTCAATATAGCAAAGGCTATACTTTTCTAAATTAACGCATCACTTTTTGAAGAGTTACTATATCATATGTGACCAATTGTTAAAGGTAATATTTTTTAACAAAAGGGTATATTTGTAAGCTAATGCATCACTTTTTATAGTGTTACTATAATAAGTGTGACTAATTGTTTAAGGCAACACTTTTGAGTAGAGAAGATAACATTTTTTAAATATCAAAGGCAATACATTTAAAAAAAGTGTTGTCTATATGTACAAAAGCAACACTTTTCATATATTCCAAAAAAATAAATATTGTTTTAGGCCAAATTTCTTCTAGTGAGCCGTTATCTAATGATGCATCATTTCCTTCTGCTCTTTCTTACTTCCAGAAGCTTTTCTTCGTAGATCACCTTCCTCTTTTGTTTGCCACAAAAGTACGGGCTGTCGGTAATTCCCAATGGCATTATGTTTCTACCAGTGCCCTTCATCCTGTCGATGGCCATCCTCTCTATAGTCTGTCCTCAAGGCTTACATTAAAATTAAATGTTATAAAAAGACCAAATTTGATTTTGGCTGTTAACTTCCTACTCTTTCATCCGGGCTTGAGATCAACTATGTTAGAATAATAATATTGTGTTATCTGTGTCATGTAACTTAGTTGTTCTTCTTATGTTTTTTGTAACCCGAAACTGTTTAGACTGACTAACTCTTGATCACCAAGATAGCAAGAATTTTAATACTACTATTATTATATTAATAAATACGAACCCTAGGGTACTCTATTTACCTTGCAAGCCCACATGATTTTTAATTTAATATCCATTACTGCTTACTTATCATGTTGATGTGCAAGTGGACTAGTACTAACATTACTAACATATCCCCACATGTTTCCTTCCTACTTCACGCAGTACACACAACACAGCGGCGCGCTATAACTAGAGATCCTGCTCATCTTTTGAGAGAACTGGTTGTTCCAGAAGACAAGTGATGGAACCACCAATTTAAATTTGGAGCCTCTAAATTAGCTTTCAAACTTAAAGGGCTCAACCTTACTACAATTAAAATCAAAATGGACCACAAACAGATAAATGTAAAGGACCACTCACTCCAAAAAAGTCAACAGCGACAAAGTGAAAACTGAAAAGCAGACAGAAGGATGGGGAAATCTGATATTTGTGATTAATGGTGGAAGAATAAAGTCACCACCTTGCTTAGTTTGAAACAGTTGGAGTTAGCCTTTAAGTGGAAATGAAATATATAGTGCCTTTCCAATTATAATTATAAAAAAAGGAAAATAACTATGCAGAATTCTTCAAAAGAAATTAACGAGGGATTTCACAAACTTCTTTTCTCATATTAGGTTAGCTAAATTCATATTGATTCAAGAAATTAAAGTTGTCTTGACTTTATATATATATACAGGGGTAAGTCGTGATATACTTACACTTTGCAATAATTTTTTATGGGTATAAAATTTCATCAATCTAACCATTGAATTTAAAACAAGAAGGGACAGTTTACCGTTTTAACTATTTGGATTGAAAGTATCAACCCATCCCATAAAAAATGGTGGGTTAGTGGGTCAACCCAATTTTAGTTAGATTTTAGCTATTTTTGCCGAATTTTCATGGGTTGACTATAAAATACAGGGGGTGGGGTGGGGCGACAAAAATTTTTGGCAGATTGAAAAATCCAACCCACCCTTAAAAAGTGACGAGTTGGTGAGCCAACCTAGTGAACTCAACCCGTTTTACCACCCCTAGTTTATACCTCGTAGATCAAATATATCAAATTTCATATAATTTGACAATGATTTGATATTTCATCATGCCAGTTAACGGATAATATGTTTTTAAAAACACTAGTAAATATCAATATTAAAATACATGCCGATTGTAATATGATTTTTCTAAAATTTGACATGCTTGATTGTCAATATAATATCATATAATTCAACGATCGGATTAATTAAATTCAATTTCTTTAAAAAGTTATCGAATGATGTAAGTGTACAAGACTTACACTCGTGTAAACAAATCTCCACCCATATATAAAATAGACAAATGTTATTTCAACACCTAAAAGTGGGTGTCAACCGGACACCTACTCTATTACCATTTGATGTGATGGTGACCCCCATTCTTTAACCAATCCATCACATCTAATAGTGATAGAATGAGTGTCTATTTTTAGGTGTTGAAATAACAATACTCTATAAAATATATAGGGCTTTAAGGCCCAACTAAAGCAAAACTAACCCATCATAAGAAACATTGAAAGTTCTTACCCAAAAAGAAAGAAAAAAAATTAAAAATAAAAAACCTTCACAAATGGCCTGCATGCAAAAACTCAGACAACAGACATGAAATGTAGGAAATCCCATCGAAAGAGGATGGCCATGCTTTGCCATTTGATCAGCACACGCATTAGCTGTTGAGTAGTAAAGTTGTGTTTATTTAAAAGCTTCAGAGAGTTTAAAGGACAGGATGGGTTTGTGTCATTAAAACTTAGGAAAAGATAAACTAAGAAAGAATACTTTTGCAACTTTATAAAATTTAATGGTGACTACTACCATACATTTGTGGGTTAATGCGGTGGCTGCAGTTTTACATTTAGCCACATTTTAAAAACGTGGTTAAATGAAAAGTTTTGTTTATAAACTCTCTACCCCATCTCACTTCTAAACCAGCTTTCCCCAAACATCCATGGCAACATGACCCTCTTCTACCTTCCTCCTCACAACCCATCCAAATTCTCTGCCCAATTGCAACTCCTTCAAGACTCATCTCCCAACGTTGACCCTCTTCTACCCTCTCGCGGAATCCTCCGTGACGCCGCAGCGCCACCATCCACTGCAACGACCAGGGCACCCTCTTCATTGAATCACGAACCGACGCCTCCCTCCTGACATCGTCGCCACCATCCAACATCTCCTCCACACCACCTCGGAAACGTTGAACGATGACGACGCTACTTCTTCCTCGATGATGCTCGTCGTCCGCTTCACCTTGTTTGCTTGCGGCTCCACCACCATCACCATCTCCCTCACCCACAAGATTGCCGACTTTGCCGCACCAATCACATCCCTCAAGGCATGGACCGCGTCGTGCTCAGTGCTGGAGGCGCCTACAGGTTGTCCCTAAACTCACTATTGGGGCCGCTCAGCTTCAACATCACCGCGGATTAAGCCTTTCCAACATGGCTCACCGCCGCTCTAAATTCCAGCTTCCTTTTTCTTGGTTTTGGTTCTTCGCGTTGATGTTTCCTTCACCAACAGATCTAGCATTTGATTTGGATCTTAATTGAAACATAGGGTTTTCCATTTTTTTTTTTTTTTGGTACAATGGGATTTGCAATTTCTTTTGCCCTTGCATGTTGTGTTTTGTTAAAGACGCAGAAGACATTCTATCATTTGTCCTAATGACCGAAGATTTTGGTTTGTTTGATTTGCATTTGCTGCGAAGTTAGATCTATGATTTGATACTCAAGATTTGGTCTTTTTTTTCTTTTTTTGTTTCCTTTTGGTTCTAGACTATGCATTTTTCAAGATTTTAGTTACTACATCTCTGGTCATGTTCTGGTTCTTGTTATGAGTTATGCTTGATGTTATGGTTTCACTCATGTTATGTACAGAGGGATGAACTATGTCCCGAATAAGAACAACACTTAGGTACCTGTTGAGAAGATGTAGGAGTGAAAGTTGAAACTGAGATGAGGAGGAGAGTTTTTAGTGTTTAGCCACACAACTTATTTCTTTTAGCAACGTTTCTAAAATGTGGCTAAATGTAAAACTACAGCCAAGGCATTGACTCACAACTGTAGGTGAGAATCCGCCAAATTTAATAAATACGGTGTCTCCGCATGAACTTTGCAAAAAAAATAATAATAATCAAACTGCATTAAAGTTTTATCGATGGCAAAAAACATCCGTGATCCGCAAGGACTTTCATACTCCAAGGCAGAGCCAGCATAACTGCATCACTTTAAGAATTTAACAGGGTGAATTGAATTGATTTCTCTTGAAATATAGTAAAAAGATACTCAACATCTCTCAATTTGCAAAACTAACGCAAGTAATCCCTAAACTTGACTAATTACTCCACCAATCACCCCTTCGTCACTAAGGCTGATGCACTGTTAAGTGAAGGGGTGACCAATGTAATAATAAGTTTAAAGACCTCTGCCATCAGTTTTGCCAAATGAAGAGTGTTAAGAGTATAATTTTACTAAGTTTAGGGGAGATTAGTGCAATTCACCCATATTAATCAACCATAAATTAGTTACATTAATTTATTATATGATACATTGTATTACCTGCATCATTTAAGTTGGAAATATTTGCAACACGCGTACTACTTTAGTTTTCTCAAACTATATCCATTACCCAACTAGCTAATGTCCACTGTCCACATTCCAGTTTATATCAATAATAAATAAACTACAATCCATTGTTTATTTGGCAACTTATTACTAATCTAACTCCAGAGTATTTGAAATTGGTAAAATACCAAATACAATCACGTTTCATGCCACGTGAGAAATATGTAAGCAATACATCGACTACTCTATGGTCCCAACCCTGGAGCCAATGTTGGCCGCGGCAAAATTAATACCAAGAACAAGAAAATAAACGTCAAACAATGTAATTGACATATTATGGAAAAGGATTAATTACTCATCGATTTTATTGGCACCCAAAATGTGCAGCTTTTTCTGACCGCAGTAGAATTGTACGACAGTAATGGAGACCAAAGTTCAGTTTGTATTATCTTCAAAGGGAGGTAAATCCCACTCAGTAGGGTTGAAATCCAACAGTGAGTTCAAAACTTGGTCTGCTGTATCATGAAAAGATCTGTCCAGTCTTGGATCCGGAACCATAACAACAGACCTGTATGGCACATAACCAAAAGATATTAACAACATGAACATTAAATTGAAACCAATTGCACAGTGTATCCCATTTTTATCAAAATAGCATGCAATTGATTTGAGGCGAGAAATGAATAAAAGTAACAAATAGAAAGTAGTAGTAGCAGGCATCATCATAACTGAGTGTTCTAAGGGACCACATTGAATCAATGCCATCTTAACTTAAGAACAAGACCAGATAAATTACTGTCTCTCCATTTTTAGTTTCTATGGGCTTCCATATGTATTGTGAGAAAAGTTAACAGTCCCTTACGATTTAGCTACACTATTGCCTTATTCTGACAATCTCTAGGCCTTTTAATCATCAGTGAACTGAATAATGTAATAGAATTCTTAAAAATAATAGAGTCATTCAACCTTGAAACTCCAAAAAGAATTCTAGCCAGTAGCCACCTAAAACCATCAGCTATTAGAGAGTCCATTGAGCAACCATAGTGTGTAATTCTTGTTATAGGCAAAAATGAATTTAGGTTAAGACAGAATCACAGGAGTCTTTATTTTCATAACATGACACTCGTGACAAGATATCAGACTCCACATTCCTTTTTTCACTGACTGCATCTGCCTGGCAAAATCTTAGGGCCTGTTTGGTTTGAGTTTCCAGTTTTAAGTTTTCATTTTTCCAGTTTTTCAGATTTTGTTAAGGAAATACTGAAAATTCTGAAAAATACAGGCCTGTTTGGTTTTCATTTTCAGTTTTCTAGTTTTCAGGATTTTGTGAAGGAAATACTGAAAACTGGAAATGAAAATTGAAATTTGTAGTTTTCAGAATTTTCAATATTTCCTTTACAAAATCTGGAAAACTGAAAATGAAAATTAGAAACTGGAAACTCAAATCAAACAGGCCCTACAAATTCCAATTTTTAGTTTTCATTTCAAGTTTTCAGTATTTTCTTATCCTGAAACTGAAAAACTGAAAATTAAAACCAAGCAGCTCTTACTATTCGACAACAACATGCCTTTCCCCTTGGATAGGGATGGCTAGCAAAATCTTATCAACTGCTGCTAAAAATTACACTAATTAGTTGACGTTCAAACCTAGCCACTAGAGTAACATACAAGACTGAGGAATCAACTACCCAGCTTCATCATAATTCAAAGTTTTTTACAACTCAGATATGAAGGTAACAAAGATATTATATCAATAGAGTCATGTTTTGCATATATGAGAGAAGGACGGAGAAGGAAAGGAGCCTCCCTAGTGAACATAAGAAGTTACAAAGATGCACTCTGCATTAAGTCATAATTGTTGTGATGAAAACTTAATTGAGTACAGAAAGTAAAAATTTCATCACTCCCAGATCAGTGATACATATATCATGCTGATGCAGATACATATGACATACTAAAGCAAGTAATAATGCAGTATGTGACACTGATAAATCTAGTACTAACTTACCTACCCATACTACTCAACATGGCGAATGCTTAGGGAAAAATAATTTGTTACATTAAAAAAATGAAAATAAAGAAAAATTCTTTCAATGCTTCAATCCACTTACATCCCAGCATTTTTAGCTGCAAGAACTCCTGAAGGTGCATCTTCAAAAACAAGAATTTTAGAAGGATCTACCGGTCCACCCTGTTGACAATCAATTCACCATTAGCCACAACATCACCATATATGAATACAAACAAACTCAACAAAGTTTTGAAATAAAACAATTTGAAAACATGACCCCAACACCAAATTTAGGGTAAGAAAAGAAAAGGCACTCTGTAATCATTTAATCTGCAGACAAATTTGTTATCAAGTTGACAGTATACATAAATCCGTATACCTCAAATCTCTTAGCTGCTGCAAGAAATACGTCCGGTGATGGTTTGCCTTGTTTAACTTCAGGGTCATCACCAAGAACAACACGATGCATCAAAGAGAAGACATCACCATGTCTTTGAGTTTTCAATTCAAAATGATGCCTGTGAGAACTGTAGGGCAAATTGTCAATAGGGCTTTGCATAAAAATTTTAAAAAATCCTTCAAAATAGATTCATGGCATGAAATAAATCTCTTCTTTTAAAACCAAAATGAAAAAAAAAAGGAAAAAAAGATGAAAATTAACTCAAGTTGGACAAACTGTACCCAGTTGCCAAGGCAATTGGAACTCCTTTTGCATGTAGATGCCTGAGTAAACGGCCAGCACCTATTTATATGAAAATAGGGTAGAAGAAAATCAGTATTTGTGCATATGTAAACAAAATAAAAATGGACTAACACTTGATAGCTGAGCCAATTGCTACCTCTGTCTAGAACAAATGTTTAGAATCATCCAAGCACGGTGACACAAATATATTTTACTGATATGTAAAACTATATTGATGAAATACCCCAGTTGTGTTATGTGCTACTACAATTAAAGGTATTCGTTCATCATGCCTATTGAATATCCATTCGTGTTCTCAAACGTCAGTGTCAGAAACTTTCAGTTTCATTAGTTAATAGAGACAGGATTCTTTAATTTTTATCTGACAGAAGGGTCTCCAATCTCCATTATTCCATATATATATACCTGGCATCAGCTCACTCGTTGGAAACAAATTCTGCAGCATCGCCTCTCTCTCTGCTAAAAACTGCTCGGCACTAAGAGAGTCACTGATTCCAGTCTCTTCAACAAAGACCCTAGCGGCTTCTATTGCTTTCTTTCCCATCATCTTCGCCTTCAGGCCCCAATCAAACGTTTTATTGTACCTAGCAAGAATAATTTCCTGAACTTCAGTGTAGAACTTCTCCGTGTCTGCAAAATACGCAAGTCTTTATCAAAATCATCACCGCCTCTCTGGCATTTTCTCAGCATCTAGTATGATGCCAGCAAATGCAGTACATACAAAAGCGCCACCCATGATTCATGAGGTATCAGCCAATTGTGCAAGGGCACAACAGGGTTCAGTTAACAGCGAAAAGCAGATACAGAATTCACTGGACAACAGAAATAATGCATGCGTTGAAGCTGCCTCCTAAACCTGGCTAGCATAACAAAAATACAAACTTCGAGAGAACAAGAAGTTGCAGGCAAATGGGTAGCATCTATATGTTGGTTCCAAAACTGGTTTTTCATGAATACAGGATATGAATGAATGAAATATTAATAAATGGGAGAAAACAAAGAGAGGGTAGAGTGGTGAAACCCTGAAACTGAAGATGGGGCAGTGATAGATAGATGGATAGATACCGAGCAAGAGACCGTCCATGTCAAAAACGACGTGGGTAATGGGCTTTCTGAGTGCGGAGGGATTGGCCATTGCGCTCTGAAGAGAGAGACACGAAGAAGATCTGACTCTGAAGGAACAATGGTATTGGTGGGAAGTAGAGAGCCCTCTCGCGCTTCTGGTTGCTGCTGCCGCCCCCCAGTGTCCGAATCCGATCCACTGCAAAGCAGAACTGCAGATTCCAACCATCCGCTATTTTCGGAATATTTTCAGTCTTTTACGCTACCGTCATCTTAATTACCTCTCAGAGAAATCTTGATCTAGGTTTTTTATTTTAATATGCTGGTTAGAATTTTTAACTATTATTACTAGTGTGCTAACCCGTGTCGCACGAAGAATGATAAAAGGCGTTAAAATTTGATGATGAAATGGGTAATGTATGCAAATCAGACCTGAAGTCAATATATTTTGATGGTAAATTATTATATTGTTTTTTATCCTTTTTGTCCAATTTTGGTGAACAGTAACATAATCCCCTCAGAACTTTTTTTTTGGAAAAGGTTGATTGATTAATAAATAAATAGTAGTAATATTTAAACATCTAAAAATAAATGTCTCATTATTATCCTTTAATGTAATGGAAAAATATAATAAGTGGAGATCACTATCATATTTAAAGGTAATAAAAATATAAGACATTTATTTTTAAATGTTCAAATAGTATTTATGATTAATAAAGGCCTAAGATTGTGTACAAATCATCAAGTAAATATAGTACAACAGATTCAAATGACACCTAAACCTAAAGCCTGGAAAATTAATTTTAATGATGATAACACAACTATAATTCAATGCTTAGAACAAGGATGTTATTTCACCACATTACATATTCTCTTTAAATATAAAGGTGAGCACATCAAACTTTAGATCTACTATAGGCATATTTTTTTGTGTCATGAATAGTAATTACATTGCTAATTAAACATGTCAAGGCCAACATTATAGCAAAGAGAATATATACAACCCTGAATTTACAGACAACAAATTGGATCAGCTAGAATAGCTATAGATTAATACACTCAACTTGTGAATACATTATTAACCAAAGGAATCCAGAGGAGATAACCATCTAACAACCCACATTCTTTGAAAAATTCCATCCAAAGGCATTTCATTCTTGTGGTGGGTAATCTTATTCTGAGAGATCATAACAAGTTTCCTTAATTCAATCTAAAGAGAAAGATTATACATAGATTGATTACTATGCAGAAACTCTCTGAGTTCTTACTGTAATTAGTCTTTCTTTCTTTTCTTAGATTGAAACAAATACAGTTTAAAGCTTGTTGATTCACATAGCTCTTCTAACTAAACTAATCAACTAAAAAGGCATGATGAACATGCAAATAAAACAGAGGCCTCAACATACAAACAAACCACTAATATATGATTTATCACTTGCCATGATATAGAACTCTAAAGTAGCCCAAAAAATGCGAGCAGCCGCCACAAAATCCAAATTTGAGAATGTGAGACAAAAAGAAATAACAAAAAAAACACACACTGCTGGATCATGAAAATCACTCGAGTTACATTTCTTTTGGGCTGCTAGAGCTTTCATTATGCTAAGAATCAATTTCTGGTCAACAATCAGCCTTCCAAATCATACAAACATGATTGGACCTATTGGGTTGGCATTGCTAATTGAAACATGGGCTGCCTTCCGATCACCTAAGCAGAAAAAAAATATGGGCCGCTTTATTATACGCATTACGGTCTGCGGTGTACCCAATTACCCACCCGTAGTTAAAATACTATTCATAAGATTTAAACATATTTATTTACGTGATAATATATATTATTGAATCATTATATGGAAGAACTAATCAACCCTTATTTTATCTATCATTTTCAAATGAGCATTGCTATTTAGCAAGAATGGCAACTTTGGCAAGATTACGAAAATGTACGAAAACTAATTTCATCATTACAATGAGGTTATAGCGAAAATCACCAAGAGTCATACAGAGAAAAAAATGAGAGATATTTAATAAGTCACAATAATTTAGATATATAAAACTTTCAAGGGTATTTTAATAAAAATAGTTTATAATTAAATATTAATTTTATAATTATTTTTTTCAGACTTCATATGTATATGTATATGACTATAGTGACACATTAAATGGATCCGACGTATTATTTTGTTAAAAACAAACGTTGAGGATCATATTAAAGCTTGAATGTGTATGAAATAAAAAATTATGTATAGGGTGTTGCCTAGTGGTATTTTATCAAAACTAAATCACTTATTTTAAATATCTTACTTCAATATAATTTATTTATTTACTATTATTATCATCTTATAATATTGTTTTTGAAAAAAAAAAAGCTTAAAAGTACCAACCAATCCAACCATATTGCAAGACTCACAACTCACGAGTCACAAGCTTCTTTAAATGGTAAAGTTCTCCGCGCACACAAACCCACCAAAAATTTTGGCATGGCCGCCACTTGAGAATTCAATTTGGTTCATAATCCCCGCCCCGGTCCAGTCACAATCAACCATTTCGAATCCAACGGTGCCTAGCTCCGAAAAATTCAGTCACACGGATAAACACCCAATCCAACGGCACCAAGTCCATCGTCTCATCTTATATAAATCCAAGATCCCCACTGCACTCCACACTAAACACTATCATCTTTGTCACCGAAGTCTCACGTACCAACTGAAGGGCAGTGAGACTCATCAGCCATCAATCTGTCATAAGCCATGTCAGGAAGAGGAAAGGGAGGCAAGGGTCTCGGAAAAGGAGGAGCGAAACGACACCGTAAGGTTCTGAGGGATAACATCCAGGAATCACCAAGCCCGCCATTCGCCGCCTCGCTAGGCGTGGTGGTGTCAAGCGTATCAGCGGTCTCATCTATGAGGAGACACGTGGCGTCCTCAAGATCTTCCTTGAGAACGTTATTCGTGATGCTGTCACCTACACCGAGCATGCTCGCCGCAAGACTGTCACCGCCATGGATGTTGTCTACGCCCTCAAGAGGCAGGGCAGGACCCTCTATGGATTCGGAGGCTAGACAACACAATTAGGATTTTAGGGTTGTGTTTCCATAAGCCCTGATTTTCGGGTGTTTCTTTTGTTGATATCAAATCATGGCTTGTTGAATCTTAATGATGTAACATTTCTTACTTTTTAGCTATGAGCGATGGATGATTATTGCTTAATTTCTGTGATATGTTGTTTCAATTTTTTGTTCTCCCACAACTTCCCTGTTTCTCTGTTCATTGCATTGCGCAGTACATCGTATGAATTGTTTGTTAGAGGAAGGGGCTTGACTTTCTATTAGCTCAGTGAATCCATTCCTTTAGGTTTCGCGGCTTTGCGATTTGTTAATCCTAATTAGCTGTTAGGTGTTTTCGACTAGCAGTCCGGTGCTAGCTTGGTCACTTTCTGTTGCAAAATTTATGATAGGTGCTGGTGATTTGACGCTTTAAAAATCTGGTTTTTAACGAAACGCTTCTAGGTTCAAGTTCAACCCACTCCTGTCTTCTGCTTTGAGTGCTTTCGTCCAATAATGTTCTGTTCGAGTTGCATTTGAAGCAATTTTAAAGTGTGCAGTATGGTGTGATGGTGAATGATTCGTAGTTTTATTAGAATTTGCTTCGTGCTGGGACAGTAATAGTACCAACCAAAACTGATTTTAGATGTGATCTTGCTAAAATCTTTAATTGGCCCCGAGAGGAAGCGGAAAAAAGTTAGGGGGTGGGGGGAGGGATAGTTTTAGGATATATATGGATAAGACCAACCAGAGTCATGGTTGGCAGTCAATGTATTAAAACTATTTTTAGGTGATAATATGTTAAAATATACCACTTTTTAACTGTATATACAAACAAATTTTGAAATTTGCTTTAATAGTTTAATTTTTATCTACTGTGTAAGTATATTGAACTTTTAATGTTGTAAGTATAAGAATAAATAGTTTATGTTGACATGCCAACAGAAAATTGAAAGATAATGTAAGTTTGTAATGCCAATAATGTATCAAAATTAAATCAATTTATTAAATATTAAATAATTTTATGCAAACGATCACCTAATAGCAGAGTCTTTAAATCCTTAATCATTATTGTGGTTGATAAGAGCAGAGTCTATTATGGATTGTAAGATCTTCAAATCATGTATTGTGGAAGTGTGATTAAGGATTGTTTAAAGATGCACTTAGATGATTAGATTACACTATCAAAATTAAAAGCAAAGCTTTTGTATATTTCATCTTCTTCAACTTTACCAAATATAATATAATTTAATAAAATCATTGTAAATGAATTAGTGGTAAGGAGTTTGAATACTTTACATGCGATTATATTTTGTTGTTAAGAAGAATTTTGTATTAGATTATGAGCACCTTACGCTTGCCACTTAAGTCTAGCTCCGGTGAAATAGTTAAATTGCCTTCAATGATTTATAGTTTGATTCATAGTGATAAGCATTAAGCAAGTCTTCTCTTTACATCCTAAACTTTGCTTCACAAAAATATTTTACAATTTGGTATTATTTTTCATTTCCCCTCTTTTACAAAACCATACAAGGTTTACATAACGCGGCCACATTTTTATGAAATGAGCGGCGGCCAATCTTCGCATCACTCCCCACAAGGTTCCCCGCACTTTTATTTTCACGGTTAAATCAAAAGGCGTGTGTTTTCTCACAGACACAATTCCCCAAAGAAAAACAAAAAGGCGCCCACTACCCCAAACCCCAAATTTTCAAACCCCACAATCCCCCGCAAAACGTTTTCCGCCAATCAGAATCAACGATTTCAAATCCAACGGTCTTACTTTGCAATCTGGTCACTCACTCGGACCGCGAACCAATCCAACGACCACAAATCCACAGCCTCATCCTATAAAAACTCTCCCAGATCCCCTACCTCATCACAGAACACGCCTTGTCATTGAACCCATTAACATCAATCTTGCAGCAGCATATTCCTTTCCGCTTGAGAGCGCCACCAACACCAACAGCAACAGCAACAGCAACAACCACCATGTCAGGAAGAGGAAAGGGAGGCAAGGGTCTCGGAAAGGGAGGTGCGAAACGACACCGTAAGGTTCTGAGGGATAACATTCAGGGAATCACCAAACCTGCAATTCGCCGTCTCGCAAGGCGTGGCGGTGTGAAGCGTATCAGCGGTCTCATCTACGAGGAGACACGTGGCGTCCTCAAGATCTTCCTTGAGAACGTCATTCGCGACGCTGTCACCTACACGGAGCATGCTCGCCGCAAGACCGTCACCGCCATGGATGTTGTTTACGCTCTCAAGAGGCAGGGCAGGACCCTCTACGGTTTCGGCGGCTAGTTCAGAATTTGGGAATCTGTGTATTCCTTTTTTATTCAGGACTTCTTTTAAAATTAGGGTTTACTGTAGTGTCCATTTCGTTGCTCTGATTATGTTAATACGGTGGATTAGCTCTTGCAATTTGATAATTTTAACAGTGCTTTTAATTTGTCAATGAAGTTGATGATGCTGGGAAATTTCAAGCCCCTAATTCGTTTGTTAATTTTGCTGCGTGTTTTTATTTCCATTAGAACGGCGAATGCGCGATTGTTCAATGTAATATTCACGATGATATGGCATCTTCGGATGTTTTGCTTCCAAGATTATGTGCAATTGTTCTGCTCAAATTGGGTATAGGAAGCATGAATTATCGAATAGAGTACACTTATATGCAACGATATCATACGCTTCTGTACTTGAATTGAATGATGAGATGAGTTTCGTTTGAAATTTGTGTTTTGTCGTTTGCTCAAATCGGTTAGATTAGAGTGCGCTGCATCTGCATTTGTTACATTTATCGATAGAATTGAAAGTAAATTCGAGGGCGAAGTACATTATCTCGGATAAAGTACGAGTCCATTATTGTAGGGCTGAATAGTGTTTTTGCGTGCGAGGTCATTGTTCTGTTTAAGCTTAGTTGATATTTGTCCTGACAATAGAGTTGATTGAGTGGGTTGCTTCCGTTGTACGCTTCCATGCGCCTATTTTTGATTGAATGATAAGCAGAGTATCGTTTAGGGTAGCCGTTCGATGTTTCTTCAGATTGATGAGAGTCGTTTTGAAATAGCGGTTCCCCGTTTCCTCAAATTGACAAGAGGAGCCAGGAGAGTGTGCACGATGTATGTATTTGTACTGCTGAAATTTTTCTGGGACAAATTTAGGCTGCATGAAGGACGAGACGATTCAAGGTAAAATTATGCCAAATTATTTTGCTCTCGAGAAAGTTACAAAACAAAATTGAAGGTTTGGTCAAATTCAGTTGTAGGAGATGGCCTACCGAATTGGGCATGGGACCAGACGCAGCCCATTGGAGCATATCAAAGAAGTGGGCTTTGGAGCAGATCAAAGAAGTGGGCAAGTCCCACTAACCAGGGACCGTTGGGACTCGTCCCAAATGGACTTTTTGTTTTTTAATATTTTAACTTAGTTTTGTGTAAAATTTGTGATCAATTTAGTTTTTAAATCTTTTTTAAATTAAAAATATATATGTGAGATCAAACTTGGGATCAAGATTGGGACCTTCTGTTAGAGAGAAATCTCACCCAAACCCAATTGTACTATTTATTATACATTGTTGATGTCGCATATGTTTGGACCAAAATGGAATCCAAAATAGGATTTTGTCCATTTGAGATGCTGTAAGTAGGGCCATGGCCTCCATCTCCGTAGGGATTATGATGTTTTGTTGTTGGCTCTCAAGAATCTTATCTTTCTTATGTTGATGGATACCAAATCACCTACGCATGGTAACATTCTCGAAGAAATTAAATTCTGACAAAAGCTTTTTAGTAGTAGGACGAATTTCGCACTTACGTAACATCCATCTGATTGGTTAATCTATTTTTTATGTGTTCTTTTATATTTCCTCTCCCTTTAACATTTCTACATGCTCTGTGATTGGCCAGTCTGGGTTTCGCATAATTTTTACGAAAATTTGTCCCGAGCTATATAGCAATGTTCTTAAATTGTTGTGGGATTGTTTTACTATTTACAAATGGGGGCTCTTCTATCATAAGAAGCCCATTTTTACCGATTACCAAATGTATACAACTCGACGTAACCATTCTATTCGCACTGTATTTTCATAAAAACAGTTTCAACAATTAATGTCTTTACAAACATCATTGAGTGTAGGACTCATTCATGACCTGTGTAGTAAGTTCAAAGAGAAGAGACATAGTACTGCCCTGTTTGTTATTGCTTTGGTGCGTTGTTTTGTAATCTAGTTTTCTTGCTTCTCTTCCTTTGGGTCAGAGTCATCTAGAATTCAAGATGAGACACGACGGCGGGTCTCTCAATGCTACAATCGTCAGGGAGGAGTTATAATAACAGAACAAGCACCAAATCATCAGCTGCCTGAACAAAAATTAAAAATTAATCAAAATAGTAAGTTAACACCAAGTACAGAAAAAAGTAATGCAACTGTTAAAGGACGTTAATGTTTAAATTGGCGACTTTAATAGGCCGGCACATTTCTACATTTTTTATTTGTAAACGGAGCCGCCTTTTTCTATTGACGTGCTTATAATGGAATTCAGAGTATGCAAAGAGTTGGATTCGCTTCCAATTTGATTAAGAGTTGATGTTGGCCGTGACTAAGACTAATCAACTCTACTAGTGTTTGTTGTTGCATTACGTACGTGTAACGTGGGCCTCTCTTTTTTCTTCCGTGGCTATCTATGCCGATTTGCCCAAACCAACACGGTAACCTGCACCGCCAAGCACTGAAATATCACCTTCAATTGGAGCTAGCCTCTCTCACTCAAGCCACAGCCACAAGAATGGTATTTGCTCCTTGGGAATTATTGCGTGGACAAAAGGACTATTCACAATTCTTTTCATTGAAATGGACCAAGCACCGTACCCTTAGCTCTCTTCACCCTCGTCTCTGTTTTGGGCTTTCTAGATGCCTCTCTCCATCATGTTTCTTTTTACTCTAGAAGCTATCGCCACAAAAAGCCAGAAAAAGCACCTAGAGAATAATGTCCAAACGTAAATTCGTTGCAAATACTCCAAGCAAATAAAAAGGAACCTTGATAGAAACTCATAATTGCCCCCAAACCCTTCCCTTGTTTTTTTTCTCACTCAATCTGATGATGATCACAGTGCAGTGTGAAAAACAAACACATATATATACGTACCACTCTCCCTCTTGTTAATTAAAACCAATCTCTCTCTCTCTCTCTCTATCTGTCCTTCAATTATGGAAGATGAGCATGCGCATATAATGAAAGACACCAATTACCATGAATTCCAAGAAGATAAAGAAATTAGAGAATTAGCAAACAAAGACGAAGAGGAAGAGGCACTCTCGCTGTGCGACATGCCGCTCAACCAAAACTCGAGATCAGCCAGCAAATGCAACAGCATGGACGACTCGTCGTTCAGCAAGATCCTACGACAATCTCCAACATCGTTAATACAAGACACGACAGAGCTGTTCGAGTTCTTCAGCGGGTTCAGCAGCAGCAGCAGCTCCGACATGTGCCCCGCGGATGACATCATCTTCTGCGGGAAACTCGTTCCCTTCAAAGACATACAAGAACAAAACGAAAACCACAAAAACAACAACGCGAACGTCGTCGAAGCGAAGAAACCACAACTCCATCGCCGAAGATCCGAGTCTCTCTCCTCCGTCACGCGATCGAACAGTGTCACAACAGGTTCTCGCCGCTTCTTGATGAGGAACAGCAGGTCCTTGGATTACCGAAGGTTGCACGAGTTCTCGTCGCCGTCGAGCTCCGCCTTCTCGCCAGTGCCGGAAGTTGATCGGAATCTCTCAGCGAGGGGAATGGCGGCGGCGGATTCTGCTGCGGCGGCGAAGAAGGCAATGAAGCCGCGATGGTACTCTCTCGTGTTTGGGACAATGAGGGCGCCGCCGGAGATGGATCTCAGCGACATGAAGAACCGCCAGGTTCGCCGGAATTCTTCCACGACGATGTTTCCGGCGACGGATTCCGGCGCCGCGAATCGGAGCTCCGGGAAGGTTTCGTGGAGGATACTGAAGGCGCTGAGTTGCAAGGACCACAGCAGTGTCGCCGTTACGACGTCGTTTGCTGTGCCTCAGGCGTCAGTAGGATTTTGAGGTCACGTGACGTGGCGGGGCGTGGTGAGAGATCTTTTGTTATCTTGACGTGATTGACCTTGAGGGGTTTTGGTGGATGACAATGGACAAAGATGGTGATTTGCATGGAAGGGGTATTGTGGTCATTTGAATGTTGTTTGGGCGTGACGAGATACTAATGTGGAGTATAATATGCACTTCACGTAGAAGGGAAGATTGTGTACAGTGGCGATCCATGAGGGGTCATAGTTCCTCCGGGTGAATGAGAGGATTTGTTAATTTATTTATTGGTTTTTTTTTTCTTTTTTGTGGCTTTTATCTAAATTTGAAGTTAGTACTTTTTTGGTAGGTTACAATTAATAATAGGAGTGAATGACAATCACGAGAAACCCGACATTGACAAGTACAGTGGAGCCTTATTATACTCCTTCGGTTTCTTATTATTCCCTCTATCCTTAAATAATTATTCAATTATATATATTCATTAAAATTAAAAAAAAATTATTGATAAAAAATTAATATCAAAAAAAATTAAAAATAATTTATTAAATTGTTGATTTTTTTTCAATACTTTAATTTCCTTTTTTCTCTTTCACTAATAAATTAATAATATTTAATAAAAATATTATTTGGAAAAAATCATTAAATTACCTAAAATTTTAAAATGAATAATTATTTC
The DNA here is from genome assembly GCA_030441495.1 of Dalbergia oliveri. Classification (NCBI taxonomy): domain Eukaryota; kingdom Viridiplantae; phylum Streptophyta; class Magnoliopsida; order Fabales; family Fabaceae; genus Dalbergia; species Dalbergia oliveri. The sequence goes on along the minus strand of JAMLFY010000001.1, from coordinate 49,775,475 downwards.
TACACAATATAAATTTTTAAAATGAATAATTATTTAATAATGAAGGAATAATAGTTATGATGAGATATTGTGTTACTTTAATATATTAAAAATTAATATATCCAACCGTAATTAATAGTCACCATAAGATATTTCCAATTTTGATATATTAAAAATTAATATATCAAAATAGTATATATCCATCATAACTATTAATAAGAAGTACATAGGGTAACATGTGCCTCAAATAGTATGAAGATTTTTGTTTGAAAAGTTGCTGGTGAATGATGATGTATGGAGATTTTTCCATTAGTATCCAAAAAGAATATCAATTTCAATGACGAACTCTATTGTGCTTTCCCTTTACCCAACCGTAATTGACCACTAAATGGTATTACTTGGACTTTTCTAATCCTAATCTCATTAGTCCGCGAGCATTATTGCAGAATAATGAAGTGAAGAGAGAAAAGTTGAAGGATGAAAATTCGATGGTTCCTTTCAATTTTTTCCCTCTTGAAAGTTTTTTGAAGATATATTTTTTTCCCAAATAAACCATCTATTGGAGAGTTCAAAATACAAAAATCTTGCCAATTAGAACTTCCTTATCATGGGCATAACAGTGTAATTCGCTCGAGATTATATGTTTCCTGCTAAAATAATAAAAAAAATTCCATGATATTCACCGTGAAACTCTATTCATACACATCATTAGAATTTGAATCCTAATTAAATATTTAAGGAAACTAGTTAAAATAATAAAAAAAAATGTTTCCCATGGTATTCATGGTGAAACTCTATTCATATACATTATAGAGTTTGAATCCCTAACTAAATATTTAAAAAACTTAATTAACTATTAACTATGGTTCTGAAAAAAAACGAATACCTGAATTATTGCTGTTGAAAAAGTTCTTCAATTGGCTTAATTTCACATGTTTTTATTGCTTTGTTTTTCACGCACATCTGAATGTGGACAATGACATCAAGAAATAATTACGACAAGATCTTATATACATAAAATAAGATAAATTGGAAAACTGATGTAATCAAATTATTGGTTTGGATAAGTTCGTTCTTTTAAACAAATATGTTTCATAAATTTAGAAGATATATGCGTATGAATATACGCAAGAATGGAAATTTTTGTTACTATAATTTATATTATTCTTTATTTAGCTTTGGCGATACTAAAAAAAAATTCGTCCTTTTAAATTTAATTTCTCTAATTTGGAGTTATATTAATCAAAGAAGATGGATGCATGTAACATGTGTCTTTCTTCTGGAAGAGCATATCGTTGACTTTTGGAGAAGGAACGTGATCTATAAGTTTTGCGAGGTTGAAATGGGTATAGAAGCTCTTTGTCAAGTGAAGATCAAATTCTTTGTTTGACTTTGTTTAAAGATGTAGTACCAACGAATGAAATGCGCTTCCATCGTCATATGGCGGGTTCTCCTTTTTGTTCCCATTGTCACACTAAGTGGGAGACTATTATTCATTGTGCGCATGATTGTGTAGCCTCTCATGTGGTGTGGTTGCGGGTTGGTTTGCTCATGACCCTGTTTTCTTTTTGTTGGATGGCAGGACCAGTTGAAAAAAGTATTTTACGAGGCAAGGAACCTATTTTTGGTTTGTCTATGGTGGGTTTGACTGAGGAACAATATAATGTTGGATTTAGAGCGTTGGACGTTGCATGGGGTGATGGGGAGAATCTATCAAGCCATGTGCGATACTAACTTGTCTTATTCTTCTGTTGACCAACTCATTGTAATCATTCTAGTGGTGTGTGTTGGTTTCAACCTCAGAAGGGAGTGATGAAGCTGAACGTGGATGGGAGTAGATTTCCAGAGTGGTATTAGTGGGCTCATCATGACCATGAGGGTATTTGGCTGTGTGGCTTTTACTATGTGACCCCTTGGAATGATGTAACTATGCTGAAGCTCATGGCTGTGAGGGAAGGGTTGCGTTTGGCTTGGGATCATGGTTGGCGGAGAGTTATTTGTGAGTGTGCAGTGCAGAAGCTACTTATCTGTGGGCGGCCTTGTGGGTTTATGGATTTACATGCCTTAGTTAGTCAGATTGTTGGCGGGTTGAGATGGTGTGTGCTGGTCAAAACTGGCCAATATGGCTTTGCATGTTGGCAATGACTTAGTGTGGGACTCTCCTTCCCAGGGATGCTGCCCTTGCTAAAACAAGACTTGTTGCAGGCTTTATTTTTGTTTCTTTGTCTCATTACCACAAAAAAAAAGAGTTGGATGAACTGGTATAACACGCTGTTACGCATCGAAAAATCGTACCTGTTTGATGAGAATAATACTGTGATGTCTTTCTCATTGGGCTAATCCATAAAACTTTTGTCCTATCACGATGAGATTACCAGTATTTTTTAATTTTAATTACTTGGCGACTTCTTAATCAATAGATGAATGGACTTGCAATTGTCTTTTTATTTTCTTCTCTGTTTATTAGACGAATAAAATGTTTACGCACAGCCAATTGTCAATAAGTGATGAGGTGGGAACATTGATTCCAAATCAGCAAAAAGGTGGAGATTTTGAATAATCAAATGTAGATTTTGATCCGTTAATTAATGTTTACCATTTTCTTTATCCAAATGATGGAATCGCGAAGTGAAGTTGGTGAAACTTGCTTTAAATGAAGAATGAGTTGCGGGGCCAACAAAACAAGCCAACGACCCTACCCTTGCTCGATGCTCAATAGCTAATTTTTTTCACCGATAAACGTGCCAACGTATGCGCCAATCTGTCCTCAAGAACTACGTAAATGGTTTTAATTTCCCTTGCCTTTTAATTTTCTCCTAATTAGTAATTGTTTTAGTATCCTTCTTCTATCTCTCCCTCTTCTGTCCTACTTCAACGAAAGGGATTTATTATTGTGCAGTCAACTGGCAATCCTTATTGAAACAAACAGAACATATTAACATGACAAGATAACAACACATGAACATGAGAGATTTCAAACTATGCGTCAAGTGCTAAAGCATCACTAAGGTTGTGTTTGCTTTCATAAAATAATTTTTGATTTTAATTTTCAGGATGTAAAGAAAAACTAAAACCTGAATTTTATAATTTTTATAATTTCTAGTATTTCCTTCACAAATTTTAGAAAACAAGAAAACAAAACATAACAACTAAAAAATTGGTTTACAAAACCAAATGCACCTTAAGCTTTCACTTTACAGAGACTGTTCCAACTGCGTCCCTATTGGAAATAGAAATATGATCAATAAGAATGAACAATTATTACATCTAAGGGTGCATTTGGTTTTCAAAAATAGTTTTCTACTTTAATTTTTAGGGTGCAAAGGAAATATTAAAAATTGAATTTTATAATTTTTATAATTTCTAGTATTTCCTTCACAAATTTCAGAAAATAAGAAAACAAAACATAAAAACTAAAAGACTGGTTTGTGAAACCAAATGCGCCTTAAGCTTTCACTTTTCAGAGACTGTGCCAGCTGAGTCCCTATTGGAAAATATGATCAATAAGAATGAACAATTATTATATCTATCTGAATGTTGTTTAAACAATTGGAGTTAATGTGTTCTATTTTTTCATCCGAGATAGTTGGTCTTGTCTTCAATGATAATCTCTTAGAGTGAGTCGTCAAATACTTGATTAGAAAAAAAAAATAATCTGCTGAGACTATGAGTTATCCGCAACACAGTATTCTCTACTCAATTTCTATCATAATTAGGGGTCTACACTTACTGTTTTCTCAGATACTAAAGAAAGCCTTGTCTCTGAAGCAAGGAAGCTGAGATAGTTAAAGTGAATGCCAAATGCCAACACAATTATGTTCATGCGCATATACCATTTATTGCTTTTCCCCTACCAGAAAAGGCATCATCTGAGTTCATTGAGCAATGGCTTGTTGAACATGATAAAAGCTAGACTGTCATAACTTTTGGGACTGTTCCCGACTTTGATGTAATGATTTTCACTCAATGAACATACATAATATATGTAGCGTATGAATCAAAAAGATTAACGTTGACTCTACCTTTGAATAATATGGTCAATATTATTTTGTCTACAATAATCATGAAAGCAAAGATGTATTAGTCGCTTTCTTAATGGAAGAAAAGGAAAAGAAAGGTTGATGTATTCTATCTAATTCAGCACTGCACAGGAAGTTGACTGCGTTCATGTTAGTGGCAAGATGAAGATTCTGCTGTTTGCATGATTGTTTGAAATGAATTGAAGATAATCAGCCTTGAAATAATTGATACACCACTTGCATTTTGGTTCTTCAGCATAAACCAAATTATAAACAAAAATTCGAATGTACATCAGTCGTCACCTTTGAACTTATTCCTTTCTTACTATGCGATTTGAGGTTTAAGTCTTGGTATGAAATTTTCATTCATATATAGACTCAAGTGAGAGGAATAAATTATAATGAGAGGGAGAGGAGTAAGATAATATATATATATATATGATTAAGATATTTTCTGGTCCTTACAAGCTGTGCTCTCCCAAGAGTTGAATTTAAGTCAAAGATACATCTTAACCACTAAGGTAAATAATATACTCACACTTATGTAGATAATCTGCCAAAAAGAATTTTTGTTAAGTACCATTGCTACATAAACAATCATCCTTGTAATACTTTGGCACAACTTTTATACAGCTCATCCAAATTTAAGGGCATAAAACAACAACTTTTATCTTTAAACATGAGTCCTATAAAATTCAATGGTAATAAATTGGGTGTCCACATGAATTAATATTTATTTTAGTCTTAACTTTATATTTGTAAGTCATTTTAATCTTTAATTTTTTAAAATGGATCAAATTAGTCCTTAACATTGCAAAACTTGAGTTATTTTAGTCCCTCAACTTATATTTAATATTTCATCAATTAAATGATGACATGTAACATTAAGTGATACCTTGACATATTATTTGTCATTTAAAACATAATAGAGTTAAAAATAACTTATTTTGATGTTTAAAATTACACAAAACAAGTTATTTTATGAGTTAAAAATTGTACAAACAACATTTCTTCAGTATTTTGTCACAATTCATCGGAAGGTTGTATAATTGTCATTAGGGAAATGATAAGAAATGAAGGAAAATGAGAGAAAATAATAATAACAAAAAGTTTAATTGTGATTTGCTATGTAAAAGTTTTTATACTATAATTAGAGATGGGGGAGGGGATGTTCCACTGTTGTTAGTCATCATTTGTCAAGATTAGATGACCTGAAGAAATAAAATATCTCTCTCTGAGTCCAAGGTTATGTGGATAGGTAAACATAGGATTTGCAAATAGAAAAACTGTAGTTCATTTTTTCACCTCTATTTCACATTTCCAATTTCATCAAGATAATAATTGTAGCATCTAAAAAATTTACTATACCAGACCTGGCGCAGTCCAAGTTTGTAAGTTTCCTTGGCTAGTGTTCTACTATTCTTTAAGGATATGTTTGTGAATTTATAATTTGGAGAGGAATGAAGGGGAGGAAGAGTTTACAGTATAAAATTTTAAAATCTTACACTTCATGTCTTTTCCTCCCTTCCCTTCCCTCTAAATTCCAAATTCACAAACATACCCTAAAACAATATATAGAATCTTTGCTAAGCAACACTAAAGATTAGGGCAACAATTGTTATCTTCGATATGCCTCATGAGTGCCCATTTGAAGGATTTTAAAAAAGCAACCCAGGATAATATCATTAACACCAGTACTCCCATTAGCACTTCAAGGACCTATACTTTATCGTTATCGTCTTCAAAAGGCATTAGTATGTGCTTTCTAGCAGTAAATAATAGATTATGACGAACACATGCAATCCATTGTGAATTTATACCCATAACACACAAAGAAAGATTTTTAGACAAATTGAGATACGTGATGCGTACCCAAGAATGCTATATGCACACAACCGAAACACAATCTAAAGAACACAAAATGAGAAAAATAAAAAAGAAACAGCCACGTAATAACCAACTGTGTTTACAAATCAACTGTACACGTTAACTCCTCTCCAATCTGTGACTAACCTCACAAAAGGCCATCGCATAAGACAGGTAAACTTCGACATATCGATAGAAAAACTGTTAGATAACAGAATTATATTGGGCCTAAATTGTAATTGTTGGGTAAATTGTGATAGTTTGGCTTGTGAGAAGAGAGAGGATGAGAGGCACACTCTTTTATAACTACCTGCTAAGTCAGCAATAGGATAGTGGGGAAGGAAAATACCACGTGAATCTGTTGAGAGGGGGGGTGTTATATGTATGCAAGGGATTTAGGGAGAGGGCAGGCAAAAGTTTGGCTAGCTGTATTAAGGCATTTCTTTCATCTTCTGCAAAATTTATACTGCTCTGCTCTTCTCTTCCAAGGGTGTTAATAATACATTACACTTCTACTTCATTGTTTCTATATGTGGTTTCTATCATAAACCAAGATTATTACTCTCTTTGTCCTCACTCTCTAAATGCACATTATAGAAGAAAATAATGGGAGGAAATGTTCTGTCGTTGTATGTCATCATTTCACTAGACTAGATTACCTAAAGAAATAGATTATTCCTCTAGAGTCCAAAGTCATACGGCTGAGTAAACAAAGTACTTGCAGTTGATTTTCACAAAAAGAACACTTGCAGTTGATTTTCAAGTTACCTCTACTTCACATTACCAATTTCATCAACAACATACCAATTGTAGCATCTAATCTAATAAATTTACTAAACCAGACTTCGCACAGTCCAAGTTTAATACTTGATCCAAAAAGCAAAATCCTTAGTTCAGCTAAAAGTGATACATGGAACAAGAAGTTTCTTGAATCTATGCTAAACCACTCCAAATATTGAAGCAACAATTACTACCTCCTATATGACTCTGAATGCTCATTTAAAGGATTTATAGAAATGCAGCACAGGATAATATCACCAACACCAGTACTCCTAGATCTTCAAGGGTCTAATTTTCTAGCTACTGTTTACTATCTACAGAAGGTATCAGTATGTACTTTCTAGTAGCGAATAATAGATTGTGAAGATGTGAATTAATGGCCATAACACAGAAACAAAGATTTTCAGTAACTCCCGAGGTACATAATCAATATCCATGCATTCTATATGAACACAACCAAACCATACAATTTCATGAAGACAAAATTAAAACAAAAAAAAATACAACGCCCTATTAATCCACTATGTGACTACAAATCAATTGCACATGTAAACCCCACTCTCCAATCTGTGACTAACCTCATAAAAGTCTGTCTTACCCTCTGACGCAGGCCGCAGACTAACTCCAGACAATGATTGAGCACCTTGTACAGAAAATTTCACATACCCAACCACCTCAATTTCTTCATCATCTTCGCTAGAATCTACTGGCATCCTTGCTCTCAATCTGCCAGGAGAGCCCTTCAATGGAATCTCCGGCACATGCCACCTAACTTCCTTTTCAGTCCTATTCAACACAGCTTTCGGCGAAGCTTCAACAGTGTCGATCAACCGGCAATTTCAGAACAAATGTAACATCACTCAAGGGAGCCAGCAAATCAGGGTTCGAAGCATACTGTATCATGACAGAGAGCAAACTTCCAGTATGCCGTTTTATAAGCCGAACCCTTAAAGGCAATGGCATCAACCTCGGCAGTAAACTATACTTCATGATGGGTATAGGCTCCTCCGATGCAGCAGTCCTCACGTGAAACATCCCATTACCAAGGCTACTAACACGAGAACTCTGTATAACAAATCTCTTAACAGCACTGGTTCCCTCGAGACGGAATGAGAATTCAGTCTCCTTATCACCAGCAGTTTTAGGTGGCAAAGTCCTCAGGTAAACAACACCCATCAATCCAACCCTAGCAAGCAACGATTCCCTAAACTCAGCACTAATCTCCTCCGAGATATACATCTCAGGACCCTTCATCTCCGTTCTCTTGACCAAATTATCAAGTGGAGTACCAGCACCACTCTCAGCAGCACCAGATTTAGGCGCAGCATCAGGACCCGTCTGCAACAACTCAAGCCCACCAAGTCCTTGAGGTTTGGGAGCCTTGGTTGTACCCACAAACTCCGAAGGATCAAGTCCACCACCCCAAGCATCATTGAACCCTTCAAAAGCTTCCCCAATAGAAACCTGCTCGTTACCAAACTCAACCCCACCGTAGTTCCCTTCAAACCCTTCTACATTAATATGCATAGATTGTGTAGCCTCAGGAGGAGGCAAAGTAGTTACCTCAAGCCCCGCCAACGCAACAGTCAAATCAGTAGCAGAAGGATCCTTCGTCTTCTTGAACCCACCAACGAGCTCTTGCGGCTTGTTAATGGCGTCACTGGCAGCAAAAGGGTCCTTCTCCGCCGGAGACTCTTCCTTGCTCTGCTGCTGCAGCTCCTCCTGCTGTTCCCGGCAGCTGGGGCGAGGCTGGCGGCGACCTCGTCGCCGGCCTGGAGTGTCTCCGGCGGGAGCTCGAAGCTCGCCCCGGAGAACGCATCCACTGCGGCGTTGTGCTCGAGGGAGTGGACTTCGAGGGCGGACCAGTTTTCAGCGCCACGGATCTTGTTCTCGGTGTCGATGGCAGAGTGGACCATCTTGGCAATGGACTCGCCGTGCATGGTGGCGAGCATGGCGGCGAGGCGGATGTTGCTGACGCCGCGGAGGACGATGTCGAGCGCCATGTAGATCTCGGCGTACTTGCGGCTCAGCTTCTCCGGCGTGACGTCGACGCCGCGGCACGCCGTCACGACGACGCTCACGGCCTGGTTCACGATGTGTATGCACTCGAACACGTTCACGGAGTTGTCGTGGTCGGCGACGGTTATTCCAAGGACGTAGATTCCATTGACGAGGCGGTACACGATGCGGTAGCGGCTCTCGACGCCGACGATGACCTGGCCGCTGGAGGCGGCGAGGGGGTCGTCGCCGATGGACTCTGCGGCGTAGGCGTCGTCGGGGGCGTTGGCGTTGGGGTTGTTCTTGTTGGCGGCGGCGAAGGCGCGGCGGGTGTGGCGGAAGGCGGAGAGGGCGCCGAGGGCGCGTGAGGTGGGAACCACTCGCGCGTCTGGAGAAGGATATCGGATCCATTTGCGGGTTGGAGAGAGAGCGCTAAGCAAGACATCGCGCTTATTAGAGAACGGATTCGGACCTGGTTAGGGTTAGGGTTTGGTAGGGTGAGGTGAGAGATCCTCCTCCAGTGTTGCGTGATTTATCGGAGAAGATGAGAGAATGGGATGTCCGTGTGTGTTATTTGCGCATCCGGATTTGGATTGTTGAGAGTAGGGGCTTTCTTTCTGAGATGATTTCGATTCAGATCCCAGAAAGTGAAGAAGACATTGAGGATTGGTAATTGGGAATTGGGAATTGAAATTGAAGAGAGCAACGATTTCAATTTGGTGCAGACAGAAACAGAGATGGATCAGAGCTCGGTTGAGAGAACTGGTGAGCTGGCAATGCTCCCTTTCTCTTTTCGTCTTTTTTGTTTTTTTTTCACTCGAATTGGGCCGAACGGTCTGGAGAAGAGGCCCATAACTTGTTAGTTTCAGTGTGAATGTAATGATCGTCATTTTGCGTATAGTTTGCATCTTATGATTTGCCAAAAGGCTAACTGTTTGATTCAATTGCTCCCTTTCTTTTCCATACTTTTTTTTTTTTCTTTCACCGAACTTTTTGGGCCGAGACGGTCATAAGGCCTTACTTGATTATAATAACCAATGTGATCCTCATTTTGCGGATTTTGCCAAAAGGCATAATTATTTTTCTTTCAATGATAGACATCAAATTGTTCGTGTCGAAGGAGCAGCTTCATATGAGAATCCTAAAGTCCACTTGTTTTCGGTCTTTTTTATTAGTCGCCTTGAGAGTTTGGGATAAAGCATTTTTTGGCGTGGAGATGCAGCAGGTATAATCTCAACATTAAAAGTATGTTGAATGATTTGTTGTTATAATTACGGAATGCTATCAGATCAACCCAATTTTGCTTCTTCAGTTTCCTTCACGATTATTTCAGCCATGGATATTCCATACTGTGTTCTTACAAGGAGGCTTCATTGGTCCTTCAACGAACATATTTCATGATCTTCGTTGTTCTCCATACCAGTACCCTTTAATTATGCAATTCAGCTAGATTTTGTTTATAATAAATAATGCTTAAGAACCGTCCAATAAAACAAAAATTCTTGAATTATTATTATTATTATTACAAACCCTCAAATCCTTTCAATTTTAAGATTGCTAAAAACAAAGCAACGTAGGATGACAGAGTTTAACTAGAAATGATTAGTATTCACATGTTGCTACCCATGAGAATCTTTTGTAGTATTCACATGTTGCTACCCATGAGAATCTTTTGTAAAGATTTCACATCAGATGTATTTGATTAAGGAATAAAAATATGGTGAAAATTTTTAAAGATAAACTCTATGTGAAATTTTACATAACTAACTGATCAATGAAAATTTTCATCCAGTTATTACATTCCAACCAAACACATGTCAAACTCGGCCTTGTCGCATTAAGTTTAAAAGGTTGCATCCGAATAGAAATAAGTGAATTGCGACCAAAGATAGTGGAACTTGGCATTAAATATAAGATGAATGTATATACATTTTAAGCAGGCTCAGGAAACTAAAATAGACAACTACTAATTATCCCTTTAGGATGGAGGTTGGTTATCCACAGAGAGGTAGCAATTCATCTTAATCCCAACAGCCACAAAACACAAGAAGGTGACACCCACTGTCTCTTTTGGCGGACTTGCCCCCACATGATATGACAGGACAGCTCCAAGACACACAGATCTCAAACCGCCGCTAGTGACCTCCTTGTCATTCATGAAGACATGTAAAGCCCTGCACGAAAGCCAAAAAAGATTGATTGATATTAATGCCACTACCCAGTTACCAAAAAAAACAAGAAAAAAAACAAACAGATATATAATTTTAATGCCTTCAGGTAAAAGCCAAGGTCATGAAAAATTAGTAGTTTTTCAGTAGCTGCCTAGATTAAGAGGACAGAAACAATCTGAGAAGTCAAAATTTGCTTTGAAACGAAGAGTGCAGTGTTTGGGCAGATGAAAGAAACATAAGAGCTGTCTCTGTGCTTTGCGTGCGGACAAATTCACATGTGAACAAATATCTTGCAAAACAACTAAGCAATAGACCATCTGAGGAAAAAGGTAACGCGAACTTTCATTGTTTCCAACCATGTTTACGTTATATCAGTGACTTACACCACAAACAACCTTGCAACATTTTCAGATTTTATTATTCTGTTCAATTTAAAAACAGAACGTAAGTTCTAAGGTTGTAATAATACCTCTTGAACTGGTGGATTGATGCAGCCGTTTAACTCAACTTGAATAAAGTACAAAGGGAACTACAGAGCAGCAAAAGACAATATCCGTAATTAGCAGAGTTTAATACAGAAACCAAGAAAGCAAAATCTTCAGAAGAGAGGTCTAACACAGATGACAAGACTAAAATGATTAGTCTTGTGCCAAATCATTAGTCTTATGCCAAAGCATGATTGGCAGCACAGAACAATGTAGTAGCAGAAAAGTGTGGACTTCTTCTAAAAACCTCAACTAGTGATTTGTAACAAATAATAATTCTTCACTATATAACCATATATATGTGCATGTGTGTGTCTTTTTTTTTTAACTCCCCTAGTTAATCATCATAACAAAAAATAATAATAACAAACAAATTTTCAGGATCTTCTACACAACTCACAATTCACAACCCAATGACCCATTAACATAAAAATAGGCCCCTTCTTGAATACAACTTTTTCAACAAGGACATGAGAATAAAGCTGAAATAAGCATAAATTAGAAGCAAATTTGATAGAGGTGGAATTCCTGTAGGAGCAGGAAAATGGAAGCTTACCAATGAGAAAAATGGTCAGCATTAGAGCAAGCTTAACTTGAATAGAACAACCATATCGCAAGTGCAGGGGACTTTGAAATTGTCTCTGACATAAACCAATGCGACCAAAAAGCTGCAGAGTACAAAAAAACTAATCAGCATCTCCTAGGAACTCACAAATATCAATTAGTGGGACACATTTTGTAATTGAAGACTGTAAGCATGGCAGTTGCTATCTTCTTTTACATGAAAATCTTTCTTCAAACATTATTCATCTAACCTGATTGAACATATGACCTGTCCGCATGGCCTGAGGATATTCTTCACACTTTTGTTTCCAGAAGAAAGATCTGAATCCTCTCTCTTTTGTTGTGGCATCAACAGTCCGTACAAGTTTATTTCTCTGATCATCATCAGCAATCACAATTTTCAAAGCACCATAACTTGGTGGACTCCATGCCTTCCTTGTACTAGTTCTATCTGTTTGAGAAACTACATCATCACTATCTCTAGAAACAGCATCTGCTTTTATTTCTAAAACATAATCTGCATCCTTCTTAACAGCAATGACATCCTTAGAAGCCTTTTCACTAGTAGAGATATCCCAGTTGCAGGCAGCATTTACATTTACATTTTTATCTTCTCTATTGACTTGTTTCTCCAAAAACGAGCTGTTCAAGGAAGAAGTAGCCTCCATGCATTCATCCCTATTGCTTTGCATGGTCTGACAGGTTCCAGATAGAAACGCAGCCAGATCATCTCGCTCTTCTTCATCCAGATTAACCCATCGAGGGGTTGCCTACCTTCCTCACTGTAAGATTCCTCAGCGCTGCTTCAACCTGGGAAATTTGGCTTTCAATGGCAGAAATAAATTGCTGATGCCTAGTGGTTGTGGCGTCATCACCATGTCGGTAGCTTTGCCGGACTGCTTTCTCAAATTCTTCCAACTATTTAAACAGAAAATTAAACAAAAGAGAAAAGTTAGAAGGGAACATTCAGTCTTGAGGGATTAAGGGAGAAACAAAGGAAGAGAGTTGACTTATATGAGAATCCACCGTATGATAATTTAAGAATTTTGAGTGAAGGTACTTATATTTATTCAAGGGAGGGTATAGAGGAATTCAAAATTAATTAAAACAAAAAAGAGTATATAATAAATTGACATCACACACCTGCCATTTTGCAGTACCCAAAGCAGTTTGCAACTCCCTACTTAGTTCATATAATTCATCAGGTGTTGACGTTTCTCTCTTCTCCCTTAACCATGCCCTATACGCAGATTCCATTCTGCAGAGAGAGAGAGAAATGAAATTCATGAAGGACAAAATTTACATACTCATATATACTTATAAAATCTACAATAATGATTCCCTCCACATATTGAAGACACAACCAGGCTCCATCCTAAATTAGGAATAACTCAAAAATAGAGATGGTCGTGTGCAGATCATCTATGATTAAGATTTTCAGAAGAAGAACTTAACATGCTGGGGATAAATAACTCAATATTTGCCCACATAAATCAGAAAGCTTTGTTCATCTTATATCCAATTATAGGATGGGAATCTACCGCAGGTTGGCAAGCAAGCACATCATTTTAAATTCACAATTACTCGAGCTAGATACTGAGATATGATTAATCATGTAAGATAATTGAAAGAGATAACTGGCAATAATTCCGAATTTAGATAGAAGGGGAAAATATTTTATCCTTTCATAGTTCTTATTCCTCCCTTGTTTCTGAATATTCCTTTAACTAAAAAAAAAAAAAAAATTGCATGCGCCAAGGAAAAAATCTACCTATTGTTTTTTTAAAAGAAAAACACTTATTTTCTAACCTAAAGAATAAGTTAGCAACTCAAACTTCAAACCGAAATTGACAATCCTCAATGGTCATACAAAATCTGAGACACCAGCTACATGAGCCAAGGAACATAACAGAACATGAAGCAACAAAGGACACGACGAGAACCATCATATGAATCAATGGAACAACCCACCCACCAGAACGTAAATCAGTTATCACAGAACCATGATAATCGATACACACCCAACACCACCTCAATCACCAAGGAGCATGCGTGATTAAGCACAAAATTCATCAGATATTGTAATGAAATTAATCAGAAAAAAAAAATCCACTGAAAAGGGTCAATCACAGGAACCGTAAATCCATAGAGAGAAAAAAAAATATGAAAAACGTACATATCAGCTGATTCCTGCACCTCCTCGGCAGCAGAGAAGAAAGCATCCTTTCGCCATAGATCGAAACTATTAGCTACCAACATCTTCCAACAAACACCACCAAAACCAAATCACAGCACCCCAGGAAGAAAAAACAAAACTTTATTCGTTCCAAGTGTTAAGGGAAGCTATATTTGGTGGAACAACAACAACAGAAGCAGTTGGGTCGGTAGATTCGCTCGTGGGTTTGGTTCTTCCTCCCTCTATCTCTCTTCTCTCTTCGGAGTTATGGCGAAGCAAAGCGAAGAAAGGAAGAGAGAGAAAGAAACCTTCAGACAGAGAAAAGAGAGAGAGACGTTTAAGCGACCCTTCTTCTCCTTTTTATCTTCGCAATTGCTTTTCCGGGCTCTGTATCATGTTGTAACCCCGTTTCCGTTTTTTCGGTGGGGTTGTGATCGCATGTTGGGGCCTCCACAATACAGCCAATTCTATAGCTCAACAAATTGCCACGTGTGATATTCTGAGAGGGCCATGAATAAGAGGTTACGTGTCCAGTTTTTATTGGATGATTTGTTGGGAGTAGGTTGTGGGAGTGCTCAGAGAAAGAGGGAGTTGGGGGGATGGTTGATGCTGAGGAGGGATAGGTGAGAGGCGTCGGCGGTTGGAGAAAGAAAAGGACAATAGGCCAGCCAGCCAGTGTGTTTATGGCTGTTGCCTCATTTGTTTACCAAAGGGTTTGTATTCTTTTTCTGGCCCCATTGTTCAATTAGTTTAGCTACATAACAGGTAAATAAATACTACTATGGGTTTTTATATATAAAAAAAAATTATATGGTGTTTGTAAGAGATGCCTAAATCACTGGTTAATAACAAAAATAGTCACTTTCAAATTTTTTATAGCAAGCCTCATATTTAAAAATAAAAGGATATTAAGTAGCTACATTCATATCATATTACAGAATTTTATTTATTTTCTAAATATACATTATGAAAATTTAGCAGGTCGTTTGGACTTATGATTTAGCTGAGATAATAATAACATTATGCAACTAATGATAAAGATATTATTTATTTCTTTTCTCTTGGTATGAAACATAGTTTTCAGACTTGGCAATTGACTCTTTAAGATAATTTGGAATTTAATTCATAGTCATTTTTAAGTGAATTGAATTAATTAAATAAATATATAAAGATATATTAAAATCCAAATAAATATAATAAAATAATATAAATAATTAACAATTTAGCATACTTTAAAAATTTTTTGGCTTATATAAATATATATAAAAACATGATATAAATATAGGTTTGTTAAAAATAAAATTAAAGTAAAAACAAATTCCAAAGAAGCCTTGAAGTAGCATTATGAAACTCCATCATATATCTCGTCATGGGCCTTTTCTTTCACACATTGCCTTGTTGTGCAGCTCCAGCAAAACATTAAAGAAATCTAAATTAAAAAAAAAAAAGAACACACAGTGTGTCAGTGACAAAAACCCCCCAATTTTATCGCCTAGTCAGTTAGCCCTCACTCACAAATCTCTCTCTTTCTTCTTTCACTTTAGCATCACAGTAATGCATCCTCATCCTTATACCAGTCCTTTCTCCTTCATTTTCGTCTTTCTCAACTCTCTCTTTCATTTTTTATCTCAACTCAACTCACTCTTTCTCTCAACTTTACTCTCTCTCTCTCTCAACTGGATCAACCATATCTTTCTCTTAACTGCACGAGATATGATAGCAGCAACGACGGCATTGACACAACGTCACTGTTTGTCCATGTCTCCTCCTACCAGCGGTGAATTCGTTGCAACCGGTATGCTTCTCCCTTCCTCGTGGGATAGTGGCTGACAGTTTTTTTTTACTTTTTGTGATGATTGAACCAACGGTCCACTGGGTCACCGATTTTTGAAAAAAAACGCCGAGTCACACTAGTTCTCTCGCGTGCAAGTCTGTTTTGTAAGACTAGGGTGTCAAAATGGCCAGCACACCCCACTAAAAGTTTGCCAAAATAAATGATCATTTCAGGCTGGTAAAAAATAAAAAAATTTAAAAAAAAAACTTTTAATGTTTTGATAAAAAAATTATAAAAAATATTTTTTATTTATATATACTTCATTTTTCAAAATCCATAATAAATATATATTAATTTTGACTAAAAAATATTATTATTAATAATATTATTTGTGAGTTATACATTGTTTTATTTTTAAATTTTAATTTTGAGTGAATAGTGTCAATTTATACTATTAATGAGTGTGCATTTCTTTTTTTTTCCTTTTTTGGATTACACATTTCTTTTTTTTAAATAATAAATTATGATTTTTTTAAAAAGCCAGCTTGCAACCCGCAAAAACCTTACTTAGGAAAATTTTTTAGTCAAAACTTCAACTCATCCCACTAAAATGACTTTTATCAATCCTTCATTTGACATTTCTGTAAGGCTACCCAAACCCACTACCTCTTCAAAACTAGTTCCAGTGGAGTTTGAAAACTCTGAATATGGAGGATAAAGATATGCTCAACTAGTAGAATTGGGCAATTTGCACTTAATATGCATCCTAGTCACACTTCACTTACCAGCCTTTTATTTTCTCAACAATTTTTGGGTGGCCTGAAACATAATTTGCTTTATTCCTTCTTTTAATTATTGACTTGTCCCGATCTTAGTGGCTTTGCTATTTAATTCCGATAAATAATAAAATAAAATTACTATTTAATGAAGTCAATGACGTTGGATTAATTGTTATCGATCTTCTATTGGATTTGAATATAACTTTAGGACTGCTAATTAAGTTACCATAAAAAGAACATTCAACAACAACTGCAACATAAATAATAATAATAATAATAACAACATCAACTAAATCTTGTACTAAGGGAATCGACTATATGAAATCAAATGAGGGTGGTTTTTGCACCATTCATTTTATTCTCGAATAGTGGCTCATCAAGAAATTTGTTTAAAAATTTGCTTGTTTCCTTTTATTTGTTTAGATGTAAAAAAAAAAGAATAAGAAAATAATGAAAAGAATAAAAGTAAATATTTTATTATTATTACTAGTTGCAAAAAAAAAGGAAAACAATATAATTATATCTAAATAACTTCTTGATTTGTTTGTCTTATTTGAAGATAAGAATAAATTTATAATTTGAAATTATTTTTCTCTTCTCCTTTGTTTTTCCCATCAGGAAAGAGAACACTTTTTAATAATACACTTGATAAAATCGTGTCCTTTCTTTTTAATTTTATCTCTTTAATCAAATGAGAAAAAAATTATAATCATTTTTTCATTTCTCCTTTGTTTCCTCTTTTTTTTTCCTCCACCATAAACTAGAGAAGTGATAAAGCATTATCCCGTGTCTGATATGCCTATCCACCAAAATTTTCACAGGAGTGATGTCAGAAACAAAAGCAAAAATTAAAATAAGAACACATTATGCAACGTTAGATAGGCCTAAAAGTGTCACATCAATATTTTCTAAGTAAATACACCTAAAACTATAATTTTATGCAAGCATATAGATGCACACTTTCGCCCACCCAACGTTACTTAGATAAATTTGCCCATTAAATCAAAAATCCAAAAATTTGCATATTTCATAATTTAAATGAATTTCCTTTATAGTCTTTTCATCTATTTATTTTAAACCAAAAAACATATAATTATTGTTTCATTTTCTACATAAAAAAAAAAAATGCTGACCCATTTTATTTCCTTTTAGCCTAAGTAAGTTTTTATCCATGCTCTTAGTGATCTGTTAACCTTTAAAATAATAATAATAATAAAATAAAAAATAATGAGAAACAGCAACCGATTTCTTGTCCATTTGTAAAACAACAAAAAAATATAAAAAGGAAAAACAAACAAACAAGCAACTCTTGTCATTTATAAAACAACAAAAAAAATAAAATACAAAAAGGGGAAGCCAAAGGAGTCATGCTCTTCGAGAAACAACAGTGACATGGTAATGATGGGGATTTTGAAAATTGGAAAATTGTTGGACAGCATGATGAGAGCTCTCCACTGAGCACAAAAGGATGAACTTCCTTTTGAATTAATAGGAACCCCAACCAGCTAACCAATGAAACGATCAATGAGTTTGGTCAAACACTATAATAGGAATACATTTGATCCAATTTTCCAAAAAAGAGCAAGCAAAAACAAAAATCTTTCAGCAAGAGGAAAATAAAAACCACCAAAATAAAAACCCATACAAAGATTCAGGAAGCCAATTGGAGAACCTTCAAATTTCAAAGATAATTTACAACAACCAAAAAGGAACAAGGTAAATTGCAACAACATCATCATCATAAAGAAATTTTTTGGACGTTGACCATCATCATCACCCCTTCTCTGCCATCCTTCCTCTTCCTCCCTCACGACTCATCATCCTCACTTCATCATCATCCCCTCCAAAACCACCGTGACACACAACCTTCCCATCACAAGCCAACCATCAACAAAACTCCCAATGACCACCCTCTTCCCTTCCAACAAACCATCACACCGCACTTTGGACCTCACTCCATCTTCCTCGCCAATCGCGACTCACGTCGGCCGCACCCCACAACCACGCTTCATGTATCCTTAGCCATAGCTCCGTGCACCCATCTTCAAACCCAAACCACAACACCCCCCACCACAGGCCCATCGTCGTCGGCATGCCAGCCCAACCATCAAGTCAGTTTCACGCTTCTCAAGCTCCAATCCTCCAAGTTCTTTCCATTCCTTTCTCTCTATTCATCTCTAGCATTCCATCTCTCTATTCTGAGTGTTATTTGAAAATAATATGTATGTGTGTGTTAATGAGAGAAAGGGAGGCCGAATATGTGTTTTTTGAGTCATCATGTGTGTCCCTGTGGGTGCGTGAGTTGTGTTATTTGTGTGTGTGTGTGTGTGTTGTGCAGAAGGTTGTTAAGGGTAGTTACAATTATATTATTATTATCATTATTATTGTTAATATTGTTTTATTATATTGTTGGATCGTTATTTATTTAGTCTATGTCATTGCACTTTGAGCTTGTTTGGATTGAGATTTATTTATTTAATCAGTGTTTGTTTTATATTTTGATATTTTGGGATTTTATTTGTTGGATTATTTCGATTTAAATAAGAGAAGTTTGGTTAAAAATAAATCCTTGAGTATGTCGATGATGCAAAATAAATAAAGTGATTTGATTATTTCTCTTGAGTAAATTTAATGTTTGTAATAAAATGTTAAGAAAAAATAATGATAAAGATTTTTAGTTTAATTATTTTATATGTTTACTTGCCTTATTTAAAATAGTTGTGTAATCATGTTTATGATTAATTTTGTTTTTTAGTCTAATTATTTTACGTTTGTGTGTTTTTGCTTAAATGTGTAATTATGTTTACAATTTAATTTTGTTTTATCAATTTCAGTTAAAATCAAAGCTTGTCAAAAAGAAAAAGAATGTTTTCATCTCATTTCATAATAAAAATCTATTTTCACAATTAAAATCAATCAACTTTTTTGTTAATCCTCTTATTTTAAACAGTAATTCCATTTCATACGTAAGTTTTATCCCTCAAAATTAAATTTTTGTAATTTTTGTCTTATTTGTAAAATTTTTTTATGAGATATTTTATTTAATTTAAATAATCGTTTCTTTAAGAAATATTTTATTTCAAATAAAAGGGTTAATTTCTATTTTTTTTGTTTGACCTTATGTTCCAATTTTCTTTAAAAGTATGTTCTCTTTCATATTTTATTTTACTTTCATAAAAAATATTAAAATAAACTTTTATCTTATTTGTAAATATTTATAATTCATAAGAGATTTTCATTTTTATATATTTAGTTTAAATTTGTTACTTATTTGTGAAATATTATATTTTGAATAAAAAATATTAATTTAACCGTGTTAACAATTTTGAACACAGAAACAATTTTTTAAATTTTGTTGTAAATAAAATATAAAAATGAATATTTTGAAAAGTTATTAATAATTTGCACAAATCAATTAAGATAGGTGTAAAAGTGTTAAATCAATACCCTTCCTAAGTAAAGACTTGTTTACCAAATTTTTAATAAAACGTTTTTCAGTTTTCCCAATTTAATAAAACTCCCAATTTAACAAAACTTAATTACTTAGTTAACAATAATATATTCAGAGATTCAATGCTTCAGAACTAAACAATTGAATGGCAAAATGAAAAAAGGCTAACATATAAACTTAGGAGGGAACAAACATATAATGAATAGACATATAAATTATTTTTATGTGTGAATACATATATATAATCATATTATTGAATGTTTCATAAAAAAAAGTTATTTGAATGTGTAGATAAACATAAATGACCTGTCTTTAAATCGGCCTAAATGGTGCGTTTGTAGTTAGGGACTTTAATAGTTTAAATAAATTCATAAATTCAAAATTCAGTGTCATACTGAAAAAAAAAAAAAACAGTTTGTACCTTATATATCACTAGAGAATTAATGAAATGTGAATTGAAAAATAAAGCTCTATGTAAACTGCAGGGTTTGAAATTCACTTAAAATTTAACTTGACTAAGGTTTAATCAATGTTTGAATCAGAATTGGTTTCATTTCTAAAACATATATTAAAAAATAGGATTACGATGTTCTAAAATGAGAATAATTATAAAGTGAAAAAATAAGAATTATCCACCCTTAAATCATTACACAAAACTCACCCATAATGAAATTTTTTTACTTCTGACTTCATTATTTTATAACTACCTTCATTTCAAAGGACTAATATTCTAAAAGAAACCTAATGGTTTTTATGAGAAAAAAAAGTTAATGTTTATTTTAGTTCTTTACTTTACACTTGCTTTATTTTGCTCTAACTTTTAAAAAAGTTAAATTAGCCCTAAAATTACAAAATATGAGTTATGTTAATTCCTTAATTTACTTTTATTTAACATTTCATCAATTAAATAATGATAGGTAGCTTTAAGTGAAACATTGACATACCATTTGTCATTTGAAAGAATAAAGTTAAAATAACTCATTTTTGTTTAACATTGCATAAAATGAGTTATTTTATTATTTGAAATGAAAATTTAAATGACTTATTTTGTATAATTTTAGACATCATAATGAGTTATTTTAAATTTATTATACTTCAAATGAAATAAGGTATATCAAAAATATCATTTAAGATTATCTATCATCATTAATTAATAAATTAAAAAAAGGATTGAGGAACAAAATAATTCACATTATAATATTGTAATGTATTTATTTAAAAGTTAGATTAAATAATTTGTAAATATAAATTAAGAGACTAAAATAAATATTAATTCAAGAGAAAAATAATCATAATAAGTGAAAGTCGTTAAAACTTAAAATCATGTGTTAGCATTATCCCCAATATTTTCGTCGGCGCCATCCAAGCAAGAAGGCGAGAGAAAAAATCAGTCCATGAATCACATATTCACATGGCATGGTATAGCTGAAAAGTCAACACACTGATAAACTCACGAGCGAGATACATTAAAAAAGTCAGGGGTGGTTATTACCAGATAAACAATGAATATAATCAAGTGGGAGTCACAATAATTTTTTTAATTGTTGGGCAGTATTATGTCAATTCAAGGCGCAAACCAAATATTCTATTTTAAATTTTTTAACCCATATATCTATTCTATATTTTCAAAGAGACTTCTGCTCAGGCAAATAATTATAATAATTAGGACTTTCCCGACCACACATTGAAAAGGAAATGCGCAATTGCGCATGCCTTTTATTTAGGCGAATCTTCTATCATCGCAAGCATATTAAGTGGTAGTTTGTATTTTAGCAGTAGCAAAAGAACACGTGGCGCGAATGGCTACAGCAAGCAATTCTGGAACAATCCATTATTTCACCTAAAAAAACATTCTGAGCTGCCCGTCTCATAAAGTGGGGCAACCAACCAACATCGGCCACTAACGAACAACGACAGAGCCTTGTGGTATTTTTTTAGTCTAATATTTTACAATTTTGCGCTACAAGGTCCAAAAGAACATATGCCGGGTGGAGCGAGAAGCACAATGAACCAAGGTGCTCTATTAGCCTAGGATGTCCTCAGCCATGCACTTGTATAATTCATTCTTCACCGTGCTGAAACCAGTATGACATGAAGTTGAAACGGAACAAGCAATTCGTCTTTGAAGATTTTTGAAATCCATTGCCAATTTCACATCCCAACTGCAATTTTCTCTGAGAAGGAAACAAATGTAATATTATCAGAATAATATCTCTTGTTTCTTCCACAAACAATTTAGTAAGCTAAATGGCCTCACCTGTCATCAAGATCGATCTCACCAATATTGTGCATCATGTCATCGAAGATATACATCAGATCTTCAAGAACTACCAGCTCATTTTCCAAGTTTCCTTGCAGCTGTAAAAGAAAAAGATATTGTGCAAAAGGTGAATCAAAAAATATGGCAACAATATTTTCGCGTAGAGAGTAAAGGGCAAATGTAATGTTTTCTTTCCCTGCATTAAGGCCAAACTACCCATGCATTGCATGCGAAATTTACAATTCAAAACGGTAGGAGCTGGATGACATATGAAATATGAAAATTGAAATGAAGAAAGTTAAAATTGGGAGGAGAAAGAACAGTACGAAGGTCTTGGTCTGCAGCATGGGACTTCGAGATCTACGAAGATGGTCCAATAATGGAGAGGGAAGGCCATAATAGAATACGCTGTGATTGTTGGACAGCCAAGTACCACGCACCATGTGAGTCGTCCAGTTGGAAAGGGGTATATCCTCAATAGAGTAAACATCAGAACCATCAATGTCTGCAAAATGACAGTTAGAATATGTATCTGACAGCACTACATCGCCAAGCTTATAATCAAAGGCGCATTAAATTCTGAGAGGGGCGTTAATAAGGTACTGTGGACAGAAGGAGTTATGCATAATATTACCCAATGGAATGACATCATATGGGTTGTCTCCTTGTGGTAAGAAACCATAAAAGGTAATTAGATGAGAGCTGGGGAAGTTCCCATAGCTTAAGCAGCATTCTTCTCCAGATTTGCAAGGTCTTGATAGACAAAATTTCAATGAATTTGTAGCGGTATCAACTTTGCCATAGTGCAAAATATGTGGGCACAACTGTTGTCAGGAACCAGAAAAGAAATAAGGGAAATAACATTTACAGGCTCATGAAGTAGCTGTGCAAAATCAGTGTCTTTCTTGAATAAGAAAACTATACTGTGAAAATAGCCAAATAATAATCAACAATAACCAGAGGAAAGTAATTGTTAAATGTCATGATTGATATCACTGAACTGATAATTCAGGCAAAGAAATTAACAGTTTCTGGAGCACACGAGCATGGATATCATCAATTGGCAGTATTCTAAAATCTACATAAAAAGAAAAGCCAGCTAGGAGCAATGAATGCCTTTGGTTTTCTCATTTAATCCAGTGACCAATGCACAATATTTCAAGACTCTTTTTTCTAAATATTCAGAAAAGAAGGGGAAGGGACAGAAGGTGCAAAAAAGAGAGAATTTACATACTGAATGATTAAGAAAGCCAGCAATAGGGATCAAGCATGTTCTCAGCTTTCCATCAGGAAACATTATCTTCATGCTATTGGAGTACCAAAGTTCACAAGCCCATAAAAATTTCTCCCATGTATACAGCTCTGGTGGAAATATGTTGGGAAAATCATTGCACAAAGTGGGGAACAACTCATCATATTGAGCATGCAGGTGCTGCCACCAAAGGGAAAAAAAAGAGTCATTCCCTACATGTGGGCAATCTTTAGCAGCACATACAGAATACATAGAACAGAAGTATAATTAACACATAATAAACATGTTCCAAGAAGAGATATCATTTCCTGATGATTAAAACTTCATTAAAGAATATGAATAGGAGCTCTATTATATCTTCTTTTTCTTTCTTTTTATGAGCTCTGTTATATCTTATCCTTTATACTACATATTCCTTGCAAGAACAATATGCTTCCTGGCACAAAGGAATTGAAACGAATTCAGGTTCCGCCCATTTCTTTCAGAGATTAAGGGGATATTGCCAATTTGGCCAGCACCCGTATTGATAAATTTACAAATTTTAAAATCAGGGTTATGACTTTGGATCACCGCAGCACCTGGATTAACACAATAGTTAAACACCTCTTCTCCCTGAAAAGCATAAGAGAAAAATTACAAAGAAAGACATTCAAGGAGATTATTTTGCAAATGAAGTGATAAAATACCAGCAATTTGAGTCAAGCAGCAAGGCACTTCCTTAAAAGAGCCTTCATTTAATTGAAGTGTATATTTCTGGGTAATTTCCAATTCTGGCTCTATTGCTTTTTGAATTTTAAAAGCATCTTTAATAGTAACAGGTACAAATTGCTGCTTCACATTATTTCTAAATAAATAATTTAAACCATGAAAAAACTAATAAGTTTAGTTTAATAGTTTTACTAGACCTCAAAGGAAGGCAGAACCTTCAATGTAGAGCTGATAAAAAACGAGGTCAGAACCTTGGAAGTTGGAACAACTGATTACCTGTCTTGCTTGCATTATCTCTTCCAATAACAAGGTTCCATCTAACATTGTAATTGCTTCAATGCCAAAACTCAATCCTGTGAAGTAAAATATTAAAGCCATTTGAGAAAACGAGGGAGAAAAAAGAAAAGTCACGGTCGATGGTGATTTCTACATAAATCTGCAGATATATACTATATACCTTAATGTTACATCTTATTTACCTAAGCCCATATAATTAGGCCTCACAACCTTGTTCTTCGTCTATCATTAATGCACTTTGTGGTTACCAGACAATCTGACATAGGTTTCATAAAACCCCATAATAGAGCCCAAACAGATATATAACAAATTGTTCATGAAGGTCTTTAATAAGATTTAATTCAATTAATAATTGTATTTTCAGTACAAGAATATTGACGGGAAGAAAATGCCAGACAATCAGATCTCTACTAAAAAGGACTAGCTAGTTAATAGTCACAAGATCATCAAATAACATCTCAATTTCATCATACCCTTATACTAGAACTATTCCCTTATAGTTTTTTTTTATATTCCACAAAATTTCAAGAATGACATGCATCATGCAGTTGCTATCATTATAATGTCCTTCCAGTGCATCAAGTTTTTTTGTTGTTTTTTTAGGAATAAATCATTAATGCATTATCCAACATACCATCAAATGAAAACTGAATGGGACAGTAGCTTTTCACAAAATATATCATCATATGGCAAAAGGAACACTGAGTAATCACCCTATAGAATGTATATAATGAAGTACCATTTGTAATTTTAGTTAACTATTTGCAGGTACTGTTCAAAACCATAGAAAATCACCTGCAAGTGCTTCGAGTATAGACGGAAGCATCATGGTGACTAGTAATTTTGGGGATGTGTACATAACTTATATTTTTATGTGGATAAAATGCATGTAATAGTTAAGTAAGATTACCTGTATTAAATTTTTCAGGGAGTGTGTCAAAGTAAATTTTGAATTTTGAATCACAGTTGTACTTCTCTTTCATACTCCATAACAGCAATATTGTCTCAGAAGAAATGCCATCTACCTCTTTTAAGACATGATACTGAATTGGATAAGAAAGAAGACTATCAGTTATTAGTTGGAGTAGTGAGAGTATAACCTTTCTCCTTTTCTATTTTTTTTAAAAGAAAAAATGTAAAGTCGCAACTGGATAGCTTAAATATATGCCCATACCCTTACCAAATCAGAGAAATCAATATCCAACAAGGTCTTAAGTCTTTAAGTCTTCCTACACACACACACACACACAGATTGATCCCTTTTGGTAAGGGTATGGAAATGTTTAATAGCATCCTACTTGACATTATTTTGTAAAACAGAAGATAAGTGAAGTGCAAGCATAAAATAGGTATTCATATAAAAGTCTGAAACAATATGTCACCATGCTGAATGTAAAGGTGGTAAAGGCAGTGCTTACGTATAATTTATCAT
The DNA here is from genome assembly GCA_030441495.1 of Dalbergia oliveri. Lineage (NCBI taxonomy): Eukaryota > Viridiplantae > Streptophyta > Magnoliopsida > Fabales > Fabaceae > Dalbergia > Dalbergia oliveri. The sequence goes on along the minus strand of JAMLFY010000001.1, from coordinate 49,749,484 downwards.
TCAATAGTTATTTGCAATGAATGGCAGTTAGTCTATTATAGATTTCATAAAGAAGTTTCAAACAAACTACCTTCACTTTTTATAACTTTTTCAACAAGGAAACGTACTATGTCAGTTTCATGCACAAGCTCCTCAGAAATGATAATGGAAACAGGAATTTCCAAAGCAATGTCTCCAACTTCTAGATCTTCCCTTGCTCTTGCACCCCGGCCTGCTCCTTGGATATCTGTGTATATTATGGGGAAAAGGTTGTATTACATGTCTTAAACATAAAACCTGTCCAAAGCAAAGAAAACCTTCTCTAGAAACCAATGAATGAGTAAGCAGCTGAAGAACATGCAAATCATAACAAAACTTACAAGCTATATTTAGCTGTGTCCTTGCACCATTGCTTTCAGCCCATTTTATCAGGCATTCTTCCTGGTCACAACTGTGATCGCTTTCAACTATTCCCTTCACACTGTTCTTATTCCCAAAATCAGAAATCAAATCAAGAATTGTTTGCCGTAACTCTTGCAGGATATTTTTATGAAGATGTGTACAGCAAGAAAGTGATATGTCAGTAAGTGAAAGAATTGAATTGAGAGCCTCCAACTCATTCCTGGGGCTGTAGAATTCCACTGAGGTACATCCATCATCTTCAGCAAAATAAAGCTCCAGCTGTAACTCAGTGAATCAGTTATTTCATATAAAGTTGATGCCATCCCAAAAATGAAAGAGTAAAAAGACAGCCCAAACAAACACCTTGATGCAATGCACTTAATTTTTCCTTGTTGAATATATCACAAAGATACTTACATATTTCTAGTAGTGTAAAGATAATTTTCTAAATCAATCAAGATATGTGAGAAATCCCCAGTTGACTACCTCGATCCCCTAACTTTAGTTTGTCCTCACATCGATACTGGGTAAGTGAGTAATTTAGAGAGCAGAAAGGGAAGTAACCTCATTTAACTGTACAATTCGCAATCTGAAGTAAAACCTTTACAGTAGCATTCATCCAACCAGGTTTTGAGGAGCTCCTAACATATATCCGTTCCTTGGGTCTAAAACCCTTATTTTGTAGCAATATCTGAATAAACGATTCAGATAAATCACTTTAGTAGAAATGCTTAGGACTCAAACTAAATAAAATCATAAGCAATTAAGAAATCAACCAACAGAAAAAGATAAACCAGACACAAATGATAACATAGCTACATCATGTGAAATTATGTTGGCTTTAAATTTCACACACATGATAACATAGTATGTGTAGTTTGCTGCCAATTGTTGGTTAAACTTTCGTCAGATTTGAAACTCCTCAATGAGAAACATTGATAGAAATTTCCATTAACCATATCAAACTGACAGCTTTCCTCCTTTTTCACGAATCAAGGAAATGTTACAAACAAGAAATTAGCTATAAGCCATTATGAAAAAAGGGCAAAAATCATACTGAGCTGAAAGCTTTCATTCCTTTTTGACTAATTAAGGAAATCTCTTAAACAAATAAAATTTAAGCCATAAGCCTATAAACAAGAAGCCCAAAAAAAAACAGGCAACCACTTCCTTTTTTTGGTCAGAAGGCAACAACGTAAGCAACATTAGAAGAACTCAATTAACTGAACTGTACCTTCTTTTTATTAAAAAAAGGATCATTTTCAGACAACTCAAGAACAACTGAGCACTCCTCATCAGTATCCATGGCATGCAGCTGCAATCAATAGCTTGAAATCAGACAGTAATCACAAGTCCAGTTATGTAGAAAAGTAACTGGCATCGCACTAAACAAGTCACCAAAATAACAGCAATAATTCTCGGTGCCATATTGTAAGCATAGATTCTAGGTATGAAGAAAACCGGACTTAATCACTTTCTACTTGCAAATCATCGATTTATGATTACCAAGCCAGAGTACGAAATTTCAAGGTATGAAGAAAAATAGAATTAATTAATCACTCACTCACTACTTATATTCCATTCCATTCCAATTTATTCTTTTATACTTTCCCTCCGCATATATGGCATAGATTCGTTAACATTTCACATGCAAATCTCAAACAACAAATACTAAAGTAACGAAGGGGATTTCTAGCAATCGCTATACTTATCATGTGCACACCCTAAGCAATAGCATTTTACACATTCAGGAAGATCGAATGAAGAGATAGAGCAAGATTTGTATATCATTATATCATATTCATATATGCAAGTAGCGAAGTAAGGAATGAATTTCCGCACTCTAGGAGAAAATGCACTCCGTAGAAACAAACAATACAACGACTGTGAGTCATTATTATTATTTGCACTTTGTTATAAAGCAGAAACAAGCTCGAAGCTGGTATTAGAGTCGTCAATTACCAGAAGAGAGTAAGCTCAAAAAGGAACCGTGATTACGGTTGGAGAAGAGAGCAAGGTTCACTTCGTCGTTCTCTCTCAGCTGAATCCGCCAACGAACCAAGAGAAAATTTGAGCGGCAAAAAGTGAAAGTAGTGAGGCACAACAAAATGTGTGGCTTGCTCAGCTTTGCCCTCGTGCTCTGAAATTTTATTTGGATCGAACGGCTATGGAGCTGCCATCATGCACCAGAAGACCCTTTCATCTACGATCGCTGATGAATTAGATTGCAGCACAAGTTTAAGATGGATTCGTTCGTTGCACCAGATAATTGACGCCGGACGATGATGGGATACAAAGTGTGCAGCAAACATTTGGATCCGTTACCGTTAGGCTCGCGGGCCGGTGGGCAGCTCAGTAGCCCATCTTTGGCTTTTCAAATTTGCATGGGTCGCTTTACTATACAACTCTTGGCCCATCAGTTCAATTTATTGGGCCTCGTGGGCTCTTCAAACACTCAATGTTTCCCAATTGTGAGTAGCTTCTGTTCTTTTTGGGAGGGTAAAGGGGTTCATGGACGTTTCTTAATAACTGAAGGATAAGAACCCTAACCAGAAAAAAAAAAAAATCAACTGAATTAGGGCATGCCTTTTAACTTAAATAACAACTCAATGTTGGATTAGGGCATGCTTTTTAACTCACTAAACACTTGCAGAGACATTTACTAATCACTAATTGATAAGAAAAACTATTAATCGAATCCAAGTGGCAGCCATGTATAATTGGAAGGTAGATCGCGTAAACCAATCTCCATTGGCCTCTCGTATCTTCTAGCTACTCTAGCCATTCATAGTGCCTATCAACAATTTACTTTTCTTCTAATTCAATGAACCAAATATAATGTTGCAAATTAAGACATGATCACGATGGAGAATAATTGTGTCTTATCTAATAATCCCTTTAGTCTACTTTCATCACACTATTCGCATCTCTGCAATTTTCCTCCTCTTTTCTCCGTTTATATTGTTGATTTTGACGGCATAAAAATAAGAAAATTCGTCGTTGTAACTTTTGTGAACCAATGACCTTCAGTATACAATGGAAGGTGAGAACAAAACGGCGAGTTAGTCAAATTAAAAGGTTTGGATTTGAGAGAGGAGGGAAAAAGGAGAAAGAGTAACATGTAATTTCTATTTCGGATGCAAGTTGTTTGAGGCACAATAGTCAATAGATCGCAAATTCTATGGTTAAATCCAGTTTTTCTTATGTAAAAACATTACTATAAGGGTTTGTTTGGTTAAGGAGTAAAAATAAAGGTAAATTTTTTAGAATTGAACTTTATGTGTAGTTTTACACATAAAACTCAATTAAGGAAAATTTATCCCTATTTTTACCTTTCAACCAAACATACCCTAAGTTTTTATTAGGCATTGTCACATCCTTCGCTTTAAGAAAGCCTATTATTCTTCTAAATTTTTATGGGCAAATTCAATTACACTTGCTCCTTGTCAGGTTTGATGAAATTCATTTCAATTTTTTTTTATATTTTTTTATGAGATCTTTGAGTTTGTGGAATTACATAGAATTACCATAAATTTATAAAATCATTATATTACTCTCCATTCCATTGCAAATTGTATAGTGCATTAAGAGAAAATTGGTATCACTTGAATAAATAGAAGGAAATTAAGGTAAATTTTAACAAATCTCATGAGATATTAGTGTAGTTTGTCCTTTTTTATACAAATAATAATAATAATAGTAATATGAATATGAATAAGAGATTATTTTAAATTTATTATCAGTGTAAAGTGTTTAACATTATAAACTAGTTGTATATTGTCTTTTATTTAGGTTTTGAAGTTGCTATGATTGTAATAAAATACTTTTATGTTGTGACTATATATGTTTAAATGATTGTATAGAAAATTATACTGATAATACTTTTGTTTATTTGAACTTCAAACCTTCACCCACATTGACTATTTGCCTTGATTAATTCCAATTAGAAAATGCTAGACAACCAAAAATTTTCTTAGAATTTTTATATAAAATGATGTGTAATAATTGTTACTTTCAGATAAATTGATAAATCATATCATTTTATTTCATCCAATAACCATCATAACTAAAAGTAATGAAAATTGTTTAGTTTTCATCCTACAATAATTGGTAGTAAACAAGATAATTATCATTGATTATGATTTTTTTTAATTACTTTGAAGTCAATGACAATTTTCCAGTTTTCACCCTAGAATAATTTTCCATCTTGCATACTTTTACAACTTTTCATATCTTTTTTAGTAATTTTGCTGCATAAAAGCGATTATTCTAAACAATTCAAATAAAATAAATTATCTTAAAATTATTTCTTAATTAACGTATCCAGACATAAATTGATTTTATTATAATTAATTATATAATGAAAATATTATATAAATAAGATTGAAATAATGCTAACTGTTCACCTTTTCTCAGCACAGTGTATGGGATTCATCTGGCCAGCCAACAACAGGATTCAATTTAACTTACAGATTATACACACCAATAATGCACATGGAATATGCTTCGTTAACATACAAAAGCTCGTTGCATTGTTGAATTTTATTCTTGGCTTTTATTTTCGTTGGGATCACGGTCAATATAGAATAAATGAAATTATTATTCCCTCGTTCAAATGTTCCAGTGTTGCAATCCATGTATAAGGTTCCCTTTCCTACATCTTGGGGACCCTTTTTGAATTTAGAGGAAGGGAACCTTTTGATCAGGGATGGATATATATTATTTAGACTTCAGATATTAGAAGTCATGTGATAATTATAAAAAACCACATCATCTCACGTGGGAACATCAGTCTCTTTTGCTTGAGAATCCTTCCTTTGACAGCTAGCCATAACATACAAATGCCACCCATCGCTCATTAATTTTCCGTATTTTTTTTCTTTCCTTTTTTTGTTTTTTTCCCCATCCAAAGTTCACTGATGCCTTTTATCATTTCACAAAATGTACACCATTGAATTCATGCATGGTTCCGAGGAGCATAATACGGGTATATGATTCTTTGTACTCTGAACGGAAGCGATAAATCCATTCAACGGTTGCAATGAAAAACAAATGCTACTCTCTTGTAGTGTGTTATAGTAAAACAAGAACTAAAGGACCCTCATTTGTCCTGTTCCTGTAGATTTTGATGGAACAAAGTATTTTTATTCTTTATTCTTATCACTTTGATTGGTCTTTTGCATAGATTTACTGGCTACCATTTATTTCAATATAAATAAGTTAAAAAAAATATAGCATATACTGGTAAGTGGTAACTGAGAACAAGGTACATGAAGAATAAGGATCCATCCTCATTAGTTTCTGAATCTGAAAGTATAACATAATAAAATATAACTCAAGAATTCAACATAGTAGCAGCCAATATCTCATTATTCAAACTTCACGAGCTGCATAATCTGGTCGAAGATCTGGCTAAAATCTCTCTATATCTATCTAAAAGTAGCATATGTTGTAAATAAATAATTAAGGAGGGTCCGTTGAAACGATTCGTACTTTTTTTTTATGTGTTGAAAGGGAAGAAGAGTACGGCAAAATGGGAGGACGATTTTGTTCGGCTAGCAAGAAAGCAAAAATCACATCACATCCGTTCTATTTGGTTTTTGGTGGGGCATCTTATATGCCTCAATGGGGAACCATTAGAATAAAAATCTTTGCATTGATCTCCAAGCAACAAAGGGACACACAGAAGCTGTGTATGTGTGTGTGTGTGAGAGAGAGAGAGAGAGAGAAAGTGTAAAAGCAAGAAAGAGTTGTTACTTGTTAGTGCAGCGCATCGTCCTTGTTTGTAGTGTTGCTACATTAGCATGCCGCCATGGCCCGAAAGTACTTTGCAGCCTAACGTAGTTGTTTGATTGTATGACTGTATGAGTATGCGTGTGGACGTGTTTTCTCCTTCGTCAAAGTGTTGCACGTGTTTTTAATTTGTTGTTTTAATAAAGTAATAGTACTTTACAAGAACCTTACTTGACCGGTTGCATCTAATAATTGCAATTTAGGCTTTATTCAAATTCCAGGAAGCTCCAGGCCGCCGAGACAGGCTTATTATATGTCAGTGCTTATCCTATCCTATATATTTAGTCTCAAGTTTGGTACAATTTTTCTCTTCTTAATTTAAAGCTAAAAGCAATTGAACCGTATTGAGGAGGAACAAGAAGAGGGCATGGCCTTTTGGGGATACATATCTTTGACGATGAATATTGCATCTGGACAATTGAGCTTCTTTGTGTTGAAGAGTTGAATGTGAAAGTGGCACTATTTCAGCAGCGCCAACAGGGCAACAGTTTTGAACTGTTCTGGCTGAATTCAATTAGTCAAAGTATTATGTTCCGGTAAAATAACAAATAAAATATGTTGTCAGGTTAAAGAAAAGGATTCGTTAAGAAATTATATGAGCCGTTGGTTAAGGAATTTTAAAAGTAAAAACATTAAAAAGTAAATTTTTTAAAATATTTAATATGATAAAAAATTAAAACTGTTGTTTTTTCATTCAATACTTGTTGATTCCTCGGAAAATACTTTTAAGAAATTTAATTTGTTACTATACTTAGGGTGCCTTTAGTGATGAGATAAAGAGATGAAAGAAATTGAAAGAAAAAATTAACTACAGGATTGATTAATCCTCTTAACAAGGGCAGAAATGTCAATTACAACCAAAAAAGTCTAATGAAAAAGAAAAATAGTTTCAAATTAAAGATGAATGTTTTATATTGACGTACTTATATTAATTAATATGTAAAAGGTAAGTTGATTCTATTATAAATTAAATAGTTAAACAATAGAGATACGAAGTAAAAAGATAATTAGTCTGCATAACATTGTTGCATTAAACAAAAAAAAAAAACAAAGGAGAGAGAGAGAGAGACTCAAGTTTCAACTTTGACGGCAAATCAAATACTTTTTTAAGATTGATTTTTTAATGGATAGGCATTAACATTTTTGTTACCTATTATGTGTTATGAGAAAATAATATTTATTTGTAGTTTATTGGCATTGTTTGCTGAAAAATGTCAAAAGTTTGAAGCACATAAATTTTATGCTTAATATTACGTGTAGGATTTTGTAATTTTTGCATATGATGTATTTTTTAAAAAGCTTAAAATGTTGTATATCTTTATATAGTAAGTAAATATAATTTATTCTGTGAATATTGAATTAACAAACCAATCTCCGATTGTAATGAATCATAACAAACTATTGTGACCATTTTGAATATATAAATAATTCATCGAAATTCATTATATTTTCATTTTAGAATACAAAGACGTGTGTTTAAGCAAATTACTTTTTACTCATTATCGGCGTTTATTTTTACAGTTGTTTATTACCACACTTTAAAGGGTTTAAGCCACTACGGTTTGAAGAGTGACAAGAAGATTTGGTAGTACAATGGGGTCCTAACTTCAAACTTTATCACCTTTAAATTTTAATTTATGAAAAACAGAGTTTGGTTATGATTAAAAATGTTCAATTTTTCAATATTATTTCAACACATGATTGAATAATATTATAAATTATACAATTTTAAAAATACCTATATGATAAAAATTTAACGAATGTTCAAATTTTCTTTGAAGAGTATGATATGTTTGATATTTATAAGGGTTTTGTCAAAGAATGTCGTAAGGACATTTATTAAGAAATCAAGAAAGTAAATGTAAAAATTGAAAAAATAAAGGCATGTTTGGTTTTAGTTTCTAATTTTTAATTTTTATTTTTAGTTTTTCAATTTTTAGGAAATTTTAAAAAAAATTAAAAACTATAAATGAAAACTGAAAATTGAAATTTACAGTTTTCAGAATTTTCATTATTTTCTTCATAAAATTTGAAAAATGAAAACTAGAAACTGAAACCAAACAGATCCTAAGGGTACATTTGATTTCAGAAAATAATTTTTAATTTTTATTTTTAGTTTTTTTGCTCTTAGAAATTTATAAAGAAAATATTGAAAACTATAAAATTTAATTTTTCAATTTAATTTTTAATTTTCACTATTTTTTTCACAAAATACTAAAAATAAAAATTATTTTTCTAAAACCAAATATATCCTATAATTTTAAAACTTTTAATGCATTAAATACATAAAAAAATTTTGATGCTTACATTTTTTATTTCTTAATAAATTTGTTTAAGATACTTATTAACAAAATATTTTTTTAAAAGAAAAAATTTAAGTTGAGCAATGCTATATAGCAAAAAAATATGTCTCAAATTTTTAACAAAAATTATAGTGATTGTTTGATAGAAACTAACATGATCCATTTATTTATTTGATAAATGATAATCATAACATATTACTCTCTTTGTTTCAGTTTGTCTGTCGGCATTTTGAAATTTTTCTATTTCAAAATATATGTATATTTATCCTATGAAGAAAACATTAATTTTTTTATCAATATTTTTCTTAGTGTAATTAATTGTATTCACGTGCTTTAATTAATTGTATTTATTTTTTAATAGGAGCAATTTTATTTACTTACACAATTTTATACTATTATCAAATTTTATTTATTGTTTTTATAGTACATGTGATTTTTTATTTTTTGACAAATTGAGTGAAACGAAAAAAGTATTTTAACAAATAAATTCTACAAAATTTGTTATTAACTCCGCTTTCTAATAAGTATCCATTTTCACTCATACATATAAGTTAAAAAATGATTAAATGAACTTAGATATTTAAAAAATTTAAACATATTTTATAAAACTATCTTTAACATTCTATATCATATTTAATTTCTCTACTTATTTTCTTTTCAATACATACTAGTATTTAATAAGAATATGAAAATTAAGATATAATTAATATTGTTTTCATTCTTAAAAGCACATGATAGCATAATTGTAGAAAAATAAAAAAAACAAACATTTAATATAGAACGGGGTAGTGGTGTATAATATACCATGTTCTTCAAGTTACAACAAATTTCAGTCAAAGGATAAATCAGAAACTTATGACACGTTAATAAATGTGTACCATCTAGAAACCGAAAAGCTTCTCACCTGAGTTCCATTGATCCACCTACCTACAAGGAAGCTCAAAGCATCCCCACTAAGGAATAAAATGTCAGCACGTGTTGTCATTTCTTGTTATTCAATTTATTCCTCATTAATAATCATGTCATTTTATTATATTAAAAAATTAATATATCTTATCATAAATTATGATCAAATATATATTAATAATTTAATATATCCAAATGAGATAATTTTCCAGCATGACCGTTAATAAAAAATGAATTTAACAAATATTTCATATGTATAAGGTCATTAAATATCTTTGAATGTAGGATTGCAAGGCAATGATTATTGTCACATCCTATTATCTATTGTTATTTCATATTTAATAAACTTTTGATTAATTATTCAAAAATATTCCTTATAAAATATTTAAACTAATAATAATTTCCTATTATTCAAATATTATTCAAATTCGTTGTTGTTATTAATATTGTTAAATAAATATTATTTTAATATTGTTTCTATACTTTTTATGTTGTGAAAATTTCTTAACAGTTTTATATATCTTTTATCATATGATTATTTATTAAATTTTAAAATATTTAATATCAATTATATTTTTTATAAATATTTTATTGACTTATTGGATATAAATCTTAAATTATGTTTTTGGTTTCCTAAAGTATCATCTAACCCAACGAGTGAGAGACTAATCCCTCGTGGTAGTTATACATCTAAGTGGAGATTCCTAAGCAATTCTTTTTTCATACATATAAATCTCGGGATCGAACCTAAGGCTTGATGTTTAAGGGGCCCAAACCCTTTAACTCTAATTAACACCTCATTGGTATTTATAAATTTTTGTTATAATGTAATAATTATCCACAAAACATAATAGCAATTATATTAAATAAAAATAATTAAAAAATTAAACACATAATAAATTGTAACATACAATATACACACTCAATATTTTTGAAACTTATATTTGTGTAATTTAATTTAGCATTAAATAAACATATCATATCAACATTAATTTTTAGTGTCGATCTCTCAAATTTTATCATAGTTTTTATTTTTTATTTTTATTCTTAAAAATTAAAGTAACATAACACATTGAATTAGTTATCTACTTGATAATTGTATACATTGCCACCGTAAAAATTTTGTACTACTATTTGATAATATATTTTCACATCTTTAATAATATATGAGATATTAAATTTATAGAAAAATTAATTTGTTTGGGAATTAAATTAATAATTATTTGATAAAAAATATATAAAACTTATATGACAATATTAAAAGAATACTTAATTTTCAATATTAATAACAATGAAATTAAATAATATTAAAGTAATTAAAATTTATTTTTAGTTCAAAGGTTTTATAAAGGGTATTTTTTAACAATTAATCAAAAATTTATTAAATAGGGTGTGACAATAGACAATTGGGTATGACAATAGCTACTCCCGGATTGCAAATGTAGCAGTACTAATTGTTATGAGTATTTATTAAAGAAATGAGTAATGATAGGTTGACAACAAAATGCAACAATATTTTTACATTTATCACTTTGTCACCATTGAATATAATGAGTGAGTGAGGTGGGTAAAAATGTGTAAGAATGAAAAAGTGAGAATTGTAAGAATATTGTCTTATTGTTGTAAACTCATCATTTCTCTAAAGAAAAATATACATGTACAATACAACATACTTATAACATAAGAAGAACATAAATAATGTAGTGAGCCTATTTCAATTTTTTTATTTCTCTGGGTCCACCATCTTATTTATTTTCTTCTTATGTTATAAATATGTTTTATAAAAATATCATACACATATTACTTCTCTTTGTTAAAAGGGTTTTTCTACTACTCTCTCTAATTCTCAATATAAGTCGATTTTGGGTTTTGCATAGAAATTATGGTAATGATTAAATTTTATTGATTTTCTAAAAAATAAAAGTAAAAGATAGAAATATTTTTCTATTACTCAACCTCCACTGTCCAATTAAATACTCTAATAAATTCACCTCTACTCATTCTCTCTCCAATTAAATAGAGGGATAAAATAGGTATGAAATAATTAATGACTAATTGAAATATGAAAATGACCTATATTTTAAATAAAAGAAACCCAAAAATAACTTATATTGAGGACTAGAAGGAATAATATTCTAAGGATATTTTTTAGAAGTAAAAAGTGGAAAGATTTTGGATTTTTTATGCATTGAATATATTAGAAATTAAAAAAAAATAGTTTTCTACTAAAAACCCATCACTCCAAATCCTCAGGAGTCGTTCGTTTTAATATATAAAATTAGGTTCTTAGAAAGCACATTTTCAAGAATGTTATACCCAAGAATAATATTCTTGGGTATTTAAAAAAGATTAAATTGTCAATTTAGTTCTTCAATTTATAGTGGGGGATAAATTAATCTCTCATTTGAAAATCTTATACTAGTTCTCAAATTTCACAAATGGGGATAAGTTAGTCCCTTTATTAAATTGTCATATGAACTGTTAATAGAAATGTTCACATATTCTGTTAACTTGTTTACGTGTACTATTAATTTTTATGATGAATTCTAACTTATCTTTCCTCTTCTGTGTAGAAGAAATGACAACTTAAACTCAAAATCTCTCTTCTAAGCAAAGAACTATGGTGAGAGATAAGATGAAAAAATGTCTAACGACTTTGTTTAGAGGAGTGAGATAAGTTATGACCTATCATAAAAATTAATAGTATACATAAACAAATTGATAATATAGGTAAATAAGTTAACATATACTTAGATGACAATTTTAAGGGACTAACTTATCCCTAATTGTGAAATTTGAGGGACTAGTATTGGATTTTTTAAATTTGGGGTACTAATTTATCCCCCATCATAAATTTAGGGATTAAGTTGGGTTTTAGTCTTTAAAAAATTTGTTTTTTTAATATTAAATATTTCCAAGATTATTTATTGAGATTTCTATGAACAAATTTTTTAACATGTGTAGTGAGTGGCTATTACCACTCATTTTTGTCTATATCCACTCTCAATTTAATAAATTTTTACTTGATTGTCCTAAAATTCCCTTTATTTTTTTCATAATTAAGCTAAGAACTTATTGTTATTTTGATATTATTCAATCTCATTTCTTTACCAATTCAAACTCAATTATTATGTACCAAAAATAGAACTCAATTATTATTAACAATAACAATGTCAAATAAATATTATTTTAATATATCATTATTTTGTTATCTTAATATATATAATTTCTTTTGGTAGATCAGAATATATATTATTATTTGTGTCTGGAATTTTTACTTTGCAAAAAAGTTATCATAATAATTTTAATTGAATGAGCCAATATATCAAAATTAACTCTAAAAATTTTACACAGAGAAATTAGAATGACAAATAATATAATATTAAAATAATATTTTAAAAATATTAATAATAATGAGCTTGAATAATATTGAATGAACCATATAAAACTAGTTTAATTATTATTTTTAGAGTTAATTTTGATATATTAGCTCATCCAATTAAATAGTTTTATTTTACATTACCTTCTAAGTAGCTGGTATACATTTTTTGAGACTGTCAATAGATTAAAATTAAATCATTCTCTTACTTAACGTATTTATTATTATATTATTAGATAATTATTGTACTATAAAAAATTTAAATTGTAACATAATATATATATGTATAAAATAAAGATTAAATATTTTTTAATTACATTAAGTAAACTAATGTAACAATAAATTTATACAAAATTATTATGAAAAGCTTTTCACCAAATGAGTTTGAATAACATTGAACTATCAATATGTAATTAGTTTAATTGTGAAAGAGGAAGAAGGGTATTTTAGGAACTATATTAAAGAGTGATTTGGTGGGAGTGGTAATAGACAAAAAAGAGTGGCTATTTTTTATAATATATATTCTTGGAAATAAATGTCATAATTTTCAATATACCCCTAATATATTTAATGATATTATTATTGTCATCATATCATCTCAAATGAAAATTACACTTTTAGAAAAAGAAAAAAAAATATAAACAACCATAAATTCATAAATATTTGCCAAACAATATAAAATTAACAATCAATTTTTAACAATTTTTTCATCATCCAAATTTAATAATTAAATAAAATGCTAAAAAAATAACAACTATGTCAAAGTGGTCTTTACGTGACCAGCTGACCATAACAACATATAGTCAACTTCAATATAGTGATAATAAAAAAGGTTATTATAGTAAAAATGTAGGAGAAAATGAAATAATTAGGGGATATTTTAATATTGGTGTTCAATAATTCTCATTCCCCAGGTCATGGGAATGTTTTATTCATGCTTTTTATGATGAGAAAAAATCTCACTAAACCAAGAAAAAATTTCTGTCGAAAACAATTGATATCCAAGAATAATGTTTCAAAACTTATAATAAATAGAGTTAAATATATTTTATCTCTTAAATTTTAAATCACATGTAATTTAAATCCCAATTTTAAAATGTGCAAAACATGCATTACTATACCCTTAAGCTTTTTCAAACTTGTAAAAAACTCTCCAAATCTTTAAGTTATAGCGGGTGTCAAGTTGCACATAATAAAAAATCAAGGGAGTTAATTGCATATAGCATTTACGGATAAGATATTGATTACACAAATTAGAAACATTAAGGGGTTAATTGCCAAAATTATACTTGGGGTGTATTGCACAATGTGAAATGTTCAAGATTATCAATACACATTGTAAAAGTCGAGGTATAAATTAAACATGAAAAATTTAAAGTAAAATGCATTTATCCCTAACAAATATGGGAATAAATCTTTTTCAAGGTGAAAATACATCATTATAGCTTGAAACAAATGCCCCTTAAAAAATGCTGTGGCACTCGTCGGCAAAAAACTTATCGAAATAACTGATGGACCTCATTAATAACATCTCAATTTCATCATACCCTTATACTAGAACAATTCCCTTATAATTTTTTTTTTTTTTGTATATTCCACAGAATTTCAAGAACGACATGAATCATGCTGTTGCTATCATTATAATGTCTTAGAATAATGTGTTTTCTCTTTGTTCACTAACCAATGCGTAACCAATTTCCTAAAATATTCTTACTCAAATTTAAACATGTAATGAATGAAAATTGGAAAAATAAACCATAAATGATTTATTATTACCACCTCTGGCTCATTTTATGTTGAGTACAATAAGTCAGAAACCCCAAATAAAGGTCTAATTGAACATATTTACTTAAATACCATTATTTGATTTTAACGTCTAATTAATTTATTTTATTAATCTTGTACTATGTTTTGGGTTAATTTTGTAATTAATTAGAGTTGAATGAAGTATAAAATTTAAAATTTAAAAGCAAATACTTTATTAATATGTGAAAGCAGATAAAATGAACTAATATTTTTTTTTCTGAAAATGGGAGATAAATAGAATCAAAGATAGTAGTATGTGAGAATGATAAATATTCTCTCAATTCCAAAATAATAACCGTCTAAAGTAACAAAGCAAGAATTAAGAAATCAATTTCATAGCTTCGATTTTTGAAAAAAAAATACCATATGAAAGATTGAATTGCCATTTTACTTATTTAGGAGTCACATTAAATAGAGCATGCATGCTAGATTATGATAGACTAATGAAGAAAAAATTGAGAGAGAGAGAAACCGTTACGAACAATAAAAATAGGGATGAAATTACTATAAAATAATAAACATTTTTTTTTGCTGGAATTCTAAGAGGACAATGATATATAACAATCCTCTTAAAAAATAACCATTATTTTAAAATAAAAAGAGTATGATGAACCAAAAATTTTCATAAATAGGCAGAAGGTATCATCAGTTTATCATAAAAGCAAATTAATTCGGTAAAGAGTTGGCCTTTTTCATAAAAACATTCGAATATA
This sequence comes from Dalbergia oliveri, assembly GCA_030441495.1. Classification (NCBI taxonomy): domain Eukaryota; kingdom Viridiplantae; phylum Streptophyta; class Magnoliopsida; order Fabales; family Fabaceae; genus Dalbergia; species Dalbergia oliveri. Next base: position 49,734,203 of record JAMLFY010000001.1, on the reverse strand, counting down.
AAAACAGATTTTCACATGTAAGTTTTCACTCATCTAACAGACTTTAGGTGTCCTAAAAGAAAAACTTGACCTTTTGGTGCTCGTGGAGGCATGTTCTGCATGTAACATATTTTAAAGTTTAGAAGAGACGGATGGGCCTGGCTTCATTTTGATGCAAGAATTTTGAGGCGGTTGCTTGTCATTTGTCGGCACTTCCATTATAGACCAATGCACCCCTCGCCTTTTTTCGTTTTTGGTACCTTGCTTTTTATTTTAGTACACAACTCTACTCTTGGCTTGACATCCCGATAGCCTTTCCAATTCAATATCAAAATCAACAACCAAATATTAATCGTCAACTTTTATCTCATTGCATAGGAAGACTTTCAAGTTGCTTTTGCACCTCAACCCTCCTTTTTCCCAACACAAAATCCGGGTCTTTTTTAGTTGTTTCCACCGCTTAACTCAGCCCGTAGTTAGTTCCCAAAACACCCCTCTAATCCTATCCACTCGCACAGTAAATTTTAAGAATTGTTCTTGTAAATAAAAGGTTAACGGTATCAATCCTATCAGACACGGAAACATAAGGCCACAACTTGCATAAAGTAAAATTAAAATAAAAAGCTCCCACGAACATTACATCAATCACCAATACATGACGAACTCATCACTAATAAACCCCCTTGTTAATCTAATTTTTATGCAATTAACAGAAGTCACTTTTTCACTAGACAACAATTACAAACCTCAAGTCACTATTAAATTATTTGCATTAGTTCTCTGCTGTCACAGTAAAAATGTTGTAGGTACTTTCCTTGCACTCCAAATTATAGCCGAGTGACTCTACCGAGCACACTACCTTTTTTGGCCGAGAGACTAACAAATTATTCTATTGTCTCTTAAAGTTCAAATGATTAAGAGCTGAAGTGCTGAACTTTCCTATTGTTCCCGGGAAAGGAATTATTACTCCCCCACATAGTTCTTACTTCTTAATTAGTCATCTAGGATAATGCTAACTTGCAGCCCAATATTGTGATAGCTTAACCTCATTTGTATAATTCAAGTCGTTAGGCAATTGTGCATTTTATGCAACCCTACTTATTACTCATATTCCCTACCCGTCCCATCAAGCTAGTAGCCTTGCCCATGCCATGTGCACCCCAGGTGTTCACCAACTTCCCAGCTGGCTACCCAACCATGTCAGGGTGTAAAGCCCTTGCTAGAGATAAAAATGTACATAAGGGAACAAATCTTAATCAAATCTATATTAACCACAAATCATATCATAGTGCCAACTACTAAACTACTTGCAGATAGATAAACTTCCCACATACACATATATGTATCTAATTATAATAATAATATAAGAGTTTCATTATTCAAAATCAAATTCTGATTAAAAAAGACAGGGCTATGTGACATGTTTAAATTAGAGGCCCCCATTGCTCCTTCCCCTGTTTTACCCTTTCTCTATCTCATATCCCATAATTAGCCCACCATGAAAGAAAACCATTTTTTTCTTCAAAATAATCAATTACACTTGAGAGAGTACAGTGTATGCATCCCCAGTTCTTCAGTCAGTAACATCTCTCACTCAATGTCACTGTAGAAGAAGTAGAAGAAGAAACAGAGTGTTGATGAGAGGAACAACAACAACAACAACAACAACTCTTGTGTGTAATAAACATTACCCGTTGTTAATCATTACCATCATCATCACTTGATCTTCTCTTGTTCTTCTCCTCCTCCTTCCTTGCATTCATCCTCAATCTCAGACTCCTCTCTAGGACTCTCACTATCCAAAGCCCTCTTCTCTTGCTCTTCTTCTTCCTCCTCCTCATCATCAATGTCCCCATTATTTCCCCTCACAACAACCCCATTTTTTTCATTCCTCTCTGCTCTGAGCTTCAGAGTCTCCAACAACTCATCCACGGCCTTCTCCTTCTTGCGCCTGTTCTTGATCAAGACCTCGCTGATGTCAGCAGGTGTCATCCTCGCCATGTCCACAACCTCCTCAAGCTCCTTCATCACAGAACCATCCAGGTCACCCTCATCACACCCCAAGTAATTCTTCAGCAGAATCTTCAGCGCAGGGAACGAACAGTAACTCATGAAAACATGCATATCCATTCTCCCACTCCTCAATAGAGCCGGGTCAAGCTTCTCAATGTGGTTTGTGGTGAACACAAAAATCCTCTCGCTCCCACAACAAGACCACAACCCATCAGTGAAATTCAACAACCCAGAAAGCGTAATCGCGTTCCCACCATCCTCACCACAACCAGAACCAGAACCAGAACCACACCCTCCACCACCACCACCTCCTCTCATTTCCGCAGAATCATAGTAGCTCCTCGAACCACTGCTATGACTCTTCTTCCTATTGGTCAAGTTAATAGAACAATCAATGTCCTCAATGACAATTATAGACTTGGAACTCGTCTTCATGAGAAGCTTCCTGAGCTCAGAGTTGTTGTGAACCTCGGTCAACTCCAAATCATAGATATCATAGCCAAGGTAATTGGCCATAGCAGCGATCATGCTCGATTTACCAGTACCGGGAGGGCCATAGAAGGTACCCTCTCTTCCAAGCCCTCCCAGTCTTATGATAAAACCCTTGCCCGTTAGCAAAGTCCTGAAGATCCTCCATGATCTCCTTCTTCTTAAGAGGGTCCATAGCCAATGTGTCGAAAGTGCTAGGGTGCTTGAAAGGCACGGATTCCCAAGGGTGACCCCTAGAATCCAAGGAGCCACCCCTTGAGTTTGTGTAAAGGAGGCGATCCTGGTTCTTCCTTCTGATGTCATTGGCCTTGTCCATGACGTAGTCAAGGTAAGAGTTGAGGATCAAGGGCTTGTCTTTCTTCTTGATGCGGAGGCTGAAGCCACGCTTCTCTTCGGGTAAAGGGCGCCATGAGAAGGTCTGGGATTGGCGCTGGGTGACGACATGTTCCCAGAGGACGGTGGCGCCGTTGAAGGTGTCGGAGATGGTGTCATTGTTGGCGAGGGCGAAGGTGAAGGCGGAGGAGTTGAGGGCGCGGGTGAGGCTGAGGCGGTTGCCGGTGGCGGACACGGAGGAGCTGAGGTAGAGCTGGACGGCGTTGTAGAGCTCGTTGGTGTTGACGCCGTCGATCTCCGTTATGTCGAAGTAACAGTAGGAGGAGAACCAGTGGAAGATCCGGTTGAAGAGCTTGACGGAGGCGAAACGTAGCTCCGGTGGGAACACCGCTTGGAGGATGGTTTGGCAGAAAGCGAACACCCCAAGAAGTGATGCCAAAGAGGTCCAATATTCTTTCATTTCTTCTAATATTTCTCTCTTTATTATTTTTTCTTTTTGTGTTTTTTTTTCTTTCTTGCAAAGGGCCCTCTCTCCTTCTTGGTGTGATTGTGGGGAGGTGGGAACAAGTGCAAGATGGTGTTATGATTTTGGTTTTTAGAGAGAGAGAGAGAGAGAAGCGGGGGTGGGGGAGTGCTGTAATTTAATCAAAGTGGTGCTGGGTGTATTTATAGAGTGGATGGGGTTTTGAAATGAAGAACCTGTGGGGGAGGTTTGTTTCTGGGAATTGGGAAAAGAAGGTGACCGGAATAACATTAGTGTCTTTTTATGCACATCTTACACATTCTTAAAGGACCCCATGATATCAAACCATAAATAATAATAAAAAGTGTAATTTCTATGTAATGATTTTCAACCAATGAAAATTTAATACCAAATTATAGCAAATAGTTATTATCATTATTATTGTAATAGCCGGTTATTATAACATGAGTAATCCTCTTGAGGGATAGAGTTTCTAAATTTGTATTTTTCCTTTGCTTTCGAAATTTTTTCATACATGCTGTCAGAATTGAATACATGAGATCATGACTAGATCTTGAAGAGCACAATTACTATCAACTATATTGAGCCTCCTAATTTACCAATATATAAAAATTAAGCTCAAGAAATGACAATAAATGTTTCATAAAATTAATTTTAATATATAGTCAATGCAAAATAAGTTTAGCGTTATTCAATTAAATAGGGTTGGATCATGGGCCGATATGAGGTGGTAAGGGTCTTATTCCTTAATTAGTGTACCACGAAATTAGTTCTCGTATTAGGAATGGAATAGCTTGAAAATCTTAGCCAATATCTATCCTTTAAATAAGCCTACAGGATGCAAGAGGATTAGTTATTGCATTCGACAATGGATACCTTGAGACAAAAAAATACTCCCTTCGTTATTGAATAATTGTCTAATTTTAAATGCGTACTAGAATTAAGAAAATGATTGGAAAAAGCATTAAAGTTAAATAAAGTTTAAAATAATTTATTAAATTGTCCTTATTTTTTTAATATTTCAACTTTCTCTCCCTTCCTCTACTATATCTCTCTTATCCTCCAATACTATTTAATAGAGATATTGTTAAAAAAAATAATTAATATTACTTAAATTTTTTAAATAGATAATTATTTGTATACAAAGAAATTTTTTGAAATAGACAACTATAGTAACAAATAGGATTGTTTGACTTTTGAAGGAAGTGATAAAATTAAATAATTTTTTTAATGTAATGATACATAATTAATTAATTGTGTAAATTTTTTATATTAACAATGTATTAAAATTAAACTCATTTTTTCACACAAAAAAACAATAAATTTTGGTTTTAATTGTAATATATTGATAGTATAAATTTATTTTATACAATAATCTTATCAAATCTTTTTATATGTATGATTTTTTAAGTAGTAAGGTAAAAGTGAGACATGTTTTACTAACATGGCAAAATAAGATTAAATGAAATGTAAAAAATTATGCTTGTAGTGCATTAAAGTTAAACTAATAAACTATAATCCCTAACACAATTGGTATGCATTAGGCATATAGTCAAGAATTAGATTCCTAATGGTATGTATGAAAATAGTCTTATGGTCAGAGTTTTACCCTTTAATGAAACTTCACATCTCGAAGTAATTAATCATCATTGCTGCAGTGGAGACCTTGGTAAACCAAAAATTAAACTCATAAATTTATATCAATATATGGATTTGTTTCATTTTTATTTCTTTCTTTGATGATATGTTTGGAAGCGGTGGAAAAATTAAAAGAAATAAAAATGAAGAAAGTATACTTTCTTTCATATTGTTTAGCTGAGTACAAAATAACAAGAGTAAAAAATATAAATGTATAAAAATAGATTTTACAATAGTTATTTTTATGACAAAAACAATTATAAATTCACAATCAAATATTACTCTTTCCACATTTTTTTCCTGTGAGGGGATTTTGTTCTTCTTTGGCAAGTCTATAGCAAAATTTTCGTGGCTTCAACCTTTCTTTAAAATATATGTTTTTCTTTATGTCTTTCGATTTTCTTTTCTTTTGATCCAAATTAGGAGAAAAGTGTTTCTTAATTATTGATATTGCTATGATGTACAAATAGAATGATTAGGGTGTATAAGAGCGGGTTGAATAAAATTGAATTTTACTTTATTTTTGACGGGTCAATTTTTGAAACCTGATCAATCCAATAATGTTTCAATTATGTCCGATCATACTAGATCAACCTAATATTCAAACAATATATGAGAATTTGGATGTTATAATAATAAAGTTATAAAATTTTAATGTAAGAAATAAAATTTAAGAGATATTTTATAATATAAGTTTCAAAATAAACCATATTAATATAAAAATAACATCAAATTATATAAAATATATTAATTAAACTTTAAAATCTTATAATTTTCATAAATTATTATAAAAATATATATCTCTTAAAAAATTATTTGACTTTGAATTAAGAGAACTAATCCAACATAAAACCTGAATTTAGTCCGAAAAATATAATTGATCAAATTCCAAATTTTAAATCCATCCTAATAAATTTTGGATCGAATCGAGTTGATCGATCAGGTTATAAAAACCGCTAAGAATGACTGCGGGAAGAATGCAAAAGCTCAAATGAGGAAAAAGGCGGTATTATTTTATATGGAAGGGAGTGAGCGGGCCAATAGGTAGAAGTAAAATAGAAGCAGGGAGGGAGAGAAGGAGGAAACAAACAAAAGGGTTGTCGAGGTAGTGGGCCAATAAATTGGGTTGGGTGGTGGCCTGGACCTGAGCGAGCGAGTGAATTTTCACATAGTTTTTCCAATGATTCTTTTTCAGTACCCTCCTTACACTAATAAGGAAATTTCTATTTTCCTTGGTTATCAAGTTTGCTGACGAGGACCCTGAAACAAGATCAGAATGAAAACCCGTTTCAAGATCTTTGGAATTGGACAAGCAACTAAGTTGGAAAGGAAAGGGTTTACAGCTGGTTGCAGGCATGTTACTAATAGACATGTGTAGCAAGCAAGGGGTGAAAATATGTGCACAAAATTGGAAACCAATGAAGCGAAAAAATAAATAAATAGAAACTTTAGAGCCCTGATGTTGATAGGGATATGTCATGCATGCATGTGAGTTTTGCAGGTGTTAAATTACTATTAAAATCGAGAATATCATGTACCATTGGATTTTGGACGTGTTAACGTTTCTGTAGCGAATGCGCATGTCAGCAGTGAAAGGGGAATAAAAAATTCATGCAGATTGAAAGTGTAGACTTTTGTTTCAATTCCTTCAACCAGTTAATAATCTATGTGCCTTTGTCAATTGATTTTAATTATTATTGTTATTATTATTATTATTAGTAGTAGTAGTAGTCGTGCAAATGTTATCATTGCAACACTAACTAGAGGAATGAAAACGCATAAGCATATATAGGGCCTCATCAAGCCAGAGAGTAGGTTGGAATTTGGATGGTAATCTGGCCCCCACCACCCTCTTGGCTCACATGTCAACACACATTTTTCTAATTCTTCTTTTTCTGATACTTTTTCTTTCTATTACATATCTGCTTTTTGTTTTTTCCTACTACAAATTAGTAATGGGGTTGCTTCATATGGCTGCGAAAAGATTGAGCAAATAGTTAAGTGAAGGAATCAACTTGGAGGGATTTGGTGGCAGCCTCTCCTTCAATCAAATATCGGCCAGGTCTCGAGGCCATTTCAGGAGGGGTATTTTAATGTGATGTTGTTCCAGATATCTAATTGATGACATTGAGTCCAAAGCGCTTGCCTTGTTTATTATTATTATTTAAAAAAACACACATTATTTGCTTTTTATGTAGGATATGTTTGATTGGAAAAAAAATAGGGTCGAAATTAATTCATTCATGAGAATTTTCACTTCTTTTCACCTAAAGTGTAAATTCTTTGTTCAATTAATCACTAACTCTTGATTTTTTTGTTCTGGAAAAAAAATTCAAAATATAGGTATTTATATTTTTAATAATTCATAATTAGGTTTCTAAACTTACAAAATATTTGCCATTAGGTCCCTGAACATGATAAAACGAAATAATCTAATGTGTTATCTTAAATATTTTATAATAATTGAGTTGAAAGGTTATGTTAACAATAGATTAAAAGTGTTTAGGGATCTAATCATTAATATTTTATAAATTTAATGACTCAATTGTAAAATTTTAAAGTATAGAAATCTATGAATTTTCTCCAAAAGTTTTGAGTGCAGATTAATTAAGCTCTAAATCGTCGTTCCTTTCTTAAATACCGATTGTTTGGCGTTTGGGTATTTTCTAATTGGACTTGCTCCAATGGATATTCTTAATTCTATGCCACTCAAACCCAGTTCGCGTTGGGGTGGACGAGTGGACCGGTGGAGAACTGGGTTTATTTTATTTTATTAATTTATTTAATTTAATTATTTTATCAAGTTGATCAAGGTTGTTAAAAGTTTACTTTAAACCGTAAAAGCATAATCTAATAAAATCGACAAGGTCTGCACTTTAAAGCGATAAAAGCGGTATCAAAACTTACTTTATATTTGATATATTTGCTACCCGGATATCTAATATAATGTTGCGCTAATCTCTTAGGTCTCCACTCCACCCTTCTTTTGCTCTGGTTTGGAAGACTACATTATGCATCACAAATTCACACGATGCACGTTGGGCTGTATCATATGGTGTCAAAGAGAAAGGGAATGCATCATGTCGAGCCAAAGAGGAAGGGAACGCAGCATGTCTCTTTTAAAAAATGTGTTTCTTTCTTTTGTTTTCTTTTAATGGCTAGTGAATTATAATTACATTAATTATGAAATTTGACTAATTTTAGGACTAACATATGAATTCAAATATTTATATATCAATAAAATAATTAAAGGTATCATTTTTAAATCATATTCTTTATAACATATAGTATTTGTACCTTTACCCTTGGTTTTTATAATAGCTCAAGCACTTATTAATGAAATATTACTTTTAACAAACCTTTGAAGTTGATGGTAAAGGAATCATTCTACATTGAGTCATTTTTATATGTATACATTGGAAAGTAATTTAATTTGATTAATATCTATCTAAATAACAATCATTTTAGCACAGACACTTTTAAGATAAAAGGTTTTTACATAAAAACATGTTGGTACTAACTAACTTTTAATAAATAAATAAAATCAAGTTTGTAAAATCTATTTGATACAAAATATCAAGTTTATAAATTCTAGTCCAAGCATACACTAGATCTTATACCTCAGGATAATTTTTAATTCATTATTACTTAAGATTTTAATTTTTATTTATACAAAAAAAGGTAACAATATTAAAAGACGAATTATTTACTAATGGTAATAAATTATAATCCATGTTAACTAATTGCGATCATATCAATTAGTCTCGAGAAAAACTATAAATGGTTTATTGATTGGTGAAATTTTACAAAAAAAATTATTTAACTTGCCCAAAATTGTCTTGACATTAGCTAGCTAAGAAGTATTTGATATATATTATTAAATTATTTTAATTACATTAAGAATAAATTATTAAATATTGTTTTTGAGTTCTAAGATATTAACTACTCCTTAATTATTCGTGTATGATTATATATTTTAACATTTTAACAACTACTTTTAAGCATCATTTAACTTTTATTATCAATTCGTTAATGTTTGGTGATACTTATTTCAAAGACATTAATAAAAACTGAAAAATGATCAGTAATTTATTAATTCATTTAAAAATAATAATAAAATATAGAGTGACATGCGTAAACAAACACAAAATACTTATCATATATTCATCAGTCATATTTTATAAATTTAATTCTGATATTTGTCAGTATGAAAATGTTAACTTAATTAGCCAATTATGTATACACATATAAATAAAAAAATTCAATTTTATTACGCTTAATTAATTAATTAATTAATGGCATAAAATATATGCTTTATACCATGAATGTGTCAACGAGATGTTTAAAATATACTTTTTTTATATATTAGTGTCTTGATGGAATAATTAAAATATTAGGTACCAGAAAAACATAGATTGTATACATTTGAGATAATTATCACAAAAGATTAATACTTCTAATGATATAATAATAAATCATTATATAATTATGTAAAGATATTTTACATTAATATAATACACTAAATTTAATTTATTTTAAAATTAAGTTTCAATCAAGAGGAAAGCGAGTTGTAAATTTTTGTTTAATATCCTCTATATAAAAATATATTATCATAACTTGAGTTTAAATCACAAATACTCCTATTAATGGTGATTCGTAAACATTTCTATAATCATTTGATAGTCTGGAAATAATATCCTGGCTCTAAATTGAGGGCAGAGATGAGCTTTCCCTCAATTTTTTTTAATTAAAAAATCTTCTATATAAAGATACTTCAATAATTGAATTACAGGGAATTAATAGTATAATTCTTTTTTCAATAACATGGCTACATACATCTATCAAAAAAAAAAAAAAAACATGGCTACATACTTACATGGATGATATATTTTCAGTAATTAGCATACGTGATACGACACAAAGGCTATGGCCCCGACTGAACGTGCAGGAATACCAACCCGAGTAACGTCTCTCTCTCCCTCTCCCTCTCTCTCTTTCTCTTCTGTGATTTGTTTGTGATAGGCCGATATTTAATTAGAATAATGGAAGTCTTGTGGCTCAAAACCTGTCTCATAATCTCTGCAGAGTAGATCAAGCATAAATAAGAGTGGATTCTCTGTCTGTCTCTGCCAAGTGCCAAGTGCCAACACTGTTGTCTACCAAGGTGAAAATACAAAAACAAAATGTTACTTTTAAAAGTTCTTAATGAATTTATTGAAATTTAACATTTTTTATCTTTGATTTTTTAATCAATATCCTAGAACTACTAGCTGAAAAAGTATAAAAAAAAATCCTCATGCGTCAAATGCATTATTATTAATTAAAAATATTATAAGCAATTTATTTATTTATTTTTTATTAAAAATTATAGGAGACATTGTCCTATAATTTCAAAGCATAGAACATTTATAGTTAGATCCTCTCTCAAAAAGTAATTTTTCCAAGATTCGAATTTATGTTCTCGTTCTTATAAAAGATTAAGCCTACCACTCGTCTAATAACTTTGATGTTAGAGGTGGATGCACCTTAGTAGGAGTATTAATAGAAGTGGGGCCTATGCCCCCCACAATATTTTTAAAATTTTCTCAATAATTATGCAAATATATAGATTTTTGGCACCACAAGTTTATTGAGTTTGACCACATAATAATTTTGATTGAGACAATATAACAAAATATAATACAATATATTTATTCTTATATCGATGTATGTTTCTTGCTTTCATTGTCAAAATTTTCTAGATCTATCATTATTTGTTAATTATTTTTTTGTTTTCTTAATAACTACTTTTAAGATTCCTAATAAAACATTTCATAGCTTTTTTATTTATTTTTTTATTTTCTTAACTAGTGATTTTAGAAATCTTGGTTTAACAAATAAGTATCTTTTTATTGCTAAATTTTTTAACCAAAACTTTAGAACAGCCAACAGAAATCGACAGGCAAGCATCGCCTCCGGCGCATCACCACACCCCACCCATGGTTGCATTTGTAATTGTATTTTCATTTCATTACATCGCTATGCTTTGGTAGTACAATGGTAGGTAGGATAGTCTGCACTAGTGTCATTGCATGCCAAATATAGGCATCAATGAGACCCACAGCAAACACTACACTGTACTATACTACAACTTACTTACTGAGGCTGTGGTGGTGCAGGTGCAATGTAAGGAAGCAAGGCTGCAAGTAAAGTTCAGAGGTCACCCATTACGTAAAGCAAACTCTCTCTGATCTGCGTCTGTATCTGCTGCACCCCGCTTCTTCGCTTCAGCACTCATCATCAGGCAGCAGCATTGCCGTACCAATACACTATCACGTAACCATCAAGGTTCAAAGATGGTTTACAGAACAGAGTGCACAGTGACGCAGTCATGAGTGCCCTCTGACCATGTCACTTCTGCACCGGCACCGTACAATTTGTTCATTCCTACGCTAAATCAAACAGTTGTTACGATAAATGGTAATCACACTTTTTAATTATCTACACATAATAAATAAATGTTTATTTTTTTCTTTAAAATCCACATGTATTTTTTTACTTGAAGCAATCATGTTTCGTTTATAGAAAAATATTATTTATGTTCATAATACATATGCTATATTAACTTAGGATTTATTTATTATTAAATAAGATATAAGTTAATATAATATTTTATATATTATGAGTATAAATAATATAACTCATTTGAATATAAAACTATTTAAGCGAGAAAATTTTTCTCATGAATTTTGATGAAACTGTGTAATGAAATAGTCCCCACTAACTAATCTTTGTATTCGTGAGTAGAATAACAAATTCTTTTTGATACATTAGCACAATGAGATATAAATTTAGAATATTATGTATACTATTTAAATCTCTCATCACAAAATCAATGTTAGTGGTTTGAATAATAAATTCATTAATAAAATACAATTCAATATAATAATGAATATGTTTATTATTTAAAAGTCAAATTAACAATGTTCATATCTTTAGATTAGATAAACAAATACTGGTTATTTTTATGAGAAAATCACACAAACCTCCTATTGAGATTTATGTAATTACACTTATCGATACTCTTTTATTTTGAAAATTATTATTGACTTTTTTTAGGTTTGCTAAAATTATACTAATCTCTCTTATATATATTGATTCATTAATTTATAAAATAAAAAAGATAATGTATGACATATACATAATTTATAATAATAAAATTATAATATTTTGATAATATTTAACATATTGATTAAATAAAATACTTTTTATCACATTAAGATGAAAGTTATAAGTATAACTTATGACAAAAGGAAGGAATTTTAGTCAATATATATATATATATATACTATAAAAATATTATGATTTTGTCATAAATATATTACGTATATATTACTTAAATTAATGAATTAACATATGTTATTAATTTTATAAAAAAATTAAGTATAATTACACTAAATCTTAGATGGGGTTAATATAATGTACTCTATTTTTATTTATATATTTTATAAAAAAATGGGTAACAAGTATAATTACACTAAATCTTAGGTGGGGTTAATATAATGTACTATATTTTTATTTATATATTTTTTATATTTTGTAAAAAATAAATTAATATACTTAATTTTCATAATTTTTTATTGTACAATGTCCCACCCTTTGTTGCTAAAATTATATTGATTTATATTTATTTGTTATAATTAGAATAAATGTAACTTATAGTATTTATATAATTAATTTAATAGTTGTTATAAGTATATAAATTTTAAGTTTATGCATGTTAATGTAATATTAAGAGAATATATAAAAAAATACCGGATACTATTATTCTTAATTTAATTTGTACATAATTTGTAGTAGTAAATAACTCGTTATATCTTTTAATTTTTTTATTTTGAATGATTCATCAGTTAGAATTCTACTTCTAAGATACTATAAACAAACACAGATGTTTAAAATGTTATAGAACATGTAACTATTGTTTTCTACAATGCCGTTTCATCGGCACCTGTCAATGGCTCTTTTTTTTTTTGGTGAACAATGGCTCTTTGAATCTATGTTTATTATATATGCTGCTTTTGAGTGGTTTGAAAATTAACAAATTAAAGAAATAATATTCTTTACTTGGGCTACAACTGTTGGGCAAAGTGGTCAGGAGTCCAATGTCCAGAGAGATTTAAATTAATTATTTCAATGATAAATCACAATAGTAGATTAGGCTTTATCCAATAATCAGAGCAGACACCTACTTATTATTTGTTAAGAATAAAATAAATTTCGGTATAAAATAATCTATTGGATCAAACATTCCTATTATAACAAACTTATATTCAAAAGATCGTAAACCATAAACCTTAAACACTTAATAATATATAAAAGGCCAAATAATAATATTGATTACAAATTATGAACTTGAACAATAGATTCTAATTATATTGACATTCAATTAATTTGAATACAAAATTAAGTGTAATATTAATTTATATTAGTCCAAAAACAATAATCATCGTCCACGTGCAAAGATAATAGTATAGCATCACTTAAATGGGGCGTGGTTAGTAAAGCAGGAAAAATGAAAAGAAACATACAAGAGGATTTGATTGCTATATAAATTAATTAGGCCTACATATGTCTCAGATTAGCGTTTATGGAAAACGTGTGAACTGATCAATTTGTTGAATATGGAGTCTGGCTTGTGCAAAAATTGACATACATTAAATTTTGAGCAATGATATGAGCTCTAAACGATCATCCTAACAATCTTCCTAAAATTTCACTCAAAATAATATGGGTTATAATTTATAAACATCTAAAGACTATTAAACACACGTGAATAAAATTTTAAATTAAGAGAATTTTTAGGCACATGACTAAGGAGGATTTATAATTTTTCATTAATTTTATGATTAATCTACTATATACGTTCCATCAAGAATGTCCATCTCTTAACTCGCTTAATCACCCCTTTTTTCCATATATTTCCCATTTCTTTCTTACTTTTGCCTTTGGGACAAAGAAAAACTATCAGGAAAGGCAATGAGCTAAAAATACGTGTATACATTGATAGAAAGAAGAATACGAAGGATCCAAAAGGACCAAAACTTTGAAAATTTCAGTCCCGTTATTTTCATTTTTCATTGTCTTTAATTGACGAATAATAGAAGGATAACACTATAAGAATATATAAATTAGTCAGAGTTTCTTTGTTGCATTTTATATTTCTTTAATTTGTTGGAGCATCTTCGCAGTGAAAGCGCAGCTACCCTCCATTCTCCTACTTTAGAGATGCTCTATTCCTTTCTCTAGTATCGTACAAAATGTAACCTTATATTAAGTGACAATGAATCATTTGCTTATGTTGACAAAACAATTTAATTTGGAAGAAAACCGAAAAAAGGAATAAAGGTACACGTTTTTCATGGTTAACCTTAATGACAATATCGAAGGATTATTTAAGGCATCTGTTTTCAGCTCATTATCTTCTTTTTTGTTTTGTCTGTTTTGATCTTTTTGTTGTTGTGTGAAACGTTTCTTTTGGTTTCCTTTTGGATCTTGTTGTCCGTATAAACTTTTGCTTACCATTGAGCACATTTGTTGCGGGTTTGAGTTTTCTTTTTATCGAAAAAAGAAAAGGAATAAAGGCACATGTGTATATGCTCAGTATTTTCGCATTTACTTATATTATTTGTGGGTTAACATCTCTTTATGTTTTTTACTAAGCCGGTGTAAAACAACCAACTTTTTAAACTTTCGTTTTTTTTAATTATTTAATTGTCAGTTGTAAAAATCCGGCCAACAGATTCATTATTTTTTGTAAAATCTAGAGGAATATTCATTCCAGTTAACGTCAAGACATATTTCTAAACTCTTTGAACACTTACCAATGTATGTTTAATTAAATCTCCAATGGAAGAAACTTGAAAATTGAATTTAAGTCATAACAATATATGAGTAGAAGGGCTTATTGGTGGGCCAACCTTGGTTGACCTGACATACTCATTATTATCATGCAAATTGATCTATTTTTTTATTTTATATTTCTTTCCATTACTCAAAACTTAATAAAAATTTATACTAAGTTTCTTTGTACAATGAAGACAAAAAATATTGAAAATGGATCCTCATATATAGGGGTGGAGCCAAGGAGGGCCTTTGTAGGTCATGGCTCCCCCAAATCTCCTCAATTTATCTTATATATTTATTATAGTTATATAATCTCTTTAATGTGATATATAGACTAGTGTTTTGTATTGACCCCTGATAAAATGTTTCTGGCTTCGCTACTGCTCATATGTAAATTAGGCGATCAGATATAAATATGTATGCTTCATCTTCCCGTGCATATATTTTTTCAATCCTTTTTTGAAACAAAAAAGATGGAGGGTGCGGATTTATATTTTACATGTGATCCCCTCATATATATATATATATATATAAAATACAATTTACACATAAAAGGATTTATTTCCAACCATATTATATCTGTTTTTTTTTTATATTTGATTAACATCTCTATCTATTTTGAAAATAATTTTTAGAGTAATTTACACTCACCTTCCATGAGGTTCACTAAACGTATACTATCCTCCCTGCAAATATTAATTCATTAATTCAAGTGATAAATAAATATAACATGGAATATATCCATAATTGTTAATGAAAAAATTATAAGATTTTGATAATATTTGACATATATATTAACTAAAATACCTTTCTTTTATCATAAGTTATAATTATAAATTTTTTCATGTAATAAAAATATATTTTATTCAACTGATGTATTAAATATTATTAAAATATTATAATTTCATCATTAATACTTATGTATATATTATATATTATTTTTTTTATCATTTAAATTAATGAACTAGTATATACATAGGAGGTCAATGTAATTTTAGTGAATTTCGAAGGAGGTCAATGTAATTTTATAAAATAAAGAGATATTAAGTATAATTACACTAATATCGAGGGAGGCTACTGTAATTTTCTCTCATTTTTATGTGGTATGACTTTGAAGCAACTTGATACTATCAATTAAGATTCAGAAAATTGCTATGTAATACCACTTAAAATTAAGTCTACATATCACATCAAAGAAGAAGTCAAGTCTATATAACTACGTACCTAACATGACTTATTCTTGATGTTTTATTGGCTGTTAGTATAAAATTATGTATGTAAGTTATTCTCTTTTAGCTTTTTTTCATTTTAACTTTCAATTGTCTTTTGATTACTCTATTGTCAGTTATAAAAATAGACCCCAAAAATCTCCTTGAAATTAACCCATTATTTTATTTTTCGTGTTTTTACTCAAAACTTTTAAAAGAAATTTTAATATTAAGTTTCTTTTTATGAAGAAGGCAAAATATGCAAAATGAATACTTGAAAAGAAATAAACTGCCAAATTGCTGTTTTGCAAATTTTATTCTTTCCCTGTACATTTGCCTAAAGTTATTAGACTATTAAAGAATACAAGTAATCATATCGCAAGATTTTGGGAGTCTGAGACAGATATGAATGCAATTTATTAAATAATAATAATAATAATCATTTTGCAAAGACTTGAAGATGAAAGACTTTGTTGAGGAAAAGTTTGGAAGTTGACTACGTAATCTGTAGTTATTATTCTTACCGACTAAACAAACGAGTAATTTAACTGGTACGGAACGGCATATAAATTTTTGATAAATACACGTCTCTCTTAGCTTAGGTCTACTTTTTATGATCAAAGCTATCTCACGAGTTTTCCTTCCCTTAACTATATCCGTTGAAATATGGTCTTATCAAAATGTGAATATAGCTAGGATATAAAA
Organism: Dalbergia oliveri; assembly: GCA_030441495.1. NCBI lineage: Eukaryota > Viridiplantae > Streptophyta > Magnoliopsida > Fabales > Fabaceae > Dalbergia > Dalbergia oliveri. The sequence goes on along the minus strand of JAMLFY010000001.1, from coordinate 49,717,472 downwards.
CAAATGAAATGATGATACCGTAGGCAGAATCTATAGAACATGCCAACTACGATATATCTTCTGGTCATTATTTGACCCTACATACGAACTAGGATGGAACATGGAAGGCTATTATATTGTTAGTTGTGACTTATCGCAGCAATTGGATGTGTCGCGTTCAATGTTCCGTCCAAGACAATGTACGTAGAGGAGACTCGAAATCGATGCAATCATCATCATCTATCCATTGAGAAGAATAAAGATGAGAATTGATTTGATGATGGCGACCCCAAAGAAGGGATCCTATTGATTTGATGTGGTCCTAGTCGGTGAGGAAACAAATCACGCGCAGCTCGCTGTTTATTTACTCACTTGTGTTCATTAAAGACTAACGTGTCTATGCACAAACCCAACCCATTAGCATCCCGTGAATTTTGTTCATAATCAATTAATCATATACGACAAATATGGTAACCTTCTCCTATGAGCATACTTGCTGGTCATGGCTATACAATGATTAGGCCTCCTTCATTCGCTCTTCCCCAAGTTATAATCAAAAGCGAAATGAGTGAAGTATTAGGAACTATTGAAGATGGGGCAACTGGTCTGCACAAACGCCGCCACCACTCTACACAAAGGGAGACAATCAATGCCCTACGTCTCCATCGTGACCTACTAGTCCTAATTATTGAAGCTTTTCTAGGCTTTTTTCGGTTACGAGATTCCAACATTTACATGATTATTGTCGGAGTGAAAATGACTAACGAATGCAATACAAAGGGGTTCTCATTGTAAAGCAACCATTACTAGTTCGAGAAAGAAGTAGCACGAACCGTGTACCAAATTTTTGGCTCAGTGGGTTGGGGAAGCAACAAGCCTCATCATCATTGGCCCAATCAACAACCTCACCTGTTTACGCTGGAAATGCTAGTTGCCTCGTCATTGTTAATAGAGTAATATTATTCAAGCAGCTATTTTAGTACAGACAAACTTAGATGATTACATAAATAGATATATCTGAATAACACTATTTGTCCAAGTATCCACATGGTTTTGTTTTGGTTAATCAAATAATTGAAACGTGCTGTTGTCACAAGAGCTGCACCAAAGGAGCAGCGTGGATAAGATCAACATTGGCCAATTGTAGTATCGATGGAGGATGCTTCTGTCATTCATTTTCGATAAACAAATAAAAAAGAAAGCATGGCACAGGGTTTCCGACTAGACTCAAACTCAGCACAATCCTTACCGCTAGTCACTCTTTACCCTCTATACAAGTTGAGCACTTTCCGAATAAAACCGCTAAATTGCATCGTGGAACCTCATCGAGATCTGAAGGTTTCTTTTAAGCAAGATTTATACGCTTTTTCTTTATTTTTTTTAATTTCGATTCTGACCAAGTAAATTCAGCATGGACACTTTGCTCCAGTACAGGGCTTATAAAGAGAACTTGCATCCAAAAGGCCCATACTACATTAATATTAAATTGAAAGCCACAGAAGTAATCAGTATTTGGAACATTGCGAGCATGTAGTCAAAAAATAAAATGAAATAATATACTAATTTCCCTCTTTCTCTGGGTCCATCAATGAATCCTATCGTCATTCACATTCACATATTAAAAGGCCGGGAAAACAAACTCAAACTAGAGATGCTGTAGAAAGTTTGATCCCATCATATATCTTCCACGTAATATTACACAATTGTCTGTCTCCAAATATTTCTAGCCAACATATTAAACAGCAAAAAAGAGCAAAAAAGAATCGAAAAGGTTGATCAACAAACAAAAATTCCTATTTAGCATATTCTAAGTGATTATGGGAATATAGTAATCAGAGGCGTTGATGCATTTAGTCAATGGCAATGATGAGAAAACCAACAGATACGTACATGAGAAAAACTGGGTAGAGCGCAAGAGCTTTTCTCCTAGGGTTGACTGCAGAGCTCATGAAAGGATATGCAGCCCAAGAGCTCCAAGCCAATGTCACACATACCACAACCACTTTCACTATGACATTGTCCTTCAACATGCAAATTAATGCACCAATGTCAAGAGGGAACAAGCAGTAACCCAGCAGACTCAGACTCTGGAAGAAGATAATGTGTCCACCCTGAAATTTTGAAGAGATGAAATGAAAGTTACATATTTGCTTGTCATCACTCATCTAAGTATAATTCAAGAATGGGTACAACTCACCCGCCCTCCTCCTTCTCCTCCTCCTCCTCCTTTTTCGTCTCTCAATCAACCAACATCTACTTAAAATCAAATCTTCCCTTTTGATAAATCCATTTGGAAGTCCAAAGCTCCCTCAAGCTATGCTTAATTGAACTAACACCAAGGCATGTTGCAAGTTCGTAGACTAAGAAGGCTATTTCCCCTTATATGTGTTTATTGTGTGGTGCCAGCTCATAATCAACTCCACATCTCTCTCTCTCTCTCTCTCTCTTTTGCATTGTTCTATGGCTGAACTTTCATTGAATGCTATGCTTTGTTTGGTATCTTTGATGAATGATGAGTGTGACTAGAACTTTGGATCAGTTCCTGTTTACTAACTTTGCTGGTTTTGGGAGGAGGAAGAAAACAAAATCTTTGTGGCAGTGTGCAGTCTATGCCATTCTTAGCTGTATTTGGTTGGAGCATACCTCTCATATCTTTGACAAGAAATATTTGGACAAGTGAATTTTTGGGGATAGCTTCAGGTGTTTAGCTTCTATTTGCTGCAAAAAGCACAAGATGTTTTTAGAGGGGTTTCTCTCTCAGATGTGCTAGTAGATTGGACAATTTTGCTCTTTTGATGGTTTTTTCTTTTGTTAGTGTTTGCTTTTGAAATGAGTATCTCTTGTCCTCCATTCTCTTTGCATTCTCTTTCTCCTCTTGTCAATCAAATCTTCCTTTTTCAAACATGAAAATAGATATTCTACTAAACTTCATCAAACCAAAAATATGAAAATGAAAAAAATTAAAATTGGCACTCAAAATATGACTAGATGAAAGAGGGAAAGCAGCTATTACCAGAAGCAGTACATTCAATGTCAAAATTACAGCACCAGCAGCAAGTAAAGCAAATGCAACTGCAAAAACCTCAGACTGAGACACAATCACAGGAAAAAAAATGTTAGGAGGAACACGTCTAAAACTGATTGAACACACCCCATGATTAAACAGCATATTATGCAAATTACAATGCAGAAAAAAAGAAAAGAGTCAGAAGCTGCCAAAATGAGTAGAACATAGTACAAAGGAGTGAACTAAGGTATTTGAACCCCTCATACAGAGTTGAATGAAGTCCATGCAAAGTTAAATTTTGAAGTGGGAAATGTGCTCTATGATTAGTACAATGGCATATAGGAGTAAAAGAGGGTAAAATTATCTAAAACTATCAGCTCCATCATCCACGGACTAATCACTATATCATGTCCCACAGCAGCCTTATAGAAGCTCAACTGAAATTTAACTTCACAAAGCCACAAAAAAAAAAAAAACCTATACACAATTTTTTTTTTTTTTAATCACAGAAAAGAAAACAATTCTGTTGATAGGACACTGCAATTCAAACCACCAGCATCTTGCAGTGCTCACCAGCTCTATTCATCCTTCAAACTTTTATTTTATAGCCATTACCAGCTCTTAGTTGCATCCATCCAGCTCTTAGTTGCATCCATCACAACCAATGTATTATAAACTTTAAAGTAATGAAAAGGGAAGTTTTTATTAAAGAAATAGCAGCACCTCATGAAAACTGGTTCCTATCAACACTGTATTATGATGACATAACATAAGATCACTTCTATCTTCGCAAAAGATTACAAAATGTATAGCTCAAATGAGTTTGCACTGCTAAGCTATAAAGGAGACAAAGCTTTACAAATAATACAATATTGCTTCTAGAATAGCAAATAGCCAAATACAGAACTCAAAATAATTTATCCAAGATATAAAGCAAGACAAAGAATATGCCAGTGTTATTTCCAGGTTAAAAATGCAGTTTAAACTAAAAACAAGATATATGCAGCCGATTAAAACACAACTCTGTTTATTTTTAAAAAGCAATATGTTCCAATCCCTATGGTATGAACACAGAGAGGGAGATAAACCTATACATAATAAGTGTTGACAATATCGAATGCCAAGCCCCCTAATTGAAGCGAATCCCAACACAAAAAAATAATTCAATATGAAATAAAGTAAAAATGAGGAAAATCAGCAATATAAGGATAAAGATAATTAACAGTTTGATTTAGGCAGAGCTTACAACTGAAATCAATTTCCATTTTTATCCATTTTAAACACTAGAGATAAAGAAACCCGCAGCAAAGTGATTTTGGGGAAAACTGTTGAATAGAAATGATGATCCACATCAGACGTGTGTGCCCGTGCACCAAACCAACCACAATGCCAAACCAAAAACTGTATTGCGACAATTGGATTAAGTAGCGCAGGATCAAAATCAACAGAATGTCCAAATTGTCGACGCATTAATCTATCTAGATTCAGATCTAACTAAGACAGACATGCGTGATAGTTGAAGCTTGATATGCATTCTATTTCTAAGATGTTAGGCACTAACGACATAATCGTTCAAGCTCAACTGGCCCCTGAGAAATCTAGATCTAGATCAACTAATAAGCCCAGTTCGTGATCTGAATAATCTAAACAAGCTGGCTTAGATAGCCAGGTAACACAAGAAGGAAAAGAAAGAGTGCGATAAAGAGGGGATGGAATGGAGGAGAGGTACCTTCTTGACGGAGGCAGACCAAGAGAGAGTGAGGCCGAGGAAGACAATGAAGAAGAAAGGGCCCCAGAGATCCCAATCGCGGAGGGCCTTGCCGGGATCCTCACGGTAGGGGTTGGGGAACACAACCAGCTTCAGGTTGCTCACGATCCGAGACAGATCCCTCTTCACCGTGTCCCAGACGGGCTCGGTCAGGGTGTTGGGGGCGGGCCCGAACCCGGAGGGCGCGGTGCTGGGCCGGGCCGGGAGGGGAGGGGGAGAGGGGACGACAGCAGGAATGGAGGAGGAGGGTTGAGGTTTGGGGGGAGCAGTAGCAGGCTTGGGAGGAGGTGGAGGGAGGTTGGAGGGGATGAAGGGGAGGAGGAGACCGGGATTTGGGCGCGTGGGGGACTGGGGGGTCTGGCTGGGAGCACGGTGGCCGGGGACGCATTGATGAGGTTCTCGATCTCGTCGATGTCCGATTGGGACGATGGGTGCAGGGGTATTGTATCGCCGTGTGACATCTTCCTTCTTCTTCTGCTTCTTCTTCACACCTCAACACAACACAACAACACAAGACAAGATTGCTAGCAACAAGAAGAAGAAGCAAAGGCAGGCAAGGGTGTTGGTGTCACTGGACTCCTCGCCAATGGCCTTTTGCTTGCTTTCCCCTTCCTTATTTCACCTTGCGCGTCAATCATTCCCTTCTCTTTTCTATTTTATTTTAATTTTTTTCAAGATAAATACTATTTGTTGGTGACATAAATTCTCATTTTAATTCTACTAAGTCACACGTAATGTCAATCAATTATTATTTTCGAAAATAATTGTTTCCGTATTCATTTTTTCTCCCTTACAAAAATACCAGTATTGTTTAACTCTTTTTTTGTGTATAATTTTGACAACATAATTGATGAAATGTTAACAGACTAAATTGATATTGTTTTTTGTAATTGAAAAATTTGAAACCATTTTTAATGTATTATCAATATAAAAAAAAAAAACTACACCAAAAACAATAGATTATGACGATCGAACAATCGAATATTTAAATAAATGCCCGAAAATTTAAGATGTATTGGCCATAGAAATATATTGGCCACGGGAAACATGTACTGAAAAATCAATATGTAAAATATCAAAATTAGTCAAGTCATTCAGAATTTTATCCACCAAACTTTGTGTTTTTTTTTCTTTTCTTTTCTATAGAACTTCCAAGTTAAATTAAACTGTCCGTACTAATCACCCGAATATAAATTTTTACCATCTAAATTATAATCATTCAACCAATCAAATATTAAGTGCTCATGATAAATCGAACAGAAGTTACTCTCAACACTGTTATTCCCTTTTGTTCTTGAAGTGCTGAGAGAAATAGAGTGATAAATTGAGACCCACGCTCAGCCCCTCAGATATAAAGTTGATCTCAGGCATCAGCAATCCACCAGAACCATGCCAAACAATCGATTTTGGCCCCAAAATCATATGCTAGAAATTGTATGGCAGCACTATGAACCAGCTACAAAAACTCCAGGCATTATGTAAGTGTTTCAAAAATGGGTCCTCTTCCCCCTTGCCGCTGTAGAGGATTTCACAAATATTACTAATCCTTTGGTTTGACTTATGATGATATCATAAGGTTTAAAACACCCAACATGGGTTTTTGAAACAATAATGATGGAAGGGTAAAGTCACAAAATAAGATTAAATTGCCAGACCAAGTCAAGGCTTGAGAGCAAGAGCAAGACCAAGCTTGGTGGGTGAACCAAAGATTTTCGTGGAGTCATATTCAGCAGATACGGTTATAAGGGAATTTGGCCTCCATGCTCGTTGGACTTGGAAAGCTGCTTTTCCATCATCACTGAATCGTGTCTTTAAAACTGTAATTGGATCTATTGACTGTGAGCTCCCAATGGTAAATCTGTTCTCAAAGCTGGAAAACCTGTGAGTGATTTCAGCAGCTACTGTTAATCCATCTGGGCGATTCACATAATGAATGTAAGATGCCTTCAAGTTCTGTCCTTTATCCGCCCTGCATAAACAGTGAGTCAACAGTATTAGTTATCTAAAAGATTTAGAAATCAATGATTCAAAAATGATACATCATCGAACACTATGGCGTTGTTTGGTCTAGGTAGCCAGTCCCATTTAGTGGGATAAAGCTTAGTGTTGTAAGAAAGAAAAACTTCTAAATAACAAATCATGCTTTCAGAAATATATTGTATGAGAGTCAAATAGTTCTTCTCATGCTTGTAAGATTCACAATGTTGTCTAGCTTTTCTGATAGGACTTCTCAGATAAAAGTTGCAAACATTAAAAAATGCAGGAAAATATGATCCAACAACACTTACAGCATAAGTGCTGCAGAGAAATCTGGTCTATTGAAGGCAATTCCAGCATTATATTTTGTGAATGAAGCAGAAGTTGTGTTAAATCCAACTTCAGCACCCAGACAAAGATCTCTACTGCCAATTGCAGCAGAAAGCTCCAATTGAGGGGATGGATTCAAGCCAATGCTAGAATCAATGGCTGCATGAGGATGAAGGTACTGCACATCCAGCTGAGGAAATATTGCATAGTTAGATACACCGTAAGAATGCCCAAGTCAATACAGCGGTTACATGCTACTAAGTACAAAAAGACGGTGACCAAGTGCATGAGACTCCTAGTTCCATTGTTGTGGGGTCTGAGTAGGCCCCAATTGTGAATGTTAACATAATCAAAGAGACGACATCACCACACACAGAGGGAAAAGAATACATTTCTTTTAACTTAATGATTGGAGCATTATCCTATCAACTCATGATTTCTGATTACATGCTAGTAACCTGCCTCAGCGAAGTGAATCAACTATCAGCAATAATATGCCAACCATGTTATTTTTAGCATAACTTAAGGAATGCAATCTATGTTGTTCACTAATATTGCTAAGCTGAAAACTTCTATCAATTCCGTTGTTACTACAAACAGCTTCTATTGGACTAAGCATATTTATGAAACACTCCAAGATAAAGAATTGAAGGTAACATTTAAATAATTTTCAGGCGCAACAAACATACTGTATTCCTTAAATTCAGCCTTATCAAGCATGCATTAATATATATAACCATACATTGGGAAAGCTAGATCATACCTTCCCAGACTTGTGATCAGGTATATTGAAGCTCAAGGCAGCTTTGGTACCATGCAAGATATCATTCACAGTGACTTTTGTGGATACCTGAAGAGAGGTCAATCAGAAAATATATAATTACACTTACAAGATGATAAAAATTTCAATCACGCATCATAAGGACCATCAACTTCAGTTCATTTCAACACACATAATTGAACTATTGTTACAAAGTTTGAACTCTGGTTACAGTCACTCATCAACAAACCAGAAGTAGTAGTAGTAGCAAAACTAGCTATATATAAATTATAAGGAATCATAATTGATTGAAGAAAAGGCCTCCATTTCTTACATTAGAGTATGTATCAACTTTCACATCCACGGTAGTATTTCCACTCTTGTAAAGGGTATTTATGTCACCAACAAAAATTTGATCCTTCTTCAATCCATTAGCTACAAGGTGCTGCCAGAAGAAAATTTTGAATTTGAGATCAGGCACATCAGACAGAAAGATAAACTAAAGGTTGCACTAAGTTAACAAATTGAGAGGTATAAGTTAATGACATCAACCAGTGCAATTTTGTTAACTAAATGACATCAACCAGTTACAAATTGAAAGGTATAAGTTAAATGGGTCTAAAAAGCATTTGATTATACAATAAAAGGAAATAGAATCATATCAATATTTCAACAAGTGCAATTCTGTTAACTTAATGACATCAACCAGCTGTGCACTCTGTGTGTGTGTGTGTGTGTGTGTGATACTAGAACTACCGCATATTCAAGCAGCAAGGATTTTATATCTACTAAGCATCAATTGGAAAGTGGAGCAACTGAACTGAACGTTAAACTGATTTTTCTTTTGGAAAAAAAATAATAATAGCACAAAGAGGGTTGCACATTACCAATCCAGTGGAGCTTGGAATTGACAGGCTAAACTTCTGATCAAAGTTGTAATCCTTGTACAAGAGGTCTGCAAAAGAATTGGAACAATCACAACTTAATGGCACTAGTATATTTTAGCAAATTTAGATGTGGCTTGCTACGAGATATAAAGAAGCCAATAGTCTAGATGATGTTAGGCCATAGATGCCTTCTTACTTCTACAGTCCACAAGCATGTAAATTAAGAATGTCTACTGGACTTGTTCAAGATATTTATATTAGGTGATAAATCTCAATTGATAAGTCATAAGTACGGAAAAAGTGAACATTGTTAAGAGAATTAGTCATACAGCAGAACAGAAAGATTTGAAAGTTCAAATTATTGAATAAAGAATACAAAGGCAACCATAAAATTTGTTGATGTTTTACCATAATACCATGTCATTCACCATAACTCTCTCATACATAGTTACCAATTACATATATGATGAATATTGTGAGGAATGATGAATTACAATACAGAAAACGTGGGCCATTCCAATGAACCTGTTTGCACCCTGAAACTGGCAATAGATTTTTTTTTCCTTTCATGTGTGATGTGCATAACAGTAGTTAACCATGAAGCATGGATATATTCAACTATATATAAAAAGCATCTTCGGGCAGTGACATTCAAAATTTGTATATATTGCGAATTCAAGTTCAGGTTTACCTTTTGCCCTTTTGCCAATATCAGAAAACGGTGCTGGACCATTGCCCATAGTTGCTCAGAATGAAATGTACTAGGCCCTGTGATGCTGCAATTATTATTTTTTATATTTTAGTTGTCAAAGTCAGGGGGAAAACCTGATAAATATAAACTAGGAAAAAAAATGAAGAAAACATGCAATAGTACTAGGCAGTGGTGCATCCATACATGCAAATGCAACAGTTCCCATGTAAGACAAGCTCAGTAATAAAATGACCCCAGCAACCCAGATGATCATCCTCAATTGTACTGAAGGACGAGTGGTGGAATTATGAGCTTTTGTGCAACTATGCATTTATGTACATACAGTTGTAACCCATGATGAGTAGATTGATCCAGCAGAAGACAAACCAAGCTTTTGAACAAAACCAGGTGATTCATAAACACATAGAGTTGGAGCCAGCGAAATTTATTGGTCACATAAATACAAAGCAATTTTGCTTTTTCATTCTACCCACTACATCGGAGGAAAGGCATCTATGTTCCATCAAACTACTAATAATGATTTCAAGCTTGCAAAGGTAATATACAGAAAGGATCTCGGACATTTATATATTCACAAACGATTAGATGAGAATTCAGAGGAACTACACACTGGTGGTGTTTCACTTATTAAGTTGGAGCAGTGAATTGGACTTAAAAACAATTGCGTCATCCTAACGCACAACTAAAAATACATGAGCTCCCTCACCCCCTTCTCCAAACAAAGCGCAACAGCCACTACTCAACATGAGAGTTTCACTATCATGCTGCTAATGCACGTGGTCAGCTCTTTTGATTTGTCAGTGACCCGACCCCCCAGATGCTCGATGAAATTCCCAAACGGAAAAGAATGCGCGATTTGAGCCAAACAACCGCAATCACGAAAGCCATGACAAGAAATCAGCTCAAGTAAAAACAGAATGAATGAATAATAAATCTGAATAATAGCCCAGCATCCAGATGCGTACATTGGGTTGGGTTGGGAGAAGAAGAAATCTTACGAGCGCGAAGATGGTAACAATGAGTGAGGCGAGGCGGAGAGAAAAAGAAAACGATGTGGCCTCCAATCCAAACCCTGATGATTGATTGAAGTCAGTTGCCAAGGACAAGGAGCGCCTCAGCCCTCAGCCGCAAAGCTCTCTCTCTCTCTCTCTCTCTATCTCTATACATATATATTTCTCAGCTGACAGCACGCACAGTGAGTGTGTGTGTGTGGGTGGAGGGGAGGCGCAGCGCAAGAAAATTGAAATTAGAATATGCATAGGCCCAGCTCACAACTCGGTCGCTCCAACGCTGACGTGGCCATTTCACGCGCTGCTCATAAAAAACCAAAAATATCAAAACTCCGAATCTCATTGGGCCGTGAACCCGCAGTTGGGCCAGAGGCTCTCACAATTACTTTGTTGACACTGCTTCAAACTTGAAATCTCCGTCGTACCATTGGAGGTGGCCTGATTCTCAATTGGACGGACCGGTGTGGTGGGCTCTGACTCTAAGTCCTGCCCACCTTCCTCCATTCAACGATCCATCCATCCTGGGCACGCCCTCCGTTTGCTGGTCTCGGATAAATTAAATTGTTTTTTAATATGTATATATATATTTTTTACCCAAAAGTAATATACAGATGTTATTACTGTTTAGATAATCACGACGTTGCCAAGGCAAATATTATCACACGTTATTATCCGATAAGGTTAGACCGACCGAGTTCATTTTTGCTCCCATTCACATTCACACGGAAGTTGAAACTGCATTACATTACACGATCCCTATTGGGTTTTCGTTCATGTTTGTACAGCACCGTCCAGGTACATGTGATCCAGCCGAAAAGTTGCCCCAAATAATGGCCATTGCAAGAGTTCAATTTGTTGGCAGAAAAAAAAAAAGGAGTTCAACTCATTGAATTTGGTTGCATATATCATAACAGAGTATAGCAGGACAACTAGTCCAGGATTTTTGAGCAAGTGAACAGAACAAATCCTTAACATGTTATTTTGACCATGTTATGAAGAAGAAAAAGTGCCCACAAAATCAAATCTCTTTTCCGATGGTATGAAGGGATTCCCAGAAATGACCGCGTGCCTGATCCTTGTCTTCCTTGCTCCGTCTCGTTCACTCTGTATTTGACTCAATTTTCCTATGTCTTCTGTTAGGTGCATGTGTTGATATCATTGATTGATAGCTCAGATTCACTATAATCCCCCCTTTTTATCAGCAAAAACTATAATCAAGTTCGCTTTAATTATATTGCATATAAAGAAAATTACAAATCCGGTGCTAAATCACACCTTGCAAGTTAAATTGCTCCCTCTTTTCTCCTCCCTCAACAAAAATCACAACAAACTATTAAGACCCCAAAATAAAGTCCGATATCGTATTATCATCATCAAAATATAAAAAATAAACAAAATGGTAAGTAAAAAGCAAAAGAATACGACCACCCCTTTAATGGGCTGGCTGGCTAAGGTATATGATACAACTTAGATGGCTTCAAATGACTAGTAACATTGAAATAAGTGAGAGTCCGAACCCACTTGGCTGGATTCTTCAACAAATGAACCGCAATAGTGCCAGGCCAAAGCTCATGGGAACACACCGAAGGTGGATCAGGATAATTGTACATAGACCACTTAGCATTGTACCTATTCTTCCCTCTCTTACCCCATCTCATCCAATCTCCAAATACCTTATCCTCAGGCCCCTCTATGTGCCTCTTCGGAATATCAGAACCGTAGATCCACTCCACTATGTCCCAAGAAACCAAGAACCCCATCCCAGACATGTAGTGCTTGAAAGGGTCCATGCTCCCACACGGTATGACGAATCCATAATAGAAATCCTCCCTCGGCAACGGCCTCAACGACTCCACCAAGCTGTTTAGCCTCACGTAGGTGTCATCATCTGCTTTCATCACGTAGTGGTAAGGAGGGTATGCTGCATTTGCGTTTGTTTCGTTGAACATCTCGGGAGGCTCGTGAAGAACGTGGAGGTTTTCCCTTTGTTCATGTTTTCGGTGCAGTTGAGGATGATGATGTCGTCGTAACGCATGATCTCCAGCGCCACCATCACCTTCTGTTCCTCTTTCGTAAGGTTGCAGAACACGAACTTCACGTCGATTTTCGCTCCTTCGGGGGTTTGTGTGCCGTATACCAGGCGCAGGAAGTGTCGCCGTAGGTACTGGTCGGGGAGTGTGAGAACGGCGATGAGGATTCGAAGGTCTTGTTCGTTGGAGGAAGAGTTTGAGGGAAGTGATGATGATGATGTGTTGTTTGCTAGGGATGAGCAACGACCGAACCTTAGAAGGCCCTGGAATCGGACTTCGTTTATGGAAGCAAGGGCGCAGAGGAAGAAGATGAAGATGAAACACGAGAGCATGAAACGTCCTCTGTTTGGCTTGGGGGACTTTGACATCGTTGTGTCGATTGTTGAAGCTAGCTTCGGAAAAAGGTGGAGTTTTTTTCTGCTGGGAAAGGAAGGATTTGGGTGTGTGTGGAGGAGGCTCTAGCAATCCTTGTGATGAATGAAGATACTAATAAATTTTTAAGTTTCTTAGAGGTAACGCATTGGTGTTCATTTTTCGTGCTAATGGGGTCTACTATGATCCCTTTCGTTTTTGACTTCTCCTCTCGTAAGGAATGGGATTGGCAATAGTTAGTTTCTTCCAATACATCTAAAGTGAATTGTAGTAGACCTTGAAAATCTATGGTTAATTAATCAAGCTTGTATTGTTTAAATGTGGGGAGTGTCCGATGACTTGATTAGCTGCTCAAGTAACTCAACATTGTATACGGTAATAATAGAGATTGTTAGGTTCTCCAAAGCAGATAAATCATTTGTTCTTGTCATTTATTAATTGATACATCAATTTTTGTATTAGAAATGTTAAAAAAATTGAAGATAGTAATAACCCATAAAATTACTTTGTCAATTAATAAATAAGACAAGACAAATATTTTACCTTACTCTTAAAACACTTAAGAATTTTTAAAAAGAAATACTAGACGGTGAGAAAATTTTTCATGATTTAATTTCATAATAATATGAAATAATTTTTAGTCTTTAAATAAATAGTTTATATCATCTCATTTTATCAAATAATTATCATGATTTTTATTAAAAAAAATTATCAATAATTTTCTGAATATGTATCATTACTCGTTAGAAAAAAAATGATGCTAAAGTTGGCGTGCCGAGTATTGAGCAACTTCATTCACAAATTACTAATTAGTTAATTCAGCACTGGCGTGAGAAGGCGACAATGGACATGGTGGGGGTGAGCCTAATTGTTGGCCGCATCCGTATGCCAAGTCTGGTCGGCTGCTTGGGTTTAGTGAAAAGTATTTCAATTAGTCAACTTTTCGTAAATAGGCATACTTGCATGAACAAGGGAGGCTTGAACAACATTCACGCCATACTTGACTATGAAGCAAGTAAAGCCGTTGACCAGGAAATGATTTTTAAATTCCTCAATTGAAATATAATTTGAAGTTTGATCCTCGAAGACATTAGTTACTGGCAGCAACAGCTTTCAGTGTGGTTTCCCAACCTATCATGACATTCACGAAGACCACTTTTTCTGCCTTAATAAACGATATTCCTTTTCCTAAGGCAGGAAGAATCGTGTGACTGATCAGCACCAGCGACATGCCCGGATCATCGTTTGGGAGATCAATTCTGAAGAAAATGGAAGAAAAAAGGTACGCTATGAGAAATTAGATTTCTGTTGGCATTTTTAATGTGGTCAGAAAGTTCAATGATTTGGCATCCTCTCTAGCTTAAAGAGGTTCCTTTAACAAAGTATATATATATTTCTAACACTTAAAAATTAATGTCTACTAAAATACTCACTTTATTATCATTTGATATAATGATAATCTCTATTTATCTCATCCACTCATCACATTTAATGACAATATAGTATTCACTTTTAACGTGTTAAAATAGCACAACTCTTCCTTTAATTTGTTTCTTCACCCCCTCACACCTACGAAAACCGCGAACCCCTGTTCATGGTTTTCACTTGAGCAGTTGAGCACTTGAGCCTATACACAACATAGAGTAGTCACAAATGTCAACTAAGGAAACATCTCCATACCTTACTTGCTCAAAAATCAGGCATCCAAAACAAAAAAGGGCTCAAACCTTACCAATATATGCGTCTCTTCTACAATTGTGTCAATGGTTTGGTTTGATTTTACTCTTCTTAGCTCTTTTTTTTTTTCTAATCTATAATTATAGCATTGGTAAATTTAATTACTTCTCACGGTTATTAATTAAAAAATCATACAAATAAAAAATCTTAATTTGGTAATAGTATAATATTCAGTGTGTCAATTTAGTTACTACAGCATTTTTTTTTGGAAGCGAGTTTCCTATGATAGTATAAAAATCAGGTCATCAAAAGTTTTGGGCTTGTTTTGGTAAGTATTTTTAAAAACAGTTTTGAACTTTTAAAAATTAAAAAGTAAAAGACCATGTTTGGAAAGATTTTTTTTCAACAATGATTTTAAAAAGTTTGAAAACTGAATCTGAGTTTTTAAAATAGAAAATGGAAAATAAGTTTAAGGTGTTTTTGGTTCTTTAGTTTTAGAAAACAAGTGAATGTGTAGTGGTAGTTTTGTAAATATATGGTTTTAATGTTTCAACACACTCTTCGAATCTCACAATTGGTTAAAACAAGTGAAATCATTTTTATCTCTCATTTGCTTTGTGCACAAAGTCACAAATTGAGCATGAACATCACAGGGAGCTCTAAGAGGGTGACCAAGTGGCTCCTGACAAGGTGGACGATGTGGTGCTAGGGGAGGATGTGACGCAACGCAATGGTGGGGGTATGATGATGACGATGATAGAGGAAGGGTGGAGTGATGGTTCGTGGTTATGCACACCTAAAGGCAGGCGATTTCCACGATGGTGGTGGCTCAAGGACCAAAACGCGACGATGACAATGGTGATCGAATAGTAGTGCTAAGGGATTCCCAGTGGTGACAATGGTGGTCGTGGAGGCTAACGAGAAGCAACGCCTCTTTCCATTCTCTGTTGTTTTTTTTTCTCTTTTTTTTTCTGATAATGGTGGTAGTGTTTTCTTTTTTTTTTTTCCTCTTCTGGTTCATAGTGTTGGGGTTATTTTTGTTGCTCAAAGAATTATACAATGGAACCATACAACTGGCTTGGTCTACAATGAAGAAATTTATTCAATACTAGTTTTGTCACTGTTGGGGGTTGCTTTGTTTGTAACTTAGTTTGTTATTGGTATCCTCTGGTTCTTTGTTTATCCTATATATGGTGTGGGTTTAGTTCTAACTTTGGACATAAATATCAATTGTGACTTTGGAGCCTATATGAGATGATGCAATAATTATACAGAAGCTAAAAAATATGCAGAGTTACTCTCTAAATTGATTCTAGAATTTCTCTTTGAAGGATTTTGCACTACTATAGACTTATCAAAGTGATCATTTTTTTTTATAGCTATAGTAGGTGTATTAGCTTAATAATTGGGTGTGCGATTGTTTGTTGGTTATCCTTGATTGGGCTCATGTTACTTTTAAAAATATATTTACCAAATAAATTTTTGTTTTATTGTTTTAAACATTTGTTTTTAAAAACAATTAGCCAAACAGGTTTTTTACTTTTTATCATTAAAAAACTACAATATGAGTAAAGTTACCAAACAGATTTTTTGGTTTTCTATTTTTTAAAATTAAATATAAACTTATTTTTTAGAACAATTTTATAAAATAAAAATATAAAAATATTTCCAAACAGCCTCTCTTTGGGAACTTTTTATTTTGTTTTTAGAAGGTCAACTTCCTAAAAAGTCAGTGCGGAGCTCCTCAGATGACTGAAGCAAATGAAAAACATAGGCCCAGCCCAAAATGTTACACTATTGGATTTGAGTGGCCTAAGTTGATTATTGTTTTGACCCAAAACAATGTGTTATTATTAAGTGGGCCTTTAGTTGACCCAAAATATTTGCAAATCAAGAAAAGATAAAAAAAAAAACCCGAAGTAACACTCTTTATTCTGCATGTAATAAACTAATAATAGACTAATAGTTCATGGTTTGGGCGAAGAATACGTAAAT
Organism: Dalbergia oliveri; assembly: GCA_030441495.1. Lineage (NCBI taxonomy): Eukaryota > Viridiplantae > Streptophyta > Magnoliopsida > Fabales > Fabaceae > Dalbergia > Dalbergia oliveri. The sequence continues at coordinate 49,700,968 of JAMLFY010000001.1, read as the reverse complement.
GCATTCATATAAGGAAATTATAAATACCACCACAATAAGCTTGTCTCATCCATCACCATTAACACATGATTGGATTCAAATGACATGTCATCCCTAACTCGTACGTAATGACTGACACATGTTGACGTGTAAAGAAAATTATAAAATAGTTACCTGTATATATATATTTTAACTCACACCACTTCGAATTTTAATTAATAATCAAACCTACGTAATTGAGAATCTACGTGTATTTAATCACTAAATTATACTTACCAAAACAAATTCTAACTTACCCAAAAAAAATCAATAAATTATTAATAACTATTGCAATGCCCACCTCAATTACTTTTTGATTAAGTTAATTGTTCATTGAATAAATTTAATAGTTAATTAATAGATATTATCTGAAATAACTTATAAAAAATACGTCAAATACGCTTCAATATCATTAGTTAAATGACAAATTACACTCACCTCTTTGAATTTGTGGAAATATAACAAGTCTCTCATTTACTTATCTAACCTATACTCACTTTCTCTAATGACATTAACTATTAATATTTTTTACCTAAATTATTATTGATTTTTCAAAAGTGTCCTTATTTTTATCCACTTTTTTTTTCAAACAAATCAAACCCAATGTTCTCTTCAATTGCCAGCATTCTAGCACAATGTCCATGAAAAGTTTTGCTTCCATCAATTTTCAAAAAGGGTTTTTAGGGTTTCATTTGAAAATTTTCAAGTTGAAAATTACATATCAAGAAGGAGGTACTGGCATTAATGGTTTTTGCTTGCATTAATTTTCAAAACGACGAATAAGAACTTGTGTCACTAGAACCCTTAAACTATACAACTCTATCTTCATCTCAGCCTTCATCATCGGTACAATGGCATCCTCATTGCGCGACCTTGGCGTGGCGACGAGAGCAAGGCAGTGGGTGCAACAACGTCAACGTCAGAAGGGTTGGACCACAAGGTGGCGACGGTCTCAATGCCGATGTTGTTGCTATTGAAGCAAGAAGCGAAAACGGAAGATGAGGGAAGGGGAAAGGGATCAAAATGACTTCGTGTCGAGGCGATGGTAGGTGAAGGAGTGCTAAAATAAGGATCTAAAGTTCTGAATGGCATTCAAAGGAGGGAGGAAGCTGTTGTGTCGTTTTTAGGATTTTTTTTTCTTCCTCCTATGGAGAAATAGATGAAGGAAGAAATGAGATAAAAGTGAGGGTGTTCCTGGAAAATCAATAATAATGTAAAGGGAAATGCTATAGAAGAGAAAATCGAACGAACCTGCCAGAACTGGGTTAACCAGGAACTGATTGCCTGCCAGTTAGTTAAGCACCTGAAACCGAATGGACTCAAACTGATCAAGAACCAGTTAAAACCAATCAAAATCGGGAAACCATGGACTCCCATTTTCTCGTCCCTAGTTCGAGTATTTGACCTAAAAGGAAAAATGGCAAAACGTTACCTCCGCTTCACGCCACCTCCTTGCCACCTCATTAGATCTGATCCACGCTCATCAGGTCATCCTCTCCCTGAGGTGAAATTGCTGTTGCTCACCTTACGCTTTGCGCTCTTGCTTCGGGCTTTGCTTCTACTCCAGCGCCGTTTCGGGCTTATGCTTTTGGCTTATCGCTTCTGCCTCACCCTGCTTCCGCTCTCGCTTCAGTTCGCTTTACTTTTGCTTAAAGAAAGAGGCTTGGAAACCAGGCAATGCTTCTTTTCTTTTTTAATCTTTTTGTTTTCTTGGTGGGACTGGGATTACAATGAAATGGGAAAGCAATGAAATGGGACCCTGCCAACAAATATCCAACTTCTTTCAATGTTGAGCCTATACATTAGCCCATTATTAATTTTACATTTTTTGCATTTTCATTTTACTTTATTTTATGTTTGAGCCTTTTGAAATCTAAGATATCTATTTTTTGGGATGAGTGTCAGCATTTACATTTAAAAAATAAATGTAATTATTTAATTAAATACGTAAATATAAATACTTTATTGTATTCTAGTTGAATCAGTTTTAACCTTTAAACCTTTAACCAATAACCTCCTTTACCCAGTCTGGTTTTCTCTTCATGGGGAAATGCTAATAATTGATGTCATTAGAGAAAATGAGTGTAGGTTAAACAATTAGTAAGAAATGAGTTGCATTTTCACAAACTTCAAAGGAGGTAATTGTAATTTACCCTTAGTTAAATGAGAACAGTGCATTTAAGAGGTTTACTGAGGTTTTAGCTTTCATCACAAATTTTTAAAAATTCAGTTAAAAACATTTGCTATATTATTCTGTTATTCTTGTAATATAATCAAGATACCTCCTCACATAATTGGCTTTATCCCAAGAAGTTATTACCGTCAAAATATTGCAATAACCCAGATAAACATTGGAGTTACAGTCTTGTTATTAGATTTGGTACAATTACTTTTGAAATATAATTAAATTCAAAAGATTTAATTTTAAAGATTCGATTTTTAAAAAAAATTATTTATATTTAAAAATTATGTTAAAAGAAAGCAAGTTTAAAAGAAGATATTGCAAAAGAAAATAAAAATAACTATAGTAGAAAACTGTGGTTAAAATTTATTTTCCTCGGTACATGTTACTTTTTGCATAAAGCAAAAAATTGTCCAAACACCATTACTTCTGTACAACTTTTTTCGGGTAAGACCAATAGGTACTTGATACCAGATCAAACGCGCTATTATAATGGTTTGATTTGAGTTTTTAATTTTTATTTTCAGGTTTTTAGAATTTATGAAGAAAAATTTAAAAATTTTAAAAACTACAAATTTCAGTTTTTAAAATTTTTAATTTTTCATTCATAAATTCTGAAAAATTAAAAATAAAAACTAAAAATCCAAACTAAACAGTCTCTCAATCTTTGATTTTTTTTAACTTTTCAAATACGTTCTTCATATTTCTTTTTTAAAAATTGCTGAATGAGAACTAAGTTACATTTTTCCAAAAAAAGGAAATTAAACTTTCTACATTTATACAAATGAGGCAATCAATATCCCAGTAGAGAAATTGATCCAACTTTTGGAAAGTTGCCATTGCAGACTTTAAGTAATTAACAATGGACATAAATTCTACATTTCACCCTGTGCATAGATTAGGATTATGGGAGAACAATAACTATTGCCAATCATGATCCCAAAAATATAATTTAATCTGTTGTAACACGGAGACAATGAGAAAGAGACACATACATGAAAACGAAGGAACAACTACCAAATAAAAAAATAAAGCAATCCCAATATATAAAAAAATTTACATAAGAACAGCAAAATTTTGCTTTCAAATCAACAAACAAAATCTTTTGTTTTTACATATCCTTTTGGCGATCAATGCAAATTGCATAGCCTTCAAGAAAAAAAGGAAAAAGAAAAAAAAATCAAACCATCACTTCTTCACGAGTTCACATATTGACTTGATCATAATGGAGATCGTTCCCCAAAAAACACACGAAATCATCCATTATCAAGTCTCAAGAACCCAAAAATTCAGCAATAATAATTTTCATGGAGATATCAATTCAAAGCTATGTTCCCTACGGTAACGGAGCTGCAAGGAAATTTGCCTTTCCATCTGAAGCTTTTTTCTGAAATTAGCAATGAACATCTCTGCTCTTCTATCAATATCATCATCATCTGAAGGGAAGCTTATGGTTCTCTGAAGGCCAGGTGGAGAAGAAGAAGAAGAACCAGAACCCTCTGAACCTGTTTCGTCGGAAGAACAAAGCTTCAAGCCGGGTAGATCGTTGAAACTAAGGTGGCGCTTGCTCAGAGAACCGTGGCGGATCATGTTTGCAGCATGCCACATGCGGCTGAGTATGGTGGAGCTTAGGAGAAGCCTCAACTTTTACACCGCCGTTCTGAGGCGGCTTAGCAGAGGCTTCTTGTTCTGCTTCTGATGATTGTGCGTGCTCATGTTATGTTACTCAGAATTGTTGTGGTTTGTCTCAATGTAAATTAATGTATGTTATTATTGTTGGTTGGTAGAGAATTATATATTGATGCATGAATAAGGATCAATATATCTATATAGATATAAATAGGAAGGGAAGGGTGGGGAAGTTTGAATTTTATATAAGGGAGCGTGGTGGATTGACTAACAAGGAACTTGTTGGGGAAGGATGTGCTTGATCACTTTTCGTGCATGAATGGATTAGCGTGTAATGTAACCGTGTAAGTGAGATAGCTTCCTGTTGAAAACTTGGGTCTTGTTGACATATCAGCATTGTCAAAAGTTTGATTGTTTCTTACTTTTCTTTTAGTCTGCTTTGTATTGACATAGTCACAGCCTTAGCCGCCATAATGCAAATCAAATCAAAATCAAAACTTTATACATATATAGTAGCTAGTTTTACATGATTTCAGATTTCATTGGGTCTTAAATTGGGATAGATTCATATATGTATGCAATGAATAATATGCAGTTTAATCAGTGTTTAATTATGTAAGAAAAATGCTAAATCATATCCTTTTTGGGTACAAATCTATCGGTTATCTGTTTACCCTTTTTAACCTTATTTTTCCTACCTGATCAAAATTGTCCTGTCAGACGCTCCTGCTGTTTGTTATGCAAAAACTTTCACATCAACAAACATTCCGTCATTGAAAGCCCGAAAGCCGCAATTTATTACCACGTAGTAAAGCTTAGCTGTCAACATGACATGTTTCCTTTTTTTGTGCCAGCTGGCATGAGCTTGTCCAGTTCGTTCTTTTGGTCAGCGTCCCAGTCGCTCTAGTGTCGCAGACTCGCAATTAAATTATGAAGGAGCAATCGTGAGCTCGTTATGTTGGAGTGAATAGCCCAAGTTCAATCAACGTAGACACTGGGCCTTGGTGGGTTTGTTTTGGTTAAAAGAGTTTGTCAACTTTCAGTAGCCCACACTAATACATTTTAGAGAAGGAAATCTGACCAAAGAAAAAAAGACAAGGATATACATAGACTGGCCCCTCTACCTCTTATCCATAGCATCCATTAATATGGTCCAATAGGTGGGGTTTTCATCCGTTGACCCAAAAAAAAATGGAATTTTATTTGAACTCATTTCCTTGCTCCACAAAAAGGAAAACTCATGACTTATCCAACTCACCGTCTTAAAAATCAAGAGAGCACTAGAGGCGTGGATCCGACGGTAGGGTTATCTGCCCCTGTTATAGGTGCTCCTCGGTTTGAGCCTGCCAGTAGAGCTGGGAGGCTGTTGTGGAACCCATCACCCCTTGCCACGCGACCAAAGAAAAATAGTAATAAAGAAAGAGCATTAGTTGAAGACACTGCTGTCCAAAGATGAACCTCAATTTTTTGAGTGGGTGTCAAAAGAGTGCAAAAAAGCGACTACATATATCAGTACTCATATATAAAAATAAATGCACATGTTAAAAGCAGAGTTAGTAAGATAATGTCTAATTTGACCCAACACCAGGTACATTATTATGTTACCCAATTCGTGGTAATGAAGTTAGTTAAACTTCATTAATCTGTTGCTGGTAGATGTTAGTTAGTTATAGCTGAATTAGATCATTCTCGGAATAGACAGATTACAAGCTTATCAGAGCTATCTGGCAAAGTGAAGTAGCTCTACTACGCGCTCTATCCTCGTGTGCATGTCAATGAGTCCCTTACACTTGTCATTTGGTTCCAGTCATTATTAAGGGACATAGACAAAGTGACTACATGTAGTATTAAGTCAAAATTGAAATTGTATCTTCATAACCTCGTTAAGTTGAGCTAAAGTGGGTATGAGGATATATATGATTTCTCACGGTTTTGGTTGGTGACCGAACTGGGAAAAGCTCAAGAGATAGAAGGAAAACAAGTTATTAATTGAATCAGCCATATATGAGTGTAGCAATTGACATTGTATGAGGGAAACCGGCACAACTTTCTTCTTGTGACTTGTGTGGACCGAGTAAAATAGGATGATTGGACACACACAAGCCAGACAACCCACCATGCCTTGATTATTCTTCCATCTCCTATCTCTCTCTTATGTTTTAATAATCATATCTATACTATAATAAAGGAAAGAACCTTCAATTAAGTATACTTCATACATCACGTTTCTTTCGTAACATAATGGCACTGAACGATATTTTCCACTAGTTTGGAATGTGATTCATATTTTGTTTCTTTCTTTAATTGAAGGGTGCTCAAGACCAATAATCTTTTTCTAATTTTCTCTCGTATACGTTCACGCTTTCCTTAATCGACAATAATAGACAGATTTCGGTTGGCGAACAGCTTCCAAGAATTGAAAGGATTTTCTGAAACCATTCTGGTTGGTAATCGGGCTTGCTTCATGTACAAGAAATTTGTAGAAATTTTGCTTTACGTACAACAAACAAAAGTTTCCATATATACTCGATGCTCCAAATCTGGACAGTATGCTCGCTCTGGATATGGATCCCTGCACTCTTTAGGAGAAGAAAACATAAAAAGACTATAAGAAGAGCAGCTCGTGACCTCACCCATCCACTTATTAAACTAAAATTTCAAAATGTAAAATTATCATGTAATAAAACAAATTTGCAAGCGAGGATCTTGTACAGTTTTGAAATAATCGCAGATTATTATAGTCTTTATGTATTCAAGGAGTCTACTTACCTAATAACAACAACCTGTTATTGTTCTGTGCATTAATGAAGAACTTCGTTAAAAATTCACATAGACTATAATTGAAAACAATAGATGATACAACTGCGTACTGTCCAGACTCCAAATTAAACTGTATGTTAAGAAAAAACTAATATAACTCGGTCCCGGCTCTGTTTTTATACGGTTGGGATCAAGCCAAAAAAAATCAGCACACATCAATCCGGCGAATGAGAATCCTTGCTTCTTTCTTATATTCCAAAAAGAATCAGCACACATCAAATAATTTTGGAATGTGGTCCCGTGCTTTAGTTGGGTCGAACGTTATTTTCATCGCAAGTCGATACATAAGCCCAATAGAGGCATCACAAAGTAGTGACGTTTATTGGGACTCAATGCAGCTGGAAATGGTATCAACCGGGTGGGAAATGGCAGTGAAAGAGAAATGGCATGGGAATACATGCATGACTTAAGCCTTTTCTATTTGTTTGGGTCGCCCTATTTCCACTACACTGACATTTTGGGTCTCGTTTCAACTAGAAAGCCGGCTATACTAATTGATTAGACTGGCTGATTTTGTTGGCCGATGCTATACATGTCTACGTACGTTCATTATACAATTATTCATGCGGCAATTTTCAGTTGGAATTGGTTGCATCCTCTTTGATATTTTTCTGCGCACGCATCATTTTTCAATACAATACCCCCTATCCATCTTCGACTGTGTTCAAACCACATGCTCATAATTAATCGTTTTTGGATCTTATCAAATTTTGTCTTTCTTTTGGTCTTTTCCAATATAAATTGCACTAACTTGGAAGAACATTAATTTTTGCAATCCTTCAAGCAATGAACTGTCTATTGTTTTTGGGGAAAAAATCAAGTAGAATATCAATCCCATTTTGCTAAATTAGTTAATTGCATTAACTTGTAAGCGGTGGCGCACGACCACAATATAAGCTATGGCTGGGAAGGATGACGCGATTATTAGGACAATACCACAAGGTGAAGTGGTTGGTGATTTGTTTCGTCTAGTAGTTAACACTATTCCAAAAATTCGTACCAGCCAGTTTCAGGTGAATGTCCAGCCTAGCACGCTATTTTTATGTTTCCAGCCAAACATTATTTTTTCTGTGTTGCCACCAATCCAAACATGCCACGTTTAGCAGTTATATACGCGTCCTTGCATGGTTGGAAATGGGAAGGGTTATTGCTTATTACGTGTGACAAGCCAAATCTCTAATTTTTTTTTTCAGGTATCGGATGCCGACAACAATGATAAATTTCTTCGAAGCAAAAGCTACTCTATCGGGTACATATCTAGCCACCAAATCCTTTCCATATACACCATCAAAGTTGGAACCTTTGACTAGCCTAAATCTTTACTCTAATGGGTCTATTTTAGAAATTTGACACCTTTAAATGAAAAGTTGATAAAATATAAAAGTAAATAACTAATTATCCTTGAATTATGTAGTAAGATCCTTACATAATATACATATAATAAAAGTTATTGATTCAAGAATAATTAGTTTCTTACTTTTATACTTCATCAACTTTCTTATTTAGATTCTTACTTGAGATGAGAATTGAGAAATCTTCATGGCATAATAATAATAATAATTTTTATTATAGAATTTGACATTTTTACGTTGAAAACAAATAATTCGATGATTTCCTTTGTATAGGATGCCAAACCACTTTAAACCAGCTGTTAGTCAACAAACTTCAAAGTTTGCTCATCAATCTTTGCTTTTCTAGATCTCAATTTGGAGAGCAAAAGTTACTCTTCTTAATTCTACACCAAAATAATCAAGCGTCACACAATTTGAATGAAATGAGAGTGGAATGCGTGATTGTGATTTGTGTATTATGAATGAAATGTTTGACAGATAACCAAAGTATAAAAGAATTGCAGAATGTAAAGTGTTTAATTGACAAATGTAAGTACAGTATAGAAAATGTAAAGAAATTAAAAGAAATATAATTCTAAGGAAGCAATAAATTGGGTTGAGAACAATTACTTAGAGACTCTTAACTCTGTTTGCCATCTAGGTGACATTTATAGAGTGGATGTGTGAGTAAAAATTCCAACCATTTTATAAATGTAGAGACCAGGATTTATAAACATCATAGGATTCTAAGATCTTCACATCCGCCTTTGGCTGTGCTCTAAGATGTTGTTCACGTGTCTTTGAAATTTTCAATTTGTCACATGCCTTCGTCATCAAATAATTACCACTTTGTCGTGTTTTTGCCAAGCCTTTGTCAGGAATCGCTAGACTTATTAACCATTGAAATACCATAGTCTGTGTCCTAGTGACCATCACGACGACCTTCTCCAACTCCCCAAATCTCTAAGTCCCTAAGCCACAAAATTATATTGTGATTAGTCGACTATTAGTCTTGGAACTTTGTTATTATCGGCTTGCCTATCCGGAGACTAAACTTTGCCATTGATTCTTGTCAACTTCGACCAATAAACTTCAAGTTTTTGTCAATTTTACTTCACCAATCACACTCTTTAGTCTGATATGTCAAACATTTCCCTATCAAAGATGTCGTGAGTCGAGCCTTCATGATGGCCCTTAGGCTACATAGGTCAAACGTTAGTATGTTCGACATGTTGACACTTAGTAGAATTTAGTGCTAATAGATAATAATAAAAGAGAAATCTTCATATATTTTTGGAGGATTGAATTATTTTACATCTTCGTCATTTGGCACTTGGTACGAGAATAAATTGGAAATATAATGATCAAAATTATGTGTTTTATATACTGATTGTATTTGGTTTAAATGATTTCAAATTTATCTTTCTAAATAAGTCAAAGTGTTGCAAACAAAAATTAATAATGTTTGAAAAGTTTTATCTCTATAATAATAGATTGATCCAACTAAATCGGATTAATTGAGTTTACAAAATTTCATCAGTTAATGATTTAGAAAACTAATTTATTTATATACATTATCAATATAAAAATATTTTACACAGAAATTCAATTTTATATATATGTATTATCATACAAGTAAAAGAATTTGATTCAACTATCCATTAATTTAAAAGTTCTACAAATAAAAATACATGATTTAATAATAGTCTTTTATATTGTTAATATATTAAAATTAATTTTCGAAACCATTGATTTATTTATGCCTCTTTTTTATAAGATACGGGGCCAAAGGCCCAAATTGATATATTTATGCTATTGTAAAAGATGAAAAATAATATCCTACGTGTCATCCGCATCGATTTCATCCAATTACTTTTAAATTAGGGAGTGTTTCAATTATTTTAATTAAAATATAACTCGTGAAAAGAATCAAAAGAGGATAGATTGAAAAAATTATTAAATTAAACTTAGGTTGTTCCGAATCTGCACAATTCTAAAACTGCACAAGAAGATAATGCAAGAATGTATTGAAAGTTTAATTTAATTGAAATACACCGATAATGTAAAAAGTTTTAGAGTAAACCTACAAATTTAATTTCTTGAATGACAAATGGTCCCTAACAAAAAAAATTAATGTTGAGGTCCCTCATAATTATAAAAATAAGACATCATAAGTCTCCGCCTCACTTAAGAATCTAATGTGTCACTCATTTACGTAGAATGCAAATTATTAACCTACGTAGCATCCACTAATCCTAATCATCACCTATTTATTAAAACACACCCTTTAACTTTTGCAAATCCCTCCTCCAAAATATTCTAAAATTTCACAAATACCCCATTAAATCCAAACAAAGCCCTAAAACAGAGATTCTTAAAATTGTCTAAATATTCTAAAATTTCACAAATATCCCATTATTCAGAGGAGTCTTAAATTTTTTCCCATTTATACAGTAGGAAGCAACCAAAAGGAGATTCTTTCCTCGAAACATACGGGCAAGACCCCAGTTTTAACACCTGTTTTTGTTTTTTGTTTGTTTTCTGGTGTCACAATCAATTAAGGCTCAATGCCTCATACTTCATTTGAATTGAACGGTTAAACCCACTTGGAAAGCAGGTTCCAACCACAGCAAGGGGTCGCAAAACACGCCTGAAACGCTGAAGGATTTAGTGGAAGGCGAAGATAATAATGCACACCTATAACCGTTGCGCTGCCACTATTGTTGCGTTCACTTCACTTTCCGTCGTCACTTGAATCGCAACAGCATGATGCAACACTGTTATTGTTATAATAAATGGAGGAACAATAAAAGAAGAAGCTGGGGCTTTGTTTGGGTTTAATTAATGAGGTATTTGTGAAATTTTAGAATGTTTTGAAGGGATTTACAAAATTTAAAGGGTATATTTTAATAAATAAGTGATGATTAGGATTAGTGGGTGTCACGTAGATTAATAAATTCCATGCCACGTAGGAAATGGGTGACACATTAGATTCTTGAGTGGGACTTATGGTGTCCTATTTTTATAATTGGGGACCTTAACATTAATTTTTTTTTGTAGGGACTAATTTGTCCATTCAAGAAATTGTCAGGATCAATTTGGGATTTACTCAAAGTTTTATATATTTATCTAATCATATAATTAATGATATATCAGTAAATGTAACTACTTTCTATCTCATTACTTGAAAAGTTATATAAAAGAAGATATTTAATTGAATGATAATATAACTCTTTTACACTTATGCATTAAAATCAAACTCTTTAAGGTTACGGTAGTGATATTGGGAACAAATTAAATTTATTATTGTTCGATATACTTTAAAAAAAATACGGGATCCATTTTCTGATAGTATGTTATAGACTCTTGTTTAATTAAGTGAGTTGCAGAAGAAAATAAGTAGGAATATTAATTATTTCTATAAAAGTTAGACTCTTTAACATATTAACAATGTTATTTAAATCACATAAAATTCAAAGCATTCAACACCGAAAATACAAAAATATAAGAGACTTCATTTTTTTCCACATACTTCACTTTCAAAGTTCCATTTTTTTCCCTTAGACCTAAGAGTATATTTCATTTCAGAAAATAATTTTCAACTTTTATTTTTAATTATATTTTAGAATTTTATAAGTGAAGAAAATACTGAAAATTGAAATATGTAATTGAGATTAATTGATATGCAGGAATGGTGTAAACTCCTTTTATACGTTAACCAATTAAAACTCAACATATCAATAAATTGGTAAGAAAAATTATGAGGAAGTGATGCAATTACTAAAATTATAGTGATGTGTCAAGTTTTAATTAATTTATGTTAATTGTTAATGATGTAAAATGGATTAACACTGTCAATATATGCCAATTAATCTCTATATAGTTCAATATTTTTAGTATTTTTTTGTAAAATTAAAAGAAAAAATAAAAATAAAAAAATCATTTTCTAAAACCAAACAAAGCACTTAGATTATAAAATAATGAGATTTAAATATGTTTATTGAACCAAAAAAAAATACCAATAAATTCAATTTTCATATTCCACTGCTCCACTATAATACTCCCACTCATCACCTGCTTTGCACATCAGCTAGCCTGAACCAAATCCACAACAAAAAAAGAAGGGGAAAACTCTCGTCACGCAAGAAACTGCGAAACACAAAGGTTAGCATCACAACATATTATCAACAGAACACCACCTTCTCTGATTTCCCCTCCTCCACCCATCTTTCACCCCCACACACCATTCCCATCAACCAAGCAAAACAGACACAAAACAAACACACGAAAAAATGGAACCAACAACAAACGATCACGATGAGTTCATTTTCCGTTCGAAGCTCCCCGACATTTACATCCCAACACACCTCCCTCTCCACACCTACTGCTTCGAGAATCTTTCCCAGTTCAAGGATCGCCCTTGCCTCATCAATGGCACCACCGGCGAGACCTTCACCTACGCCGCCGTCGAACTCACCGCCAGAAAAGTCGCTGCTGGCCTCAACAAGCTCGGCATCGAGCAAGGCGACGTCATCCTCCTCCTCCTCCAGAACTGCCCCCAGTTCGTCTTCGCCTTCCTCGGCGCCTCCTACCGCGGTGCCACCGTCACCACCGCCAACCCCTTCTACACCCCCGCCGAGGTGGCCAAACAGGCCATCGCCTCCAACACCAAGCTCATCATAACGCAATCCTCCTTCGTCGAAAGAGTGAAGGACTTCGCAAGGGAAAATAACGTCAAGGTGATGTGCATCGACGCGCCGCCTCCGCTTCAGGGCGGTTATCTTCACTTCTCGGAGTTGACGGATGCCGACGAGGGCGACATCCCCGCAGTGAAAATCTCCCCCGACGACGTCGTTGCGCTGCCGTATTCCTCCGGCACCACGGGGCTCCCGAAAGGCGTGATGCTAACACACAAAGGGTTGATTACGAGCGTGGCGCAACAGGTTGATGGAGAGAACCCGAACCTGTATTTTGACTGCAACGATGTTCTTGTGTGCGTGCTTCCGCTGTTCCACATTTACTCGCTGAACTCTGTTCTGCTGTGGGCTTCGAGTTGGTGCCGCCATATTGATCATGCAGAAGTTTGAGATCGTTTCGCTGCTTGAGCTGGTGGAGAACATAAGGTGAGTGTGGCGCCGTTTGTGCCGCCGATCGTGTTGGCGATTGCGAAGAGCCCCGATGTGGAGCGGTACGACCTGTCGTCGATTCGGATGGTGATGTCCGGCGCGGCGCCCATGGGAAAGGACCTTGAGGACGCTGTCAGGGCCAAGCTTCCCAACGCCACCCTTGGACAGGTAATTTCATTTAATTAATTTAAAAGTATTATTATTTTAATACTAAAAATGGGTGTTTAATGGAGTTTGTGTCTTAATTTGATATTTTTTTAGATATTTGAATAACATTTTTATTAATTTAATTTGATTTAGTTACTCGATATTTATTCAATAATGGTGGGTTTGACTACTCTAAAAGAAGATGATTAATAAAGTAAGAAAATTAGAGATTAATTACTTTCAATTATTTAATAGAATCCATTTATACAATAAAAATTACTTTCTCTGTTCATATTTTCCACTCTATTAGTCTACTCACTTTAAAGAAATTCTATCCATTTCTTGTCAATTGTTCAGCCAAAATGGTAGAACACTATGAATTTCCATAATGATGGCATAGTTTTGAATATTTGAATAAACAAATAGAACGTATCAGATAATAAAATTCATAGTGAATAGAAAAACGTAATCTTTAATCAACTAATTCATTAAAAGTAAATTAGGCTTGCATACTAGTCAATAGAAAAAGGTAATACTATTTGGTAATTAGTTACAAAAAATTTTATATATACAATTTTTTAATAATGACTAATAAGCCGTCCGTAACATTATCCTTTATTTTTTTAAAATTAAAAGGAGTTAAGATTAATAGTAGTAATAATAAAAAAATCACACTGCATGTTTGCACTTGGATACTTTCTATAAATACTGCGCTAACCAGCAACCACACATGAGGATGAGGAGACATTAATTACCGGATGAAAAATGTTAAGACAATTAAAAACCTTATTGAAATTTTATTGTCAATATCATAATTGTTGATTTTAAAATGAATGAATATATTATTTTATTTTATTTTATCTAATAATTATCATAATTTTTATCAAATATTTTGGTAATATTTTTCTGATTTTGTAACATTATTCTTTTTGCACCACTTCTTGGTTTCCAATTCTTTTGCGTGCAAACATGGATTCTTTTCCATGTAAGTCTATTTTTTTTCTCAACAGTCCCTTGAAAAGAAAAATTCTATTTAAAAAAAGTACTGAATCATACGAAATACTTAACAATAATGAATTTGTGACTTAAACGTATCATGTTATATATATTTTTTCTTTTAATCCCACCAACCCATGATTTGTCGATTACTCATCTAATGAATTGTTCTCCATCCTTTATGAGTGTCACCATTTTTCATTTTTATTTGTGAGCGTCATGATTTGTTCATGAAGGATTTTAAAATAATTCATAGGAAATAGCAAACCTCTCATTTAAATGACTATCACTTTTGCTAGTAGAAAATGGAGCTAAAATGAATGGGGGGATGCATTTTTCAACAGAAACGTAAAGCGAATTAATGTGTTCCTCGTTTTCTGGATAAACGAGAAAGCGAACAACGTTAGTACTACATCATAATTGTATGATGAACAGCATCAGAAATCCGTAAATTCGGCGTGTTTTTTCTATAAAGTCCACTCTGCATTAAACATGAGTGATCAATATTACAAAATTGTCCTCACGTTCACATCACAGGAAGCATGAGGATAGAAAGAAGGGAAATATAGTTAAGAAATAGGCCAATGTGATTTTAATATTTAAAATTAAATATTCAATTAAAAAACATACTCTACTATATTATTATTAAATATGATAATAACTTTTATTTTTTTATTAATCTATCACATCAAATTATAATAAAATATATCAACGATGTATGATAACATTACTGTAAACATGTACATGCTCCAGGGTTATGGGATGACAGAAGCAGGCCCCGTGCTTTCAATGTGCTTAGGGTTCGCGAAGGAACCTTTCGAGGTCAAATCAGGTGCATGCGGGACCGTCGTAAGAAATGCAGAGATGAAGATCGTTGACCCTGAGACTGGCGCTTCCCTTCCGAGGAATCATGCTGGTGAGATTTGCATCAGAGGCAACCAGGTTATGAAAGGTACGTAAAGTCTTGTATATATATATATATATATATATATATATATATATATATATATATATATATATATATATATATATATATATATATATATATTATAAGTTAAGGAACTTAATTAATTAATGCATGATGACGGGTATATATATATATATATATATATATATAATATTCTAAGATCACTATTAAGATTACAGATATTAATTAATAAACAATGGCACAAATCGATGCATGAAGAATGTTTCAAGCTTATATATATTATAAAACATACTTGAATATGAACTCGCAAATTAAATAGATATATGGTGAAATGCTATTCCATATGTAGCCTAGGCTTGAAACAAATTGTAGGGGGTATAAATACATTACCGAAAATCAGTGCCGCATGAAGTAGGTAAATGGGAACTTATAATACTTCAGACTTTTGTATGCCTAATCAAATAGTCTGAACTGTTTTTCATGAGTTTCCTGTGACCTATCGTCTTATTACTTGCTAATGTTAAACTAATACTATTTCATCAATTTGGTTATTTACGCACCAAACACTAGAAAGCGGTCTTTATCAAAAGTTGGTGGGCCATTTTTAATCCATGGCAGCAGGTGAAATTGCGTACCCGTAGTAAAAAATTATGTCATATATTTTGGTTTAAATAAATATATTGCATAAATTATAACAATATAAAAAAATTTATGTTATCATCTAATAATATAAGCTTATTTTATTCAATACGATATTCAACTATATTTATCAATATAATAACATATAATTGAATAATATTAGTTGAGGTTGAGTCCATAACCTAATGATTATGATTATCTCCTACACCTTGTTAAAATAATAATAACAGTAGTTAAATTTTGGCTAGTTGAAGTTAAACTTGCCTCTATATAAGCTGTTGTGAGTTGGAAGATTGGGATTGTCAAATGGAATAAGTCAGAGTTTAAAGACTGAGAAGTATAAGATTATTGCCTATCAATTAGGTTTTGATAGAAGTAATAAAGTATTGCTGATAATTATGTAATTCGTATCACTTCTGTATCTGCCAAGTGACATATATATACAACATAGTTGTTATTGATAATAGTTGCATTCACATCACCTGAGATATGTTTGTAATTTATTTTTCCCAATTTTAATATTACGATTGACTTTTTTTATATACAAAAAATTACAATTGACTTTAAATAAAAATAAATAAATGAGAACATATTTGTATTGATTTTCCATGCAGACAAGAGCTTGAAAAATTAACATTGTAACTAAGAAAAATAGAATTAACCTTTTCTTTTGACAACACGAGAGGCTATAGTAATGTGAAAATAAGCCGTGCATGATTTATACATAATTTCTAAAACTAAGAAATAAAGTATTTGATATGAACAAATCTCTCAATAGGGATTATGTAATTCTACTTTCATAATTAATTAAGATGATATATTTTTGGGTCTTGAGTACCTTGAGATGCACTTGGAGAGTTTGGGCAAATTAGAAAGGTCAGTTGAGAAAAATATTGAATATGATTAGATCATTCGCCCCTGAACAAATATGCAAAGTTGAAATCAGTCGCTTCCAAACTACTCTTTAGGCGACTCAAGCAGCATACTCTAGATCTCCACCAAACATTAGAGCATGCATGCATGTAACCATTTTTATTTACACTTTTGTTTTTCTACATATTTTAAAGGTATGAATTAGATAACATGTATCGATTCTACATTTAAGATATATTTGGTTCAAAGGTAAAAATTGAGATAAAAATTATATGGATGAATTTGATGTATTATTTTATAAATAAAATTTATTCATGTAATTTTTATGTATACTTTTACTTCTCAACTAAACATATCCTATCAAGTCAATATATGAAATCTTTGTCAGATATATAATATTCACTTACTAAATTCAACCATAAGTATCTTACTTTAAAACAATAAAAGTATCTTACGTCTCCGCACGTTATTATAACTTTTTTCCAACAACACTATAAAGCGTGGAACTTTATAGCATCTGCGTATTAGTCGTACTTAGTTGTGGCATGTTTGGCTAGGTTACCTAAACGACCCAAAGGCCACAGAAAGGACTATAGACAAAGGGAGATGGTTGCACACAGGTGATATTGGATACATCGATGATAACGATGAACTATTCATCGTTGATCGGTTAAAGGAGTTGATCAAATATAAAGGATTTCAAGTGGCTCCTGCTGAGCTCGAAGCCATGTTGATTGCTCACCCAAATATTTCTGATGCAGCTGTTGTAGCGTAAGTTCTATACCTCATAATTTATTTACTTTTGGATCCTCTCTTCTTTAATTTTTTTTTTCCTTGTTTATTTTGTTTGAATGGATCCTGATGGCCTCATTGGTTTCAGCATGAAAGATGAGGCCGCAGGTGAGGTTCCCGTTGCATATGTTGTAAGATCAAACGGATTAAAGGTCTCGGAGGATGAAGTTAAGCAATACATCTCAAAGCAGGTGATCCTTTTGGTTAATTGCCTTTCAACATCCAAACCAAAATAAAATTAAATATTGGGTCACAGTCAAGAGTGGAGTAGATAAGTGATAGTGATATTAGAGAGTGCAGGACCACTTACTTAGTACTTAATGTAGCCTGCGTGAATTATTTTTGATCCCTCAAATAATTAAAAACAATTAACTTTTTAATTAATCCTTATAATTATTTAATGTGAGTCAAATTAGTATATGAAATATGAATTAATCAAATTAGTCTCTCAAATAAATTCAATTCAATCACATTAGTTCTTTTAAACTTAAAGTAATATTATTTTTAGGAACTATTTTAATTCAAAATTTAAAATTTGATGGACAAATTTGATTTTTTTAACATAAATTAACTTAACTCACATTTTGTAATTTTAATAAGTAAAAACTTAATTCTTATTTTCAGATATTAAAATTACTCACACCTATAATTTCATAAATGAAAATCAAAACTCACTATGATACTGTAATATAATCTCAGGAAGTTTTACTACATTCACAGGAAATAAGACCTGTGCGTTACATGAGTTTAATAATATTTTAATTTGTGATTATTGCTTTTAATAAAATAAATACTGTTAAGAGAAAGTTGTGATAGTAATAAAAACTGGATATAGTAATAAGAATTTGTTGACTTTTTGTTTAATTGTTTTACACAATAAATCTGTTTAAATCTACTTATTAGGAGAGAAGTAATACTTATTTTGGTAAATAAGTACTTTAAAATATTTTTAGTTGTTTGTTTGTGCTTAAAAAAATAACTTACAAAATAATTATGTTTCTACATATTTTGATGAGTCGATGTGCTATTAATTTTTTATTTTAATATAAAATATTAAGAAAATAGCAAAAGCATAGCATACAAAAAATGAAGTCAATTACGTAGTTAAAAATATTCTTGACATTTTTTTAGAATAACAGAAGATGCCCTCCTAACTTCACATTTGAAATCTCACCCATTGCTAAACATTTTTAGGAAAACTTAAATGTAGACTTAATTCAGTCCCTATAAATACAACTATAGATAACTTTGATTACATCCACGGACTCTAATTACAATAAAAATAATTCTAAAGTTTTACTTATTGTGGTTAAGTTAAATCACTTAATATTACTTACGATCATCTCTCAATGTTATATATTATTTATTATTTACTAATCAAATGCAATATAATATTAACTTAGTAAGGAATTTAAAAATTGAAACAGGAAAAGAAAAATGCATGTTATCCCCTAGAAGGTATATGCACTTTAGCTTCCACTTTTTTGTTTTAAGTGCAAATTGAATGTTACACTTTCTCAAATGTGCATTAGTTTTCATCATTTTGTTAAATTCTCATTGATTGTTGGTAAAATATAAGGCTCTATTTGGTGTATCATATAGAGTAAAATCTAATAATATTAGATATGATAATACAAGGTCTGACAATATATTATAAATAATCTATTATATAAGTTTTTATACTATCTATTATTTAGTGTGCCATATGAAGGTAGGCGGACGGTAACTAGCTAGTGGGTGGCTGGCTACTACCTTAAACTTTATTTCATATACAACTTGATACCTTAAACTTTCTTGAACATGTATGTGCCGTTTTTATTAATAATATATAGATGAAAAATTAAACAAAAGGTTGATTTGCACAATTAAAAAACATTAGGAGTTGATTTGCACATTTTCAAATTCTAGGGATAAAGTGTATATGACTTTTTTTTCAGTGGACAAAGTGTTATTTTTGTTAGAAAATATTTTATTTGTATTATTTAAAAAGAAATTTAGTTTTACATTTTCTTAAAAAATAATAATTAGCTATCAAAATTAAAATTACAAAAGTTATATTATGAGTTATCAAATTAATGTAATAATTAATACTATAATCTTATAAAATTTGATGATAAAAAACTAACATTGATAAATGAAACTAAACAAAATATTAGAAGAAATATTTTTGAGGATTTATGCTCACTTTTTCTTTAAACTTGACCACTCAATAATTTCAAAATAAAAATATTTTTTTAAAAAAATATCTTTTTTAAAAAACTTAAAATTGGAATCATAAAAAGTTTTGGCATCACGAGCTAAAAGATTTATGTAGTTATTTAAATTTTAATCTAATTAATTTAGAAAAATAAAAGATAAATATTCATTTGCAACTAAATCATAACCAAATTGTGTCAATTTGAACTACAAATTACATTATTATTATAATCATATAATTGTTGTAAATTAAAATAAATTTGACTACAAAGTATAATTAACCATGTAATAATTAATAGAGCCTTTTGTTTTAGAATGAGAGTAGTGAATATTAATAATTGAATTTTATATTAATTATTAAAATTAAACACAAAAAATCATGTAAATTTTTAAAATAATCATATGGTTATTAAATAACATTTAATCTTATTTATTTATTTATAATTATACGATTCAGATTTAGTATTATCATTTTCATAATAAAATAATAAATCACTCATATCACATGAACTAATAATGTTTAAATTCCCATCACTATACTTGCATTTAAAATGAGGACGATATTTGCTGGGGTATCGCCTGTTGTTCCCTGAAGTGACGCGCTATTTTATTTTTTTATTATTTTATTTTTATGTTGAAAAGTGCTGAAAAATTGAAAATGTCTTGACGGGAGATTGGACTGGAAGATTTTCTCCCTTTCTTTGAGCAGCTAACAAATAGCAATACTGTTATGGGGCTAGATCCCACTAAAAGAACACAAGAAAAAAGGAGACTAGGCTAGAGTTAAAGTGATGACCAAAAGCCCAGCCCCTTTATATCTTAAAAATGGATTACGGACCTTGTGACCTGATAGACTTAAAAATGAGAGATTCTCCCTCAAATGGAACTAATAGTGAAGGGACTTCATGAAAATAAAGAATCTCATGAAGGATCAAGTAAAAAGGAATCTTGAGGAGTTCATTTCCTTTAGCATAACATGGAGCATGATAGAGACTAAACTATGGCATCCTTGACACTCTTTATAGATTGTCATATGCTTGGGAACCCTATCATGCATCTTGATCCCCATGCAATGAGTTTGTCCTTATGTGTGGGAGTTTTCCTATATAACAAAGAGGGAGAAAGAAGAAATAACACAAGAAGTGCAGTTAATCATATAATTAGTTATAAGTGCAGTTAATAAACGGTTAACTAAACCATGGTTAATCTACTCTCATATATATAGGCCTTGTACATATTGATTAGATCAGAATATTCATTTCTCATCATTCACTCTAACTCACCTTCAAGCATCTCTCTCTCTCTCTCTCTCTCTCTCTCTCTCTCTCTCGCTCTCGCTCTCACTCTCTGTGCAACACGCTCTCATACATGCATGGATTCTGAGTTTGTTATGGTATGAGAGCTCCGCCCACATCGCTCGAGAGTGTGTTCAAGCATCAAGTGGTTGTTCGAAGCGTAATCTCACTTCTTCTCCAATTCGATTTCGATTTCGCTTTTCTTCTCAATTAAAATTGTTTTCGATTCTTCCTTTTGATGTTAATGGCGAATCAAGGTGAAGTAATTTTCCCGAAAAATCAAGTAAATCATGATCAGAGACAAGCTCAACGGATAAGTCCATTGCTCGATCCGCGAGTCCGTTCTTCTTACATTCGAGTGATGCACCTGTTTGGTGCTAGTTTCAAGTCCTCTCATGGAGACGAATTATCACATGTGGTCTAGAGCCATGATAATGGCGTTGGAAGGAAAGAACAAGCTAGGCTTTGTGGATGGATCCATTCCAGAACCTTACTGGAGATCTCTAGCCGATCTGGAAGAGAAATAATAAAATTGTACTCTTGGATTGCTAGATCCTTGAGTGTTGAGATCGCACATAGTGTGATGTTCCATGACAAGCCTCAGAGCTTTGGCTGAACTGAATCGTTTCTCCCAAGGAAATCATACACGCATTGCTCAATTGCAGGAGGAATTATACTCCTTGAAGCAAGGTAACCTCTCTGTTACATTATTTACACAATTGAAAATAATTTGGGGAGAGTTAGAAAATTTTAGGCCGATCACTAGATGTCCGTGTGGCCTTCAATGTAAATGCAGAGGTTATAGAGAACAAGATCGAATCATGAGATTTTTGCAAGGTCTGAATGATCAATACTCTAATGTTAGATCTAGATTCTGCCATGAATCCATTGCAGCCATAAACCAAGTGTTTTCTCTTGTTCAACAAGAAAGGCAACTAGTTAATGAAGGAATGGAAGAACAAGTTGTGGCAGCGATTAATGGTGGTAATGGCAATTTTAAGAAATTCACAAAAGGAAAATTTCAAAAAGGAAAGGTGTGTAGCTTCTGAGTAAATAGGACACACTGGATACATGCTTTAAGAAGCGTGGCTATCCACCTAACTTAAATTTCAAGAAGAATCAAACCTCGGATATGAATAACATCACCTAGAAGAATGTGAAGATGAGGATGATGATATGTCAATACAGGAAAATAAACAACAATCTAATGGTTTCACTTTGAACAAAGAGCAGTATGACATGTTAATGGCCTTGTTTCAGCAAGCTTCACTCAGCCAACCTACTTCATCCACTTTCCAATCCCCAAGTGGCCAATCAAGTTTCTCATCCAAAACAATTTCACCAAATCTAAACCAGTTCAGGTATCTTAGCCTTTAGTATAGGTTGTGATAAATCCTCTTGGCTTCTAGATACTTGGTGCTCTGATCACATATCCACATCACTCACACACTTTAGCTCCTATAGATCATTTCCTGGTACTCCATTATACCTGCCAAATAGAGAAATATATGGCAACAATTGTAGGTTCTCTATGTTTTTCACCTGAGTTGGTTTTACATAATGTCTTATATGCACCACATTTTCTATTTAATTTGATATCAGTACACAAACTTACCACAGGTTCTAATTGCCATGTTAGATTTAATGACAATTTGGGTGTAATTCAGGACAAATTGACTTTGAAGATGATTGGCTTGCCTGGAGTTGGCAGCTTGTATGTGTTGAGGAATTCCTACCCCTTTGCTCCCTCAATAAATAATACCTTTGTACTTTCTATAACACTTGGCACTATAGATTAGGACATCCCTCCATTGACAAAATTTCCATTATGCAAAAATATTATCCTTGCATTCCTGATATGACATGTAATAATGAGTGTGACATTTGTCCACTAGCCAAGCAAAGAAAATTGCCATTCCCTGTTAGTGCGGTTAAGACTAGTAGACCTTTTGAATTATTGCATATGGACATTTGGGCCCTCTTCATACCTTCCATCCAAGGATATAAATACTTCCTTACAATAGTTGATGACTTTTCAAGATACACATGGGTCATATTTCTTAAAGCAAAATCCGAAACTTCAACTCACATTATGCATTTTATTAAAATGGTCAAAAATCAGTTTTCAAGTTCTGTTAAAATAATAAACTGATTCTGGTTTAGAATTTGGATTACAAAAATTTTACAATGATGAGGGAATTTTCCATCAAACTACCTGTAGAAACTCTACAACAAAATGGAGTTGTCAAACGCAAACATCAACATATTCTTAATGTAACTCGTGCTTTAATTTTTCAATCTCATATTCCAAAATCTTTTTGGCATTATGCAATTGCACATTCTGTATTTTTAATAAATCGCATGCCAATAAAAGTTCTTAAAAACAAAAGTTCCTTTTATTTATTGCATAATAAACATCCAGATTTATCATTCCTTAAGGCCTTTGGCTGCAAATGTTTTGCATCCACTCTTATTCAAGGAAGGAAGAAATTGGACCCTAGAGCTAGGCATTGTGTCTACCTTGGACATAAATTTGGGGTAAAAGGCTACTTGTTGTAACACCAAAACCAGGGAGTCTTCTATCTAGAAATGTCCATTTCAATGAATATATCTTTCCATTCATGCATTCATCCACATCCACAGATTGCATACTTCCCTCTAACTTTTCCCCTCCATTACCTATTACCCTACATGACCTTATCCCTCAATCACCTATGTCATCCATCCAACCTTCCTTCATTCCCAAGCCTATATGACCAGCCACTTCACAAACGCCAATTCCTACATCTAGACCCTTTCACCTACATGAACCATCTCTTCGCCGTTCCACCAGACCAAAACAACCACCAAGCTACTTAAAGTATTTCCACTGCACCATGCTAGCGCTAACACATCAACAACCTCAACATCTACACATTTCAGATATCCTTTATCCAATTATCTTTCTTATTCTGCTTTATCAACTAATCACAAGTCTTTTGTTTTTAACATTTCAACAACCACTGAGCCAACATCTTACAACCAAGCCGTGAAATCTGCTTGTTGGCGCCAGGCCATGGACAATGAATTACTTGCTCTTTCTAAACTGAAACTTGGGATTTTGTTGATTTGTCGCGACAAGGAAACAATAGGCTGTAAATGGGTATATAAAATCAAGTATCGTCTACGCACGTGGAATGTTACAAAGCCCATCTCGTGGCTAAATGATACACTCAGGTTAAGGGCTTAGATTTCAATGAGACATTTTCTCCGTTGCAAATTGGGAGTTCGCTTATTGTTAGCACCTGGCTGCATCTCAAAATTGGATTTTGCACCAGATATCAATAACGCTTCTTGCATGGTGAGTTGCATGAAGATGTTTACATGGAAGTTCCACAGGAGTTCAACCACCCAAACTAGGTCAGGTTTGTAAATTCAAGCGCTCCTTATATGGCTTGCGCAGGCAAGCCGCCAATGGATGAGCGCCTCTAAGGTTCTTTGTGACCCTGGGTATCAACAGTCTCAAGTGGACCACACTCTCATTAAGGCTGGATGGTAAATTTACCGCTTTGCTTATTTACGTGGATGACATGATTCTTGCTGGCAATGATGAACACAAGATTATCACAGTGAAGCATGAACTTGATTCTCTTTCAAGATCAAGGACATTGGTCCCCTGAAGTATTTCCTCGGCTTTGAAGTGGCCCAGTCCTCCAAAGGCATCTCCATATGCCAACGGAAATACACTCTAGAACTCCTTGATCGTGTAGGCTTGTTGGGTTGCAAACCTGCCTCTACCCCCATGTGTCACAAAACGAAGCTCTTACATGATGATGGTCACCCTTTTGATGACATACCCGCTTATCGTCACCTCATTGGTCACCTGCTCACTTGACCAACACACGTCCTGACATTTGCTTCGTCTTCACCCGCCTTAGCCAATTCCTTTCGAAGCCAATGGCCTCACACTATCAGGCTGCTATGCGCATCTTGCGCTACCTAAGGGATCCCCTGAGCTTGTCTTATCTCCGCCTCTGACTCCCCCATCCATCTAAAGTGGTTCAGCATTCAATTGGGCGGCTTGCCCCGATTCTCGTCGTTCCATCACGGGATATTGTATTTCCTCGGGAACTCCCTCATTTCCTGGAAGTCAAAGAAACAACCAACAGTGTTAAGATCATCTCTGGGCAGAGCATCGTGCCTTGCCGCTCCACGTGCGAAGTTAGTGGTTGACTACCCTGAATGATTTCGCGTACCATATACTACTCCGTTATGCTCTTCTATGATAACCGATCTACTCTTCATCTTATTGCCAATCCGTTTATCATGAGCGCACCAAGCATATTGAATTGGATTGTCATTTAGTTCACGACAAGGTTAAGCAAGGCTTGATCCACCTACTTCCTATTCGTTCTACATCCCAAGTTGAGACTTGTGCACCAAGCCTTTGCCGCCCAAGTCCTATCTTCAGCTTCATCCCAGCTGGGAATGATCAACATTCATTCTCCAGCTTTAGGGTATTGAACTATTAGATAGTTAATCATATAGTTAGTTAGAAGTGCAGTTAATAAACGTTAACTAAACCATTGTTAATCTACTCTCATATATATAGGCCTTGTACATATTGATTAGATCAATATTCATTTTCTCATCATTCACTCTAACTCACCTTTGAGCATTTCTCTCTCTCTCGCTCTCACTCTCTGATGCAATACGCTCTCATACATGCATGGATTTTGAGTTTGTTAGAATGCTATGAAGGTCAAATTTCTTCGGCCCCTCAAGTTATCAAATCCATGTTTCTCTACACCTCTCAAACTTATGAACCATTATCACCTCTGCTCTTCCTTTTTCCCTCACTTTCTGGAAAATTGAGACCTTAATCGAAACAAATACTCAATTTAAATAACCAAGGAATTTGTATTTCCCCCCCCTCTTGGAAATTTTGGGGACCATGGCTTCTTCTAATCACAAGACGTTATGCGGAAAAATGTATCACTAGGCGCGTCAGTGACACATTCCGTTCACACTACAATTTAGTAATCATTTCTAGCGAAATCAAAATAAAGAAAGGGAAATGTCTGGTTTTTGGACATTTAAAAGTTGACATTTCAATATTTCATAGGTATTAATAAACAGAGAAAAACACAAACCGTTAGATAATGGAGATTTCGAGAGAGAATAAATCTTTTTCTCTACTACGTATATGGAATATCTATTTTTATTTGTAATTGCATTTCTCATGAAGAAAGAGATTAGCCTTCTACCGTCTACTATACTTTAAATTGTTCCCCTTTATTTTGCTATATTTAAATTTTTCTTGGAAAATTTCCATACTTTGTATTTGTGGCAGGTTGTGTTTTACAAGAGAATCAACAAGGTTTTCTTGGTGGATTCAATTCCAAAGGCACCTTCAGGCAAGATTTTGCGGAAAGACCTCAGAGCAAGGCTTGCGGCCGATCTTGCAGTTTAGGCCCAATTTGGAAGCTCGTTGACAAGGCCCACCGTCATTGTGAATATGGAGGCCCAATTTATTTTGTTTTCTGCACTCAATAGAGCCCAAGTCCAACCAAGCAAAAGAGAGAGAAAGCTAGCGTAATATGCCGAGTAATCGTTTTCATTACGTTATTCTATTCTTTCGCTTGAAAAAACAAAGGTTCAAATTGAAACATAGAGCATCGATGGAATATATTTCTGTAACTGTAAAGGTGTGTAGTACAAGTTTAAATCTTTGTTTGACGAGAAGGGAGTCATCCAAGTTGTTTGAGCTGAAATTTGAATAACTATATAAAGACCAAATTACTGTTACTATTGTGATGTGATAAGAAAGGATTTTCATTTTATTAGAGCTTCCCTATTAGCTATCTCAAGTTCAATTCATGTATGCTAAGTGCTTTATTAATGTCATATTTTGGATGCCAGGTTATCTAACCTGCTCATATACAGAAAAAGAGGGGGGGGGCTTGAAATCTAGACTATTCAGAAAAAGAAAGTTTAATTGGAATCCAATTCTTATATAGTGGGTTACAGAGGAAAAGTTAATGTTAGAAACTGACATAGTTGTATGAACATCGTAAGTAACTAATAATTAAATACTAAACCACAGGAGAACTCCATACCACCCCCATGTTTTTGGGCAATGGTGGTGTCAGCATTAGACTTTGAAGTTGCAATGCCAAGCCAACCTTTCGAAGTTTCCTCTTCTTGATTTATAGTATTCTTAAAAACATCAATTTGTTCTAGACAAGTTTTAATGAAAGCACTAACCTGCACAAACTTATCTACAAAATTAAATCTAAAGCAAAAATCCAAACAACTTTCTAACAATATGCTTAACTAATTTTTATACAATAAAGGATAACATTTTTGTATGACCCATAAAGAGAGAAGGCTTGGAGAAAAGATATGCAGGTAGGTGAAGAAGAAAACTCAATGGCTGAAAATTGTGTTATTAGTTAATACCACTATCCCAGCCCAGTAAGAGACACAATCTAGTTCGTAGTCACATGTATAATGTTAATAGATTTCACAAGTCAAGTTTCTTAACAGGCTTAATTTATGCATAGCTGTGAGAGAGATGTAAAGCATTGATGCCAACAGAACAGAACAGAACTTCAATTTGGTTCGAACATGCAGAGTACAAGAAACGACAAAATTCACTAAAGACCTGGAGAAAACCAAAAGCAAAATTAAACATGAGGAAGGGTTGTCAAAAAATAACAGTCAATAAAAAATGCCACCTACTTCCATCAAGACTTCCATCAAATAATATAATATCAGCGAAATGATCAATGGTACAAAATATTACTATGCGAAGTCTTGACGACGGAAGTAGATGGCATTTTTTATTGGTTGTTATTTTCTAACAACCCTCCCTCATGTTTGGCTTTTGGTTTTCTCACGTCTTATATTGTATTTTGTCCTATTTCATAGCTTTATTTCGAACCACATAGAAGTGCTCGTACATAAATCGAGCATAGCCTCAACTCACCAAAACAAGGTGAGGAGCAAACATTTGTAGCAAAAGAATACCAAATCAAAAATAAGTACAATATATCATAAAGTAATAACATGAAAACACTTCATTAAGTTGAAAATGGTAATTAACTTGCAACATCACGAACTGCACATATTCCTGAGAACAATATCAGCAGCAGACTCCTATTGTACCCTGGGCAAAATGAGATGGGAATGGAAACGATTTCCAGCACATAATAGAAACCTGAACTGTAAGTGTTCTCTTATTTTCAGGTACTGCATATGTTTTGTATAATCAAATCTTCAGATTATATATATTGGTAAACAGTTTGGTCCCAAAATATATAATAAAAAATATTATTTGGACTTATAGTGTGTGTAACATCACGCCATACCTTATCTATCATTTGAATTTCGCTTACCTATTCATCCAATTAAAATGAAGTGCACAATATCTCACAAATAATGAGGATAAATATCCTCTTTATAATATGGCATCGTTGATTGGTATACACAGGGACATTTGGGTGACCAGTCATGTCCAATTTAGGTACATGAAGGGCATTCAAGGTGACTAGAATCACTTAACAATAATCTACTTGATTATTGTAGCAAAAAAAAAACAATCTTACCTAACTAATCATAGTTTACCAAATTAAAATGATAAATATTTAAAAAAGGTTTTGGAGGAAACGTATCTTATTTAATTTCTCTACCATACCAACAAATTTCCATGGACCAACAACCATGATGAAAGACCAATGACTCAGTCAAATTAAGCGAAGGTTCCCTTTACCGTGATGCCTATTTCAACCAACAACTGAATTAATTAAGTATCAAATAATCGGGATAAAAGGGCTGGAATTGGTAATCATTAATCCTCATGGAAAACTAGTGCTATCAATTTTCTCATATTTGCCTAGCAAGTTGCCATTTACTATATTATATGCGGTACAATTATAATCAGCATATATTAGAACATATGGACGACAAGATATCAGGTCATATATATGCCGAGCAATTTGTGTCATACATTCAATATAATGTAAAGCTACAAATGCTGGTGATGAGCTGGCCTGTTGGCATCTCTCTGCTCGCAGTCTTTGGGTACATGAAAAACTTTTAAGTGTTGGATTTCAGAAAATAATTTTTAATTTTTAAACAGATCCAAAATTTAGCCAGGAACACTATTAAATTAAATTATGATAAACATTAATTTAGAGCATTTATCTTTTATTGTGTTAATATATTTAATTGATTTAAGTGACTTTACACTTACTTTTTAAAATAATTTAAAATTAGATTTTATAAATGATGACATTAATACTAATTTTTTTTTATCATCGTAATAAGTCAAGTCAACTCAAGTTAGATAAGAAATATATCTTAGTACTACTACCCTTATTGAATGAAACATGTTAGTTTAGGATGATTTTGTAATTTTGTTTCATATGCATTAATTATCACTTTGATTTACCTAATTAATATTCTCTCATCTTTATGACATTTTAATGATTATAACAAAAATTTGAAATAAAAACTAAAAATATATCAACCGTACCCTGACACATTAAAATGAATGTATTTAAATTTTATTTAATATTTCTATAAAAATATTTAATGTTTATTATTTACATTTTAAAATAATAAATAATATTTAAGGTTTTAAAATAATAAAATTTTAAATCAGAAACACCTTATTGCATTAAGAATATTTTGTGAAATATCTTGTTATGAGTATATTTATGTTGACGTTATGTTATGTTGGCTTAGTTTTTTATATAAATATTGTTTTAAGTTCCTTTTTGTTAATTTTAAACTAATGAAAACTACATTAAGAGATATTTTGTTAAATAAATTTTAAATATATTAATTTAGTATGTAATATTTTCACTTCAACTTTAATACTATTACTTATATATATTATTCATGAAAAAAAATACAACCTTGTGGTGAGAGAAATAATAAAGAAAGAACATTAATTAAGTGAGAGAAATAGTAGAAATAATAATTAATATGGGTATAAGAAATTACAAAATCACCCATAATCATAAATTGACTAAGACAATATGATTGTGGGTTATTTTATAATTATTAAAATACGGTTGATATACTTTTAATTTTTATTTCAATTTTTTTATAATCATTAAAATGTCATAAAGATGAGAGAGAATATTAATTAGGTAAATCAAAGTAATAATTAATGCATATGAAACAAAATTACAAAATCATCCTAAACTAGTATGTTTCATTTAATAAAAGTAGTGGTTTATTGGTCAAAACAAAATTGTATATATTACTAATCTCCACATAAAAGTACGGAGGTATTCTTATCAAATATAACATATTTCTCAAATAAACATTCAGTATATTCATTTTAATTCGATATATCTCATGTGCGTATGCTCCACTACTATAAAATATTTAAAAAAAAAACCAACAACCACCCCCAGCGCCTATAAGTATAGGGACATGAGACATTCATAGTGGCGCATCATACCGACCAAACTTGTAAACTTTGTTCTGTGTCTCAGTCCCTCTCACACACACTCTCTCTCCCCGAAATGGACGAACCTCAACAATCCACTCCCACCCACGACGAATTCATCTTCCGCTCCAAGCTCCCC
The DNA here is from genome assembly GCA_030441495.1 of Dalbergia oliveri. Classification (NCBI taxonomy): domain Eukaryota; kingdom Viridiplantae; phylum Streptophyta; class Magnoliopsida; order Fabales; family Fabaceae; genus Dalbergia; species Dalbergia oliveri. Next base: position 49,670,412 of record JAMLFY010000001.1, on the reverse strand, counting down.
GACATTCCCATCCCCACCCACCTCCCATTACACTCCTACTGCTTCCAGAACCTTCCAAACTTCCACAACCGCCCATGCCTCATCGACGCCGACACCGCCACCACCCTCACCTACTCCGACGTCCACCTCGCCTCCCTCCGCATCGCTGCCGGCCTCCACACCATCGGCATCCGCCAGGGCGACGTCATCATGCTCCTCCTCCGTAACTGCCCCCAGTTCGCCCTCGCCTTCCTCGGCGCCTCCCGCCGAGGCGCCGCCATCACCACCGCCAACCCCTTCTACACCCCGGCCGAGCTCGCCAAGCAGACCACCGCCACCAAGACCCGCCTCATCATAACGCAATCCGCGTACGTGGAGAAAATCAAGGACTTCGCGGACAAAAACGACGTCATGATCATGTGCATCGATTCATCTGAAGAACAAGAGAAAAGGACGGTGTTCTGAACTTCTCCGTGCTTACAAGCGCTGACGAGAACGACGCGCCCGATGTTAACATAAGCCCCGACGACGTCGTTGCGATCCCTTTCTCTTCGGGGACTTCGGGGCTTCCCAAGGGAGTTATGTTGACGCACAGAAACTTGGTGACCACGGTGGCGCAGCTTGTTGACGGTGAGAAGCCCCACCAGTACACGCACAGCGAGGACGTGCTACTCTGCGTGCTGCCTATGTTTCACATCTATGCGCTCAACTCCATTTTGCTGTGCGGGATTCGTGCCGGTGCGGCGGTTCTGATCGTGCAGAAGTTCGAGATCACGACGCTGTTGGATCTTGTACAGAAGTACAGGGTGACGGTTGCGTCGTTAGTGCCGCCGATTGTTCTGGCGCTTGTGAAGTGCGGGGATGCTCATAGGTATGATTTGTCGTCCGTTCGGGCGGTGATTACTGGTGCTGCTCCCATGGGAATGGAGCTTCAAGAGGCCGTGAAGGCTAGGCTTCCGCATGCCATACTTGGACAGGTTAATATAAATTAATTAATTAACATCTCAAGGACTCTTCTCCAATATTGCACGTTTATATACTTATATATCAATCGTGAAAGTTAAGAGATTTTGAAGATTGCATCTGAACTTCTAATTTTGCATGATGTGATTAATTAGGAGAATATTTGAAAGTGAGGTTTAACTACTTCGTGGTCTAATAACATAAAAGCAACACATTCACATAAGCTACAGTTCGGTTATAGCTAGATTCTTTATCAATTGTACTAAGTGGCTGGAAAATTGGGTCAAGAGAGGGCGTGCAAATTTCAATTATCTCACATAAAAATGTTTGATATACAATAAGATGTGATAAAAAAATTCATACCATTATTATTTTTCTTTTGTATTTTAATATTTTAATCTTGTTAGATCTACTCCCTTCTGATACATCTATCTTATACAAGTGATATAAATTTGTTGTTATATTATGTTATACATGAAAGATCTTGTTATCTTACCTACAGGACCATTGTCATCGATTTTCTCTCCTCCGTCGTATATGCTTCTACATGCGATTTGTCGTTAAAGGAATTTGATAGTGGTGAAAAAATAATTTGGTGCCACTAATAAGTTCTTCAAACCTTTTCCCCCACTTTAATAATTGGAACTTGTTCACATATATTTTTTTTCTAAAAAAAACTGTTTTGGTATGTAAATATTATTTTAAATAACATTTATTTTTTGATACATTAATTTTAATTTTAAATGTTTTTTAATGATATAAATATTATTTTTGGATAACATTTATTAGAGATAGAGGGATCTTCTACTCAATAAAATGAATAATTCAAGTTTATCCAATCATTAAAATATTATAATCCTTCAATAAAAATTTGATATAGAAAAAATTACAATTTATGCAAAATGTCACTGACTGCGGAACTTAACTTTATTGGATTTTGTTTAGTATGCTGTTTGGATACTTTTAAAATTAAAGCAAAGTTTAAGACTTATCCACTTAATGCATGCTAGGTAATAGATGTTTTTAAATAAGAGATTAATTTTGAAGTATTGTAATAAAAAAATTTATATTATTATTTAACCACATGATTCTATTTGTAAAAATATATAATTATATTACATGTCTCGGTCAAAAAAAATTTATATTAATAATATATTATAATTAAATTCCTTAAATAAACAAAAAATATTAATTGAGATTAATTTTGATACATGTTCAATGCAAAAATATTTATATTATCAACTAATAATATATATCTCATCGCATAGGTGAGTTTTCGAATAATTACTATAAAAGTAAAATTCTTATAATGATTCAATAATAGGTGGATGGCTTTTGTTATACTTAGTGTCTATCAAAATTAATTCAATATTTGTTTTCACTTATCAAATTGAATCTTGATGTACAGGGCTATGGGATGACAGAGGCAGGGCCACTTGCCATAAGCTTAGCATTTGCAAAGGAACCGTTCCAGATAAAATCAGGTGCATGCGGAACCGTGGTAAGAAATGCTGAGATGAAAATCGTGGACACTGAGACAGGCACTTCGCTTCCACGAAACAAAGCCGGTGAAATTTGCATTAGAGGCACAAAGGTCATGAAAGGTATTCACCAACCTGTTTTTTATCAAAGAGGCTAAAACCTCACCCTGTCACTTTTAAGTTGACCCTTTTAATTAACATCACAAACAAACAGTGGTTTCCCAATATTGATTATTTTACCTATAACATGACAGAAATCCAAACTAAAATTTCTAATATGACCAGTTAGACTGATGTAGTTGACTGCTTACTTATATTACTAGTTACCAAACATGCATGGTGGCGAGATTGGAGTTACAAACAAATAAATTTTGAAAACAAATATTGAAGGACCAAAACATGTCTTCCTTAGTTATCTAACACAATGTTCGAATAAACCTTCAGTCGATAATTCCTATGTATGGTAACACCACTCACATTGATCTCCATCGATGTGTGTCATTTTCTCATCTGAAGCGCACTGCTAGAATTTCTATACGAGTCTAATATGGGGTGGTTGTGAGGTTGGTGGAACAGAAGTGGGGGAAATAGTAAATATAAAATATTACATACTTTTGTCTACCAAAGCCAACAACTATATGTTTTGAGGACGCGTGGGGACCGTATATGTGTATGTTACCATCATTACCAGAACTTGCTCCGCAAAGGTCAAAGTCCATTATCCACACAGGCTAATGCTGGCTTCCACGTAATGCAGCGTCACTCACCCACCGCACCAACCACAAATACTGTTGATTACATTACACATCAGACGAGCGTAGATTGTTAAAAGGTGTTTTATATATATAAATTTAATGATTAACATATTTTGATTTATAAGATTGCGCTAATTTTTCAGTTTTAAAGGTTGCGTTTATTTCTTATGCTTTGAAAGTTTAAGATAATTATTTCTTTTTTTCGAAGATATATACATATTTCTTTCAGTATTTTAATCGTATGTTTTTATATTGACAAGGGAACATAGAAAAATATATATGATTTTTTGAAGCCAAAAAGTCCAATACAATCTTATAAAAACATAATTTTAATATATTATCAATATAAAATATTTTAACACTATTGATGAATGATGAATCATATTCTATCATTAATATGATTTAAAAGTCATTTTAATTATATATATATATATATATATATATATATATATATATTTGATATTCAACCCACACGTTTGAAATTTATGTATACATGCAAGAGTTTAATTTTTATCAGTTGATTACAGCATTTATTATATCTGCGTTTAAGTTTTAATAATATTTATTAATAAATAGTGTACTTAAATTTTTTAGCAATATTTAAAAATTATTGGTAAAATGAAAAAGTTACTACACATTCAACATCAGTTGCTAAAATGTCAAAACGTGGTGTCAAAGTTGTTTATCACTGACTTATGAGAAAATTACCATAAATGATTTGGTCAAGTATAATTTTTTTTATCATTAATCAAGAAAATAAAACACAAAAAAATTATATGAAAAGTCTAGTCATTGACAAAAGTTTATAAATAATTAGATTATATTTAAAATTTTCACATAAAAAAAAATATCTTCCACATGTAATTGCTTCCAAAGTAGTGGTTGTACAGTACTCCAAAAAAAAAGTAGTGGTTGTACATGGAAACCTGAAGTCGCTGATAGCATACATACGTAAGTTTCCTCCATCCGTTGATAGGTGAGGAAACTTACAAGGCTAGAAGAAAAAACTTCAATAAGTTCAAATTGAAACATGAAGCCAGCATTGCATGCTACCAAAAAAAATTGAAAGGTGAAGGCAGCATTGATTGGATTCAATGCGATCTCTCGATGATGTCCACATCCTCACCTACCTCACTTTGCGTTTTTTCTCATAATGATATTTACTGGTGGGTCCACGCAGTCACAATCATCAGCTGATATAATATGGAAGGCCACTGATTGTGCTCCCCAGACTATATGGACAGAATCTTGCTTGATCATATGCTCCACGTACGGCTCATGATCAATGGAGTACCATTGCTTATTGCCAAACTAAAATGTATAATCAATCATTAAGAGATGTATAATTAACTTTAAACGTCCTTGTTTAATCTAATTCTGCGTAAACCTCTAATTTTTTGATATGATACTAAAAGTTATTTTGTATATATTGTGATTGGTTAGGATACCTAAATGACCCAGAGGCCACGGAGAGAACCATAGACAAAGAGGGATGGCTGCACACAGGTGATATTGGTTACATTGATGATGATGATGAGCTCTTCATCGTTGATCGGTTGAAGGAGCTGATCAAATACAAAGGATTCCAAGTGGCTCCTGCTGAGCTAGAAGCAATGTTGATTGCCCACCCAAACATTTCTGATGCTGCCGTTGTACCGTAAGTTGGTTGCCCACTCAATCATTGCATAATGCACCATCCATGTACTCTTTCTGACCTTTTTAGTTAAAAAACTATACTTAATAATCAGTGTGTTATATTAAATATTCAATAGGCAAGGAAGACCGATTATACAATAAAAGATAAAATAGATCATTATAATTAATAGCACAAGAGACTAGCTACACATTTTTTCAATTGAGTCAAAGAAATTAAAATTTATATATATATATATATAACACTCAACAGCTCTGATGAATAATTTCATCCCTGTTGCATTCAGCATGAAAGATGAAGCTGCGGGGGAAGTTCCGGTTGCGTTTGTTGTTAGATCAAATGGTTCTAAGATCACCGAGGATGAAGTCAAGCAATACATTTCACAACAGGTTCTCTTTACCTAAGTATTATTGGTTTCTTTCCTTTCTATGGGAGTACGAGGAATTTACTAAACGATCACTTTAATACTTTATAATAGCAGTCCCTACACAAATGCATGCCTAGTTATATATATTATTACTATATGTTTCCACATTATTAATTGTAGATTTGATTATTAAGAATAATTTACTCTTAGTCATCATGATTAGTTAGAATAGCACATCTAAAGTTACCAGTATATTTATTTATGTAGCCTGCGCTCTATGACTTGGTTTATTTGTAAACTAGTAGGATAGGATTGGGTTATGCTATGCGTTTTAGTATATTTCACTTTAAATATATCATGTTATCAATTATTATTTATTTAAGAATATATTAGATATCAAATTACTAAAAGTATATACACCTAATAAATAATTCTCATAATTTAAGAATAAGAAATTATCCTTCTTTTCTTTTATTCTTCAAGAAACATAACCTAAAGCAGAGAATAATATATAAAGCAGGGTGGTTGTAAACTTGTAAATGGTTACAATGAGGGCGTGTTGTGCTTGTGGCAGGTGGTATTTTACAAGAGAATCAACAGAGTTTTCTTCACGGACACTATCCCGAAAGCAGCCTCAGGCAAAATTCTACGAAAGGAATTAACTGCAAGGGTCAACGAAGGTCTGGTGGCCAATTAATTAGGTCCGCGTGACAGAAGAGGAAGTGCATGCGATAGAAGACATATATATATAGAAAAAAGCTAAGTCATGGTTGTTTTACATAAATACAGCTTGAGAGGCCCTTCGTGTTTTTGTTGCTGTTAGTATTTTTACGTCGTCTTTCATTATCCATAAAACTCAAGTCTTGTATGAATTTGTTCTTGTGTAATGATAATGTTGAAGACTTGTAGTTGTGGTACAAAAGGACTACACCACTCACATTAGAGACCGTACTCTGGATTACAGCTTGAGCACATGTATAATACTACTCCAGAATTCAGCATACCGTTGCAATCTGTATCACCATTGGTACTAAAAAACATAGATACAACCGAATGAACGAAACTGTGCGAAAAATTTTCCACCCAATTGAATCGGGTTATCTAGCGTAAATTATGTTAGAGAGAGGTCACCATTATGGGAGAGAGAGAAAAAATAACCCATTTGCAATTGAAGTATGAATTGTCCTTCCTACTAGGAATCATTTCTGCATAAGAAATCATTCTTCTTCCTCTGCTCCAAAACCCCAGTTTTTTTTTTTTCTCTTAAGTAAATAACTCTTGAAGTCCCTCAAGAAATTTTACAAGACGTTTAGTCCCTCAAAAATTGAAATTAAATCTTCAATCCCTCAAGATTTTAATAATGACACATTAGTCTTTCTGGATATATTTAATTCTTTTAACACTAATAAAATTACACATTAACCTTAACATGATGTTAAATGATGTATTTGTCATTTGAAATTAATTCTTAAAATAACTTATTTTGATTGTTGAAATTCACTAAATAAGTTATTTAAATATCTATTATAGTCATAAATGATTCATTTTGGAATTTTAACAATAAATGAGTGTAATTGTGCTAAAATAGCTTCATTTAGCTTGCCTTTACATTTAATTACATTATCATTGTATTGGACCACATATGAAGTTCATTAATGAAAACTAATAAAAGGATTAATTGCTCATTATTTTCAATCTTGAAAGACTTCAAGATTAATTTCTTTTTATGAAGGACGAATAGTCCAACTTAAATGTTGAGAGACCAAACAAGGTATTTTTTTTTTTTGTTGTCGAACTCTGATCCAAAACCCTCGTCCCTCGGAGGACCATTCCGTTTATTGTTTTTCATTTTCGGTCTGAAGCAACCTGTCCAGCGTAGGTGACTGATTTTTGAGCAGCCCATGGCTCAGAAGATTTTTCTCTGACTATGTGAGGTTGTGTGATGTACGGGTCCAAGCTTCTACGGCCCAACCCTTTCCTCTCCCCAAGTTAGCTACGCTTGAAACCATAGCCACCCACACCAAAAACAAAAAAAGAGACAAACAAACAAACCATAGCCACCGTAATCTGAAGGCCATGGCAAACCGAATTGTGCAATGCCGCCATCGCTTACAGCTAATGTCCACTTTGTCAAAATAAATATAGATATAAATAGTCGCACGGTCCAGGCCAAATAGTCGCACGACAAATAAATGTAAATATAAGTTAAATTTAAATCCTATTTATGTGATTATGAGTTAAAATATTTGCATTCAATTGAAAAATATATAGTCCCTCCACTTCACATGTCCAAAAACTAAAAAGTACGTATAGTAAGAAAATAATAATTGGACATTAGTAATATTATGAAATTTTGTAAATGGATAAGATTGTCCCTATTAAAAAATAAAGTAAATAAATAAAAATTAATACTTTCTTAATATGATAAATAGACTAATATTTTGAAATAAAAATATCTCAAAAATTTGACTTAAGACTGACTCCTCCTTTTATAGATGAGGAAGAAGCTTAAAGATTATCATTTGGATTCGTACAATGCACATTATTGCTAACTATGACTCATTTTAGTAAAGTATATGAGTCATCACCAAATTAATACAAGATATGCAGAGGTGGGGTTTGGGGGCTAGGGATTGCCATGGTCCTGCGCCCCAAAACTTCCCACTTTTATTATATAATTGTATATATATTTTGTATTATGGTCCCGTTATAAAATTCAATCACCTCTATATATAGTACTATATATAGCAAATAATAAAAGTCTCTTATTGTAATAGCATATATTGCATAGAAATATGAGACATATAACTATGTCTCTAGAATATTTTATTTAGAATTTTGCTTTTATTAATTTTTTTATTCACTTAGTAGGGTTGCTACTTATTAATTAATTATTTATTATCTCTATTTTGATATTAAATGATATATTGATATAATTTTTTTAGATTGTCTAAGAAAAAAATTATTAACTTATTTTTTAAGAGAAAAGAGAATATAAGTGATAAAATAAATTTTAATTTATTAATAATTTGAATAAAAAATTATTGACTCATTTTATACTTTCTATATAATATTTTATTTTATATTATATATATTAACTAATTTAGCCTCATCCTTTAAAATTTCTGATTCCACCCCTCGGTATATGAGTAGCCACCTACTTAATATAAGGCATGACTCACAAGCAGATGAGTTATCACCTGTTTATTATAAGCCATGATTTGTGATCAGATCACCTGGTTATTGATCAGTCACGCTCTTCTAAGATGACTTGGGAACAAGTTGAGTGCCCCTAAACTTCTTTTCTTAGTATTATTTTTCTTAGCCCTTATCTCTCACTCATTTCATAACTTCATCAAAATAAAACAAGGTTATGTGTCGTATACATTGACACACGCTCAACAATGATATAGTATTAGCAAACTAAATACACAAGATATACCTGAGATTCTTGTTACAAACCCTACTTTGCAATTGCTTTAATTCTTTCTTTTGGTCTTTTAATTTGTTGCGATTAATTGGTTCGTACTTGCGTCCTGTGCCCGCACAGGTACACTATGATTTCCAAATTTTGAATTAAGCAGTGTTACATGTATAATAAAGTTATATAATAATATTACAACAATACTTACAATATTATTTTTATCTTTTAATAAAAGTAAATATTATATATTATAAGAGAAAACAATATTATGAACGTTACTATAATATTGTTATACACCAAATATCATTCATTCGAATCTTACTTACCCGGAGAGGGCAAAGGCACTAAGTGGAAACACCTCATCTTCCATTATCCGACCAGATAACTGTGTCCCTTGGGGTCAACTTGTGTAACTCTTCTGTCTGCCACCTATCTTCGTTACAAGCCCTATTTTCATTCCTCAACCCCATAAGGAACTGCCTTCACCCAATGTTTGTCCTTATCCCCTTTCCATTTCTATCCACAAGCTCTGGAAATTACGTCCATTTTACCTAATCTACTAGCTAGCTAGGTACCTCTTAGCACAAACAAATAGATATGGTCCACGACTTTTCCACACTAGTTCTTTCTGATCACTTTGCTACCAAACTTCCTTGGCCTCTGCTACACAAACAACCTGTTCGGATTATCAAAGATTAAGACCAACAGTGATAAAAGGAATGGTTGTCATGGTAGACATTTCAAATAGGTATGTGTTAATCGACATAGAAAGTTAGTGGAGATGTCAGATGATGTAGTTGCATGTCTTATATTAATGTTTGAATATATAGCTTTGACATCTACATTAAATATTTCAGTGTGAGGAGGTGATGTAGTTTGATTCGAGCCACTGTAGACGCGGATTCTGTAGACTTGTATTTGAGTTTCAATTCTTAGAGAGGACTTGCTGCATTGAAATGGATTTTGAGAAAGGATAAGATTGAGAATGTTTAGCAGGCCTTAAAATGAGAAAAATTGCAAGATTAAGAATTTAGCCTGTGGGAATTGAAGAATGATGTGATGGTCATGCTTATTAATTATTAGAGGAATAAATAAATTATATTATTTTATCTTATTTAACAACTATTATGATTTTTATAAAAAAGGGTTTTGATAGTATTTTTTTTATTGTGTAACATTACTAGTACAATAAGAATATAGTCAAGTGATGACAATATGAATAATCTAATTCACTAATTGATTGATCAACAAATCTTTTTGTTACATGATATTATCACGAGCACTTGTCAATGCCGACCCCATCCTTGCACGCACTGTGGAAGGACGTTTCCTAGTATCTAATGTTATGTATACTTAACATTCAATGCCACTTACAACTGTGTTTTATGTTGTTAATTTTTTAAATTTAAATACCAAAAAAAGTATTTTATTAAATTTAATTTGTTTATGATTTTACGATCATTCAGCATTAAAAAGGTTACATACTCTGTCGTTTCTCTTCAGAAAAAGGTTGGATCCTGTTACTTCTACAGTATAACGCATGTTTGCACAGTTAAGGAATATGATTAATTTGTACCCCTGTTTCAAACATGCGGGCTCGGCTTCATGTATGTATTTGTCCTTTAATCACATGAAAAAAGACAGAGTTAAAAATTTTGTTAAAATTTAGTTATTAGAATTGTGTAACATGTTTATTGACTTAATGCGTAAGTTATGTAACCAATCTGTTTATACGAGAGCAACACATACTTTAGGGACAGAATATTTCTATAATTACAACGGATCTATATACAGGCTAAGCGCCAATATAACAATAATCAGCTGGCCAATCTGTTGATACGAGAACAATAAGCTTGTTTTCTTTTTCTTTTTTTTTAATTAAAAAAGAAAATGCACCCCTTATATTTTTTTTTTGTGTTAACCAGGATCCTTTAGAGCTTAACTTAATTCCCCGGTTTAACCAAAGTTGCTTCTCCCAACAAAACCCTTTTCTATACACATTAGATTAGTTTAACCCCTACACATACTTAAAGAACTTAACCACCTTACCAACTATGTCAGGCTTTGTTGGTAAAAATGCACCCCTTATATGTAAACAATATACAGCAGCACCTAGAGTGCCTATACTTTTATATATTACAGCTAAAGTAATGGCTACTGCTTTGAAATGTTCGCATGACACCTTGTCAAAGAACTATATATACAGTTGGATTGGAATTCATAAATCATTCATTAAGGAATTAACGAATATATCGTCCATCAATCGTGAAACCAATGCCAGGGCTTGATTGATTCAAATACATTAAAAGTGTGTTTGGTGGGGAGAAAAAATGAGTGCAGCCTTTGACTTTAGCCCTGTTCCTCGGTGCTCATGTTCCATATTTTAAACCCATTTTAGGTTAAAATAAAAGCTGTACTGTGAGGCCGAAAATGGGAATAGCCTCTGACTATATTGTCAGCCAAGAAGCAATACAACAAAACGAAGCATGAAAAAGAAATAACATAGCGTCATGAGGAGTTGAGAAAGTGATGAGGCATGTTCACTTTGGAACTTTAATGATCGTTTCATCAGAACCCACACCGAGATGCCATCAACTCAAGTCTAAAGCTGATAATCTGAGTACGACAAAAGAAATGGTTATCACTCATCACTATAAGAAAGGAGAGGAGCCATTTTCATTATATTAAAGGAGCGCATATATAAGAGGTCATCATCCACGTGCAGGCAGAAAAGGAGTAATCTTAGAGTATGATCTGGTGTATAGTAAACTAAAAATAGGGATAAATTTTTTATAATTGAATTTTATAAGTATTTTTATATATAGAACTTAATAATAAATAATTTACCTCCATTTTTATCTTTGAACCAAATATGCCCTTAGTTAGTGAAGACTATACATAAAGGGAGTTAGAAAACATTGAAAAAGTCTTGGATATTATTAGAGTAAGATAAAATTTTTGCTCAATATCATTTACTAGTTATATTAAAAAATTAATATCAAAGTGTTAATGATCAAGGTAAATAATTTTTTAAAATTTTCCTCTTTTAAAATTTTTTTTACATTTTAAGTTTAAAAGATGCATTTGCTTAAAAAAACATACTAGATATGAAATTATTGATAACGTCTATTTAATAATTTTAAGTTTTTAGAGATAATTTATGGCAATGATCAACAAATCTAATTAATGTTTTAAATGATGAATGATACAACATCAAAACCTTGTCTTTTTTATGGTATCTATTCTTAATATTTATTTATTAATTTTTATGTACAAATAATATCTTAAAAAGATTGTAAAAGGAGACTACCTCATATCTTACCTCTATGTATTTTTGTTTATAGAAGTCAAAGGAAAAAACACACAAGTAATTAATATTGTCGGATTTTTTTATAGAAGAAAAAAAAATTGAACATGGGTATGTTATACCATAAAATAGTTTGGCCAACTTGTCTATCTAAAGATCAAAGATGAACAAGCATGTAATATCACTATAAAAAAAATGATGGCAAACAATTTGGTTATCTAGCCTTTTCCAAACATCAACAACCATTCTTATCCGATCAGTCTGCTGTCCGCATATACTCTATCTAAACGGGAGACAGAGGACTTTGCTCCATCTCGTTAATGCTCTTACTCTAGCCTGGGCTTGAAAACTATTCAAAAGTTTTTACTTCCAAATAAAGAGCTAACAAAAGTGGTTTAGAAGTAGAAGTGTTGTATTTTGTTTGGAAAATTATACATAAGGTGATGTTATTTGAAAAGTAATTTTTTACACTAGACACAATAGGTGCGTTTGTTAGCTGAAAAGTAATATCAATATATATATATAACTTAAATTTTATATATAACTGAAAAATTATAAAATAGAATTTTAATTTTTTAAAAGTTGTTTTTGTTAGCTTTCTATAACAAATCTGAAAACTATTTTTTATGGATTTTGATTATTTTCTTAAATGTTATTTAAATATATGAAAAAGTTATTTTTTTGAATAAAAAATAATTTTCATCCAAAAATTTCCATCCAAACGCCCCCCATTATTTCTCTCATAGATATCAACACTTTTTCTATTTTAATACGTGAACCTCAATACTCTCTACAGTCACATTCATATTTTATGCCTAGATTATGTTCATAGGGTTCAAATAGCAGTCCGTGTGTTTTCAAAACAACAAAGTGAAAATATATTAAAAAAAAGAGTGAAAAAACTTTTGAAATACCCAATTTCAAGCTTGTTTTAAAACGAGACAGAGTACGGATATAAAAACAAGCTCAGTTTGGTGGTGATAATTTTTGTAATGAAAATTAACAATCTCCTTATTATTAAAGTCCAGATGTGTAAGACATCAATGCCTTGGGTGTAAAAAGGCATGCTGAAAATCCTTTATAGGAGAGGTGATACTGACATATTTTTACATAAATATAAATTTAACACATCATATTATTTAATATATACTTATTTATGGATCCATTAAGTGTTTTTATAAGTATGTCTAACAGTATATTTTTAAAATTATGTCTATTCAAGAATTTTTCACAAACACGTCAACATGGCTATATTGGGTGTCCGAAAGGTACAGCAAACCATATTGGCCATGCCAGGTGGCGGTTCATAGATGTTATGTGTGAACATGCAAAATTTGCTTATGAGTTTTGCAAAAGCTCAGAGTAGGAGGGATCTGAGAATAGTGATTTTGAGAAAGAAACTTGCAATGATGTTTCAATGAAAACTCTTTTATACTAACAGGATATATATAAAAAATAATCTATAAATTTAATGTGGCTTTTAGTGAAATAGAGTGTTGGGTCCCACTGCTCTCATATTAAGCCTGGCCATTTGTACATCATTGAATTCCTTTGGCTAATCATATGTCTTTTTCAATTAATGATGACAAAAGTTATGGTCACTTCATGCTGTGTGCAAGGACTTTTCTAGTGATCTTTATTTATTTATTTATTATACATATGTATAATTTTTAAGTGTCTAGGGGCCAAATTTCTGCCTATCATTTGTTCAGTCTAAAAATTAAAAATCTCAGGTCGGGGGTTAAATTTTTTTTCCTTTTATCACATTATAAACTTACATTACAAGAAAATAAGTATTTTTAATAATTATTTTATATTAAAATTATTTTTCTTGAAAATAATTTTAATTTATTAACAATTTTAATATTTTAATTATTTAAAATACTCATTTTTCTTATAGGATTATGATCATGTTTTAAATTAAGGTTTTATCATGCTTTTCCATCACATAATACTATCTTATTAAAGAATATTATATGAGGGTCGCTTAAAAAGTGTAGTTTTAACTTCTATATATTATTATAATGAGTTATATTGTATTAAGGTTAAAACAATCTAAAAAATCCTGCGCCAAACAGTCTATTGTTTATTTTGTTGTTAGAAACTTGTTGGAGGCAAATGATATAAGTCATGAAACTAATTCTCCCAAATATTTAAGTTGATGAGCAAAAATGTATTAATATTTTTATATTTTAATATGTCTTCTAGTTTTTTTTTGTTTGAGCATAAACATTTTTATTATAATATGGGTTTAAACTTTTGACCGATTAATTATAATGACTCTGATATTATGTCATAAAATTATTTCTTTCAAAAACTTAATCCAATTAATAGGGATATATGAATAATTTTATACTTTAATAATATATATATATATATATATATATATATATATATATATGCAGCAAATCACTTTTTATTTTTGAAGTTTATAACAGTTTGATTTTGAACTACAAAGTTCCTAAACGTGTTTTCTCTCTCTTCATTCCGTATCAATTTGACAAATGTTGTCAATTAATGATCATAATATATATATAACCATTTTTATTTTTACATTTTACAACAATAAAATTTGAATCTATGACTTTATTTTTATTTGTGGAAATCATACTATTTTTTAGTGACAATGTTTTTCAGTGACTATCCATACATGATACATGCTTTATTGCAAAAATTATCATGGCAAGTAATTTCTTACGTGCAAATGACCAAAAGAAAGTAATCAATATAGTTTGTTTATTATTATTATTATTCTGGTAGAATATCGCAATAGCAGCATTTTAATTCACATGACGATCATAGTAGTATGTGTAAATAGTTAAACAACTGAACTTGCAGAGAGTAGTACAGTTCTGTAGCATGTTTACCAGACAAACCCTTTATAATTTTATTTTCTTCTTAGTTTATTAACATTAACCCTGCATATACATGGAACCCAGTTATCATTAGTGTAGGTTCGTTCAAGTACAAAGGGAAACATCCCATTTGACTGAATAGATATTGTATAGTTTAGCACAAGAATTAATGTTTCCTTAGCTTCGGAATCTTAAGACTACTTGACTGACCATACGGCAACAAGACGTAGTTTCTTGGTTCGTTATGTGTCTGTGATTTACAGACAAGGCTCACCGCAATCATAGCCGATTACAAGATTATGATCCCCCAATCATGATTTTCCTATTAATCCTATTCCGAGATGGGGATTATGTGCTTATAACAAATACCTGTGTGGGAAGACGGTACGAATTTAATTTGTCTGCTACGCTACTTTTATAACTCCATAACCCATGTGCTTGGTCCAGTCAACAAGTTTGTAAAATCACTAAATTAAATTAGGGATGGAAGGAAGGGGAGAGAAAGCAAGATAGAAGAGTGAGATTCTCCTAATTAATAGCATAAATTATTTTTGTACCCATTTTTTAAAAATCTGAATGAGTGTCTGTATGGTTCACTTAACAACAGAGTTATTAGACACAAATATACATAAAAGGACAGTCCAATACATAAGACTTCATTTGATGTTTGAGACAATAAATATACACAAGCTATCCCCACTTTATAAAGATTGTTTTCAAAATTTAAATTTATGACAGATCACAGACATGTTGAGAATCAACAAATTAGATAAAAATATACACGCATTTTTTCCCTCCTTTTGTAAGAATGAGTCCCACAATAAATCACAATTTGTGAGTGTAAGATCAGTACTCGATTAATAGTGGCGTCATGCCAAAGCCAGAGTACAGAGCAAGAACAACCTGTTTCATCATTATGGCCGACTATAGTTTTGATGAAATTGAAGGCACAGTCATCAACACAGATTCAAAGTCAGGTCTGTAACTGTAAGTGGTAGTAGTGCTGCAACGTCACAGACTACGAGAGAGATGGTTTCATTTTCACAAGGGAGCAGTACAAAATTCACTTCATTGACATTTCAAAGTAGCCCTCCATTTTGTTTTTTTTTGCTTTTGCTTTGGGTATTGGCGGCAGTCGTTGTGTGCTTTTATGTTTGGGTACGCAAGAATGGAAAATGCACAATATAATAATTCAACTAACATAAGGGTCATTGTGAGATCTGCAACTATTAATTGAATAGAACCAAAATGATTAGCCTTTGTACTTATCTGTACATGGGCAGACAGATATACATGGCTTATATGTATTCAATTTGACCATTAATTATATTATACACAAAGAGCCGTAAATCATAAGAGGTCTATGAGCACGATGCTTCTTAGGTGTTGATTAATTAATCTAAGCCGCTGATTTTGTTAAACCGGGATTATTAATTGTCCAATCTTCTTTGGACGGATCACGGATGGTGAAACATACATCTAATATACCTTGAATTTAAGACACATTGTGAAAAAATGGCCTCCAATCATGCTCATTATTTAGTCTAGTCAAGGTGGCTTATCTCGCCCATTTTGCAATTCCAAAATTGGAAGTTTGATGGAACACTGCATGATTTTAAGTTTCAACTCCTTGTTGATAAGGGCCACAACAACGCCTGTTAGGACTTGGGATTAATTAGATGCTTAAATTGCAAACATTCACATATTCTCAAAGACAAAACAACAAAATTCAAAAATACAAAATATAAAATAAAAAACCTGATTGATTAGCACTCTTTAATATAGTGGGTTTCATACGGGGTACTCCATCCAGTGCATTATTTTTTGGCCATCGACCGACAAAGGATTCTAACTCTGCCATTAATGAAGGCGACAACCTCTTTGATTCTCCACTGATCTTGCAGATATATGTCCCTCTATCTCACTCAATACCATCTCTTTTTCACTCAATATACTACTATTTCCTGTCTGCAGGAACAGTGAACCTTTGAGCCTCTTATATTGCACAATAAAGATCCCTCTGATCTCACCCTCCCACTTCGTACCTAATATCTTTTGCTCTCTTTTGTGCCTTCTCTTCTCACACTCTACCACTCCATATAATACATACACTTTAATTTGAGCAACCACTACCACTAGTTCCTCATCTTGATCTCTTATCTCTACAACTCTACCTATCTAGCTTGCCAGCCAGCATGAATTTCCATCCCAACACTTCTCTTCACCTAAGCCAACCTGATGAGAATCCACTCAACCTTGATCTTCTCCTTGAGCCATCTTCTTCTGCTTCATCTTCACCTGTTAGCTCCATGGAGCCTCGGATATTCTCATGCAACTACTGCCAGAGAAAGTTCTACAGCTCGCAGGCCTTGGGGGCCATCAAAATGCTCACAAGCTTGAAAGGACACTGGCAAAAAAGAGCAGGGAGCTGAGCTCAGCCATGCAGGGTGGTGGTGGTTATGGAGTGCCAGAGCAGCCATTAAGCTTCATTACTGCTTCTTCTTCGCACCATCTTGGTCGTGCTCTTGGGGTCCTTGATAACCAAGGACAAGGTGGAGGAAGAAGAGACTTTGGCTATGGTTCCAAACAAGGGGTTCCTTCTTGGTCCCGTGTTGGTTATGCTTCTGAAAATGTTCAGGAGGATATTAGCCAACTTGACTTGTCCTTAAGGCTTTGAAAATTTGAGTGAAAATTTTCTGATCTAATTAAAAGTGTGTCGTTGCTTCTGGTGACGAATCTAATGAACCATTAATCTGAATTTCTGCTAATGAATGGAAGAAAACAATGTGCCAGCTATACATAAAGAGTGAGAGGGGCTAGGTGTGGGTGGGGAACTCAATTATATGATCATGCTTGCTGTAACACTTTGAAGTGACACTTTTAAGAGAAGATCCAGGACGTGCCACCGCTACTTTTTCTTTACAAGGTAAAGGAAGCTGAATTTCAGGTTACACAGGTTACTATATTGATGACTAGAGCTAGTAGCTACTACTGTTAATTTTAATGGTTTCACTTTGTTCGTTTTTTGTACTGTAAACTTGGCAGAATATCTATTATTGAAATGTGAGATACTTTTCTTTAGAGAGAATTGAAGAAGGAAGTTTAATAAAATTAAGCGGTGCAATACAAGGCAGAATTCAAGGGCCCCAGCCGAAAGTAGTGTAACTCTATATCAAAAACAAGGCTAAGCTGCAATAGCTAGGATGGGCCTTAGACTTAACAATATTCCATGCAAAGTTTTAGGGATTTCCGTGCCACAATATTGCTGATCAATATATAACATGAAAGCGTAGACGCACAATTAAAAACTTGAGCTCTCGTAATGGTATAATTCTGGTTTCATGTATGCCACTGACAGCATACAGTTTCCTTGTGATTTTATGCAGCAAGTGCCATTTAATGCACTTTCCTTCGGTCTTTGCACTTTAACATGCTGTCTGAATAAGGTTTCTGAAACATTTTCACATGCTGAATATGTGCAGCAATTAAGTTCATCATATGTCCATTTAATCATTGACACGAAGAAATGATCCTTCTTATAGTTCCTGGCATGCAATTTAATCCTTGATTTTCAAAAAACGAAAATGTATCTGTTTCCTTGGTTTTACCAGAACCTAATAAAGTGAAGAAGAAACGAATAACTAATAAGCTTTATGGTACGATTTCTTGTGGCCGCTGAAAGGCCTTGAAATTCAGTAAAATCCAACAGCTTTTAAGGAATAATCCTATTGAGATTTTAGATTGATTCCTCTCTACAACATTCATCAGGTTCATTTTGTTGATGTTCTCAAAACAGTAGTCTTTCCCTGGCCGTTCACGGGGCAATCGTGCAGACTATCCGTCAGTATAAATCATGAATCATCGCCAGCTTCTTGCAAGGCATAAACGAATAATTGGTCTTTATTTTGGGAGTTAGCTAGCGTGGAGTTTTAATTATGAATACCAATGTAAATGTCATATACCTAGTTGTCATGGAGTTGAAAAGTTCGTAGAAATCCTTAAGAAGAGAATAATCTACAAATTTGTTTGTTTTTGGGGCACCTTTTGTTGATGTGAAACTCGTCATTTAATTTACTCGATCAAGTAGCAGATCATTTGTGTTTTTGGTACACAGCAAGCTGCAGACTTTGGTGCTTCAACGAGTGTGACTAGTCACAACCCGTGTGCACTGTGATTTCCTCCCATTACATTACGTAGTAGCTAGGAGTGCAACAAGTATATAGTATCGTGGATCGATTACCATCAATTCACTAATTAAAGATGACGTCCATATTGCTTAGTGGAAGAAAATACATCGCAACATCCATCTTTTCTTCTTTAAATCAAATAATTTTTCTTCACTTTTTTTCAGTTAATAAATAACTTCTCACTATCAATTATCTAAGAGCTTTGTCTTGCAAGTTTTTTTTTTTTTGGGACTTTTTCTTGTAAGTTAATGGGGAGGTGTATGTACGTAAATTTGGGTTGAAATTCATTGATCGTACTATATAATAAAAGGCTTCCCCGGAATTCATGTGTACGATGATAGCAATGATATTTTTGGAGTAAAGTGTCATTTTCCTTTAAATTATAAACGTGTTTTATTTTAATCTCTGAAATTTTAAAATTAACTCTTTAATCCTGAAATTGCATTTTGAGGTCTAGTTACTCTCTGGTCAAATTACCGTCACCGTTACATTTTTGACATAATACGTGGCATGCCACGAGTCAATGACATGTCAATGATGTTTCATGCTCATGCCACGTGGCATGACACACAGAATCAAAATAGGTTTAGATTATTAGTCCTTGAAATTTTTAAAACGTCAAAAAAGTTAGAAATTTTAAATGTGTCAAATAGTCCTCTAAATTTTTAAAATGTGTCAAAAAAGTTGAATCCCAAATTTCTCATCTTTTGGTTCATAACCTCTAAATCCTCAATAATTCTTAAACCTACTTATTTCTCTTATTTTCACACCTTATTTAAATAATTTAAATTTTTAAATATCCTAAATATAATTAAGAGCTTAATTAGTTCAAATTTTATACGTCCATATTTAGCTAACATAATTAATTTATTAGCTATTACATTACATTTCTTAGAATAAAATGGGTATTAAAATATTACAAATAGGATTCAAGGGAAACATTATATTATAAAGTGTAGATGGAGTTTATCAATGGTCTCTTTGGAATATTTTAGTTACAATTTGGGAAAGAATTTGATATCAAAAGAATCTAGCATGACAATGAAAATAAACTTTACCCTTATGTTAAATGTACTCAGAAATTATCTTAAATATGAGAGTTTTAATCGAGTTCAAAGGAAAGAATTATGTCTCTTATTCCACCTTAATGATAGTGCCGTAGGGAATAATCGCCTTTTGGGAATGTTAATGTTATATTCTAAATCAATGTCATTGTGTTTGCTCTATTCACATCAACATTCCCAAGAGGCAATCATTCCCTATGACCCACTATCGTTGAAGTGGAATAAGAACACAATTCTCTACTTGAGCTCAATTAAAACTCTCATATTTGAGTTTCGAGTACATTTGACATGAGGGTAAAGTTTTTTTCATTATCATGCTAGATTCTTTTGATATCAAATTCCTTCCCAAATTGCAATTAAAATATTATAAAGATGCCCTTGATAAACTCCATCCACGCTTTATAATATAATGTTTTCCTTAAATCCTATTTTAATATCCATTTTATTCCAAGAAATGTAATGTAATAGCTAATAAATTAATTGTGTTAGCTAAACATGGAGGGTATCAAATTTGGACTAATCAAGCTCTTAATTATATTTAGGATTTTAAAAATTTGGATTATTTAAATAACGTGTGAAAATGAGAGAGAAATAAATGGGTTTAAGAATTATCGATGATTTAGACTTTATGAATCAAAAGAGGAGAAATTTAGGATTTTTTTTTGACACATTTTAGAAAATTTCAAGACTATTTTGACACATTTAAAATTTTAGGGACTTTTTTGACACATTTTAAAATTTCAGGACTAATTTAAACCTAATTGATCTGTTCATGCATGCCACATGCATTAACATAACACGTCATTGATACATGGCATGTCACGTGTCACTTAACATGTCACGTAAGTAAAATGTAACAATTGACGACCTAGTTTGATCAAGGTAATGTGACTAAATGCAATTTCAGGAACTAAAAGTTAATTTCGAAATTTTAGAGATTAAAGAAGCACGCTTATAATTTTAGGGAACAAAGTGATATTTTACTTGATATTTTTGTCTCCGGAACTTTGTAGAGCTAGCCAGGAGCTCTAGAACCACAATACTTACACCTAGCAAGATTGGCCATCCACCATGGCCACAGCACAGTGCGTTTTCTAATTAAAATCCTATGTTTATACATGGCCATAAGTTTTATGATAACGATCAAAATCATATTAATTATAGTATGGTGCAAGATTTATTTATTTTTATTTTTTGTTATTTTCCAAAGTATTCCGGGATCGAATCCAAGACCTTATATTTAAGGACCTCCTCGGACCAACATCAGCTGGTGTATTGGGCAAGATTTATAGATTCTGAAAACCTTCACCTAAAAAATTAAATTGTGTGTGTTGCCGCTGAGTCAAACTCTATCTCATTGCAATGGATGTGGTTTCTCTTATGACTTTCCGCTCTCTTGTGCCGTTCCCGTTTCTCCTCCTAAACATCATATTTTGGAGCCAGTGATGGTTCGTCTGGTCATGATTACGGATGATGAAGTCGGTGTTAAGGGAGAGGTCTGAATTATGTGACGCTGCCTCTGTTTTGATGGGGTCAGGGTTTTCTTGCGCATCAATTTATCTTGATCTAGCTTTCATTGTTTCTTTACCTTTTAATTTTTTATGCTAGTTCTGTGTTTCTTTTCTGATGTGTTTTTTATTTCACTGTTTTTGCCGTTTTAGTGTTGTTTGTGTAAAAGATGTTATTTTTGTTGCCCTTTTTTTTTTTAAGTCAACTACTTGTAATTATAGGAAAAAATCAATAAAAACTAGATAAAATATATAGCATATAATCAATAAGGAAATCAATCAGAAAGATATAATGGAAATATTTTCTAAAATGTGAAAGGGTGATACATTTTCTTTTATTAATTAAATAAGGCTATATTTATATATAATTACGCGTGTGAGATCATATTTAACAAAAATATAAAATCCTAATTCTACTATTTATTTTTAAAAAATTGAATTTTATAAATTTGTGAAATGGAATTTAATTATAGTAGTAATTTAATTTCATGTATGAGGTTTTTTTTTTACTAACAGCAATGGGAGTTCTCTTAATTATTATAGAATAGTATAGGCAAAATAAACCTTTTGATCTCTTACCTTTCTTTAACTTTTTCAATTTGGTCCTTTAACTTTTATTTTTATCAATTAGGTTCTTTTATTTCAAATTATTTTTAATTTATTCTCAAATTATTATCACATCAATATATAATAATTGATAGAAAATACCGATGTGGCTCAAATGGTACCAATATGTGATACACATGTGGATCTAACATGGATTAATTCAAGTTAGCATTTCTCATGAGTTATGTGACAGAACAATGATTTAAAACCAGCTTGAAATCAATTTAAGGCGTAAGGGGTTGAATCGAGAAAAATATAAGATACAACAGCAAATTGAAAAACTGAGTAAATGTAAACAAAAAATAACATAAAAATAATGAAAAGATGCTTGATAACCTTCTCTAAGGTGGGACCAAATTTTTATCCACTAAGGTCGCCGCCTTTTGATACATGTATATATTTAGGCCTCCAGTTATTAATTGTCTTAGTATTAAAATTGATCTCAAAATCAAATTACTAAGATTGACTAGCCTGGAGACATGTCGTGATCTTAGACCGTGGTGGGTTAAACTTTTGTTTATGAAATGGACATATGTACATATGAAAATCGATAGATGATTAAATTTTGATAATTATTAACAGAATGATTTTAAACGATTCTTAACACTTCATTTGATAATAATCTTAAATTTGATTGAAATTTCGTTAAAACTTTATTATGCTTCTTTATATATAATATTTCGCAAGTATAAACGTGAGTAATTGATACCAAAATCTAATTGTTAACTTCAAAAACGTTTGTAATAATTGAGTTCGTGAATTTTTTTTTTTCATTTGTCAGTATTATACAATTTGATAATGTTTAATGTTATAGGGGTAATATATCTCGATATTATCTTTCGACTTAATAGTTATATATAATAAATATGAATACACGACAGTGTCTTAGAATGTTTTGTTCCTTGATGTACAAGGACCTATTTATAAAAATTTTATAAGTTCAGCGATTTAATTATATACTTTTAAAGTATGAAAAACTTATTTGAATGTTTTTCCTAAAAAGTTAGGGAATCACAGATTAATTTAGATTTTTTATGGTACAAAAATATTTATCTTTTTCAAAATAATTATGCTCAACACGTTTTTTCTTTTGATAAGACAAATGCTCAAGCCGACTAAATGTAACAGCGAGCAAAATAACAGTGCCAGAGAAATATAAAGACAATTCAGAGAAAAGTACAATAACACAAAGCAAAATAAGGCACGTAAGAAAGTTTAGATAATATGAAAATGAATATAGAAAAAAAAGAAGAAAAAAGACGGTGATGTTTTTAATCAATGCATGATCATTTTCCTTAGACAATCACAAATTGGTCATTTCTCTTCAATCACAAATGGAGACATCTCCTTCATTTTTTCTTCATTTTCAATCACCTGTATATAGTACTGGCAAAAAATTATAAGACGGTGATGTCTCAAACTATTGAAGAAGAATACTGACTTTCTTCTTCCTCCCTTTTTCTCTCCGATATTAATCCCCTGTGCGATTTGTTATCAAAAACAAAGTAGCCATAGATATCTTTCTCTAAATTTCTTTCCAACTGTTTCTGGGTTGCAGCTTTCAAATTTGTACAATGAAATAAGTGTGAAGGTCATAAATGAAGTGAAAGCAAAAAAAAAGGCATAACTTTATTTTTTTTGTCAGTACTATACATGTGCTGTCGTAATGGGACGAATCTTCCCGCGGTTAATTATAAGACTTTAAAAATGAAGATGAAGCGGCCGCTATAATCAAATTTTAAATTTATCAGGTAGAAAATTAAAGAATTTGAAAGATGCACCGACGTTTATCATCTACTCAATATTTTGACTTATTTTAGTTGGGGAGTAAAATTTTAAAAAAATCATGAATAAGTTATATATATAAAATTATATATAAAATTTATTTTTAAAAAATTTTCTTTTCTTTTCTCTCACTAAAAACATTCTTAAGTATGTAGTATAATTACAAGGAAGAAAATCATATATCCCTATATCATGTCTCAATTTTTGTTTCACCAATTATAGCTTCACATATAAAAGATGATCGGTGAAATTAAAAATGAGACGGACATGAATTCCGTACATCTGCAAAAGTAAATAATTAGTTCAACAGTGCCATAATATTATTACCCTTCAGTCTTAACAATGGTAAAAGAAATTGTTAGAATTACACGGGAGCAGCAGCATATGTGCACGGATCTCAAATGTCAAAAGCTAGAACTTCGCGGGATCGTTTGTAAACCAGACAGGAATTGTTGCCTAGCGGAGTTGGGAGGGGCTACGTTAGGTACCTCTTTAAGGTTCCTAATCCCTCAGCTAATGCCCCTAAGTTAGCAGATAATCCATCATCATTGGCTATAATGTGGTCCACACAGATCCCTTGACTATTAGTCCTTACGTCCTCTACTTGGTCCTCTGGTGGGGTCACTATTTGTTACTTGCTTAATCAACCTTTATCAGCATTTCATTGTTTAAGGTAGAACCACAGCTAGCCATGGACTTCTCTTTTTTACCGGTTTAGCTAAAATGGCACAACGAATTCAGTGTCTTCCTTGTTCCAGTTAAGCTACGCGTAGAAGTGCGTTATGGACTTTAGCCTTTTTAGATCACTTCCTACAGAAAATTTGTCTTTCAACGTTCCTATGAAGATGCTGATATTTGACACTAGTTTTGTTTGTCACTAAGCTAGTTTTATTTGTCATGTATTTACTTATGAAATTAGAAAGCATAGTTCTCCAAATTTAGGATGTAAACGCAAGTATCCCTTCTTATTATGTGTTACGGTTATTGTGTACATACTTGGCAAAAAATGTAGACATGATTTGTGTTAGAAATGAGTAAAATCTCTTAAAAGAGTCATGAGATATCAATTTAGTCTCTGAAAGAATTGATATATATCGATTTGGTCCTAAAAAAACTTGCAACCTTAATTAGTCCTCTAAATATTAAAATTTATTTTAAATTAGTTCAACAAATTTAAAAGAAAATTGAACTAAATTAAATAAATTTTAATCTTTCAATAATCAAATTTGATGACTTAAATCTTTTGAGTATCAAATTGATATCCCATAACTCTTTTAATTAAGACCCAAATTGACATTAGAAATCTTTTAAAGATCAAATTGATGTCCTACAATTTTTTTAGGACTTCAAGGTTTAACTTTAAAAGAAAAAAAAGACTTATATATATATATATATATATATAACAAGAGTTAAGATCAAGTTATACAAGTAAAGTTACACTCTCAATAATTTTTTATAAAATAATTTGTTTATCATTCAACTATTGAGTTATAATTATCTATCATAAAAATTATTTATGATAAATTCAATTATATATATACTTCATCCATTTCACAATAACTGTAAAAAATTGAACAATACGCATATCAAGAAAAAATAATTTAGTAAATGTAGAATGTTATATGAATTGAGAAAATTATCCTTATCTAATCATTATTACTCATATTAGTAAATGTATTGAATATTTAACTACCACATTAATAGTAAAGGTATAAATGAAAGAAAAAATTAATACTCTTAAATATTGTAAATGAATAAATATTTTAAAATATCAAAAAGTTAAAATTTGATAATTATTTTATGTTCAATTAGCAAGCCCCCATATATTACGGAAACTTGATGGGTGCTCAATCAAAGTAAAGATAAGAAAATTTCTTAAGTGAATTTTTGAAGCAAGAAAAATATTTGTTATATGATTCTACACATCTGTTATTACATTGAAAATATAAGAAAAGTGAAAATATAATAATAACGTACAAAACTCATATGTTGAATTATAAATGCAACAGAGTAAATCCCTTTTATTACTCTGCAAACACGAAAAAATTTCTCTAATAACTGTAGTTGATCGGTGACATGTGTATGTATATCATTCGTGGTAGGACCTTATCTAGTAGCGCATGGACTAGGGCATTAAAGAATCTTTAGGATTAATTGTACCATGATTGCGTGATTACAAGAGTTGGGGGTGAATTTTTTCCATGGGTTATAAAAGATTCTAGACGGAGAATTTGAAAGGGAGTTGGTCACTGGCTTAATGCTGATAACGTAATCCTCAAGATTTCCACCGTAACACGAGGGATAATGTTTTCATTTCTGCAACACTGGAGTAAGACGTTTCTACTCAAGTTCTAAAGGAACCAAAGGCTGTCAAGTGAAACAAGAGCGAAACAATTTAACACGTAAAGAACACTAAAAAGCCCAATCACATCCCTTCAATTTGCTTTTCACAAATGTGGCGTTGGAACAAACAAAGCTGTGTCCAACAAGTAATAAAGCCACGGCAAAGTAGTTCCACTTTGATTAGTCCGTCATTATCGTTTGGTTTGCATGAACCATGTTTCCTTCATGTAAAGATAATTTGCATTATGTGCCATTTCTTTCTCTGAATTTGTGTTTTCCTTTTTTTAATTTTTTATTTCCGTTTCCTTGAAGATATGTGGATTCTTCCACCATATTTGTGCCTTTTAATTTGATGTAATAGATATTCCATCCTTATCTGAAATCAATAGTTTCGTCTTGCCACTTCTATTTTTTTAAACGAAATGTTTAGTATATTGAAGAAATGAACTTTAAAAATATTATTTGAGTTAATACACATTTTAGTCTTTCACTTTACACTAATGAGTCATTTTATTTTCTGACTTTTAAAATGTCAAATTACTACCTGATATTACAAATGTGAGTCATGTTGGTCTTTCAATTCACTTTTATTTAACATTTCATCAATGAAATGATGATAGGTAACCTTAAGTGATACCTTGACATACCATTTATCTTTTGAAGTAGAATGAAGTTTAAAATAACTTATTTTAATATCTAAGATTGCACAATGAGTTATTTTATAATTTAGAAAGGAAATTTAAATGATTTATTTTGCATAATTTTAGATATCAAAATAATTCATTTTAAACTCCATTATATTTCAAATGACATAAAATGTGTTAAGGTATCGTTTGAGATTACATGTCATAATTTAATTGGTGGAATCTTAAATAAAAGTGAGTTGAGGGACTAAAATGACTCACGTTTTGCAATATCACTAAATTGACTCATTTTAAAAGTTATAGACTAAAATTACAGATGTAAAGTTAGACTAAATGTAACTTATTTTAATGCTCAAAATATGGATATTTATTAAAACACTCACTTTATTATTATTAGATATGATGGTGATTCTTATTTATTTTTAATATTTATCATATTCAATAATTATAAAGTAAATATCATAAAAAATATATATTTTTTGAGTGTTAAAATAATAAATGAGAGAACTCACACCTTTTAAGAGAGTCGGTATGTACCATCAGGGGTCAAATTATTCTGATGTAAACAAGGAGTACTGCAAGATAATTTCTATTAGGGAAAAACAAATTTAAAAATATTGTATCATTATCTGAGTATTCGTAAAAGAATTGAGAAATAAAGAAACATCGTTGTACTTACTAACTAAATAAAGAAAAAATTATTTATTTTGCAAAATTTCAAACATTGATTTTTTTTGGGATTTAATTAGAATATGCTATTAGTGTAAAAAAAATTATATAATCATTCAATTATGTAATGATACATAAGTATATATGGTTATTTACTTATTTTCTATCTCACTATAAAAAAAATAAATTTAATTGGATAATAATATAAAATTCTTTCATACTGTGGATGGAAATTAAACTTTTTGTTTCAGCTTGTTTACTGGTTAGGCACAACTTTGGAGCAGGACTCCATATCATTATTTGAGTATTTGTAAAGGAATTGAGTTTTTATTTATTTTTTTCCGGTCAATGACCTTCAGATTTTTGGTCTTCATGACAAAAGCATAAAAGATGAGGCCAGGGCCTGGCCCAGCCCAAGCAATTCGGCAGTGTGTGAAGACAGAATCAAACACGAACCAGACACGCTTACTTGGAAAAATCGAATCTGACAGAGATCACTGTCACACAAAGCCTTTTATATCTTTTAATCTATACGTACAACGATATGCCTTTTTTTTGTTGTTTTGTTTTGGTCAAGGTAGAACGGTATGTTGAAGCTGACAAACAAGTCGCTCAAATAATGGTTCGCTATCAAAAATCACGGACGCAGTGGGCTAAAAGGCCTTGTTTTGAAAAGTACAGCCTAAAATCCTAAAACATGACAAAAAAACATATACGCGCAGCAAAATGTGATCCGGGGCGTATTCCTCAAATTGTTGGCCCAGTAACCACATATATTTCCGGGGCCCTTTTGAATTTATGAGGTAATATTTTTCTATTTTTTTGGTCAACGTTATAATTTTTTTTTTAGGGTATCTAAAACCAATATATCTTTCTGAAAAAAAAAAACCATACCCCTGATGATCTGCCCAAAAAATATTATTTATACTTGGAGTGAACACAATGTCAACCTACATCCTATTCATCATTAATGGATGTGAACCTATTTGAATAATTCCACATTTCATCTAATTGTTAATGAGATGAGTCAAGATCAATATCTTATACACATTGACCAAATGTGAGTCATTACAAAATGTGACCAAATGTGAAATCCTCATCCATTTTTTTTTTGTCCTTTTAGTAAGAAGAATATTATCTTTAAAAAAATCCAAAATATTTTGAGTTTAATCTCAAACTTTTTGAATCAAACTAATAACCTTACTGCCATATGTTTAAAATGTAATGGTATCTTCAATTATTTCTGCTCTTTGAGTCTAACCTTAATGCATTATCAACCGAGTATATGTTTACATTTGTGATACTAGAAATTTCTAATTAATAAATGGTTAAATCAAACATTTTTACTAATATAATAATATATGATCAAATTTCTATATAAAATTATTTTATACTGAGAAATATTCAAACTAAACTATTCCTTTTTTTTTATAACTAGTAACCTTTCATAATTTTTTTGGATGCTTATTACTTATATTTGAAAGCTCATCATAATGTATAACATGCCACGAGAAGGAAAATCATATGCTAAAATAAAGCCACGGCAAAGTAGTTCTAGTTTGATTAGTCCGTCATTATCGTTAGGTTTGTATGAACCATGTTTCCTTCGTGTGAAGATAATTTACATTATGTGCCCTCCTTTTCTCTGAATTTCTGTTTTCCTTTTTTTATTTCCGTTTCCTTGAAGATTTGGATTCTTCCACCATATTTATGCCTTTTAATTTGATGTAATAGATACTCCATCCTTATATGATCAATAGTTTCGTCTTGCCACTCCTATTCTTCTAAACGAAATGTTTAGTATATTGAAGAAATGAACTCACACTTTTTAAGAGAGTTGTTATGTTGACGAATTTCTCAGGTATTGCTATTGATGTTTTTAACCTTCAGGTGTCAAATTATTCTGATGTAAAAAAGGAGTACTTCATGATAATTTCTAATAGGAAAGAAAAGCATTCATGAAAGAATTGAGCAATTCCTTCTTAATACAATCTCTTAATATCCTTCTACTTACCAAATAAAGCAACAAATGTTTATTTTGTAAAATTTCAAGTCATTGTTTTTTTTTTACCTCGTTTACTAATTAAGCACGTCTTTATATATATATATATATATATACACATATTTTTTTGGTCAACGACCTTTGGGTTTTTGGCCTTAATGGTTAAAGCCATAAAAGATGAGGCCAGGGCCTGGCCCAGCCCAAGCAATTCGGCAGTGCGTGAAGAGAGAATCAAACACGAACCAGACACGCTTTCTTGGAAAAACGAATGTAACAGAGATCACTGTCAGGCAAAACCTTTTATATCTTTTGGTCAAAGTACAACGGGATGCTGAAGCTGACAGGTGACAAACCCGTGGCTCATATAAAGGTTCGCTATCAAAACTCAAGTACGCAGTTGGCCTAAAAGGCCTTGTTTTAAAAGTGTAAATAAAAGCGCCAAAACCTGTGAGAAAAAACTATACGTCCAGCGAAATGTGATTTCGGGCCTATTAATCAAATAGTTGGGCTATATTTCCTGGGCCTTTTTGAATTTATGATGTAATAATTTTCCCTTGCCAGACAAAAAAAACATAATAATTTTCCTTTCGAAAAAAAGATAATAATTTTCCTATTTTCGGTCAAATGTTATAATATTTTTTTGAAAAATGATATTTCCTCCCACTCAATTCTCCTACAAATCCTCCGAAATAATACGTTAAGTAAATTTTGTTCACTTTTTATAGGTTTAAGGAAGGAAGCATATATCGGGATTATTTGAAATTATTTTTTTTTGTGCTTTTAAAAATTATTTTTAGTAATAATTAATGAAATCAACTAATTATAATTGTGTTATTACATTTTTTATTATTTTAAAATATAAAATTCCAAAAATATCTTTTAACTATCTTCTAATTTTTACTTTTAAAACACAAAATCTATTTTTTATTTTTAAAATCAATATGATAAAAATAAACAACCAAATATTTTTTTTTGTTTGTTATTTTTAAAAATTAAAAATTATTCTCCAAAACACTTTTCATCCAGTCTCGTATTACTCTTGTTTTTTAGGGCATTCAAAACTTATATATCTTCAGGAATAAAAAAAAACCTATATACCTGTATTATCACCCCACCACCGCCGCTGGGAAAAAATAAATTATATAGAATATGTGACAACAATGACAGCCTCATCCAATTGTTTTTGTCCTTTTAGTAAGAAGAATAGTATCTTTAAAAGAAATTCAAAATATTTTATGCGCTTAATCTCTTAACTTTTTTAATCAAACTAACAACTTTACCGTCACATTTAAAATGATTTCTTCAATTATTTTTATCTTTTAAAATTTAATTTTAATATACGGATAATATAAAAAGTATTTTTTTTTATAGTCAACCAATCAAAACAGGATACGTCCAGTCGTTTCTTACATTCATTGTTCAAGCCACGTGTCCCATGGCATATCAGCTCTCAACAATTTCCTAGCTCCACAATTTTTCTAGTCCTTTTTATTTTCTTCCAGAAAACATTTCCATCTATCTGAGCATGATGGGCTTGAACCAACAAATGCTATGGCCCACTCACAATAGAGATGTACATCTATCACAACGTAAAGACCCACCCATCAATTTGTTTACGGTCTCCTGCTTTCTTACCATTTAGAGAAAGAAAGCCTAATGCTCTATACTCTATAGGCATCTCCGAAAAGGATTTCACAGCAACCCTAAATTTCATAGTTGTAGTTCTTACTTTGGCTCCAGCTCAATCAATCCCAATGCTCGAGGAGCTTTGTAGGTTGTCTCCAGGCTTTGTTTTTGACCATTCAACTAAGGCGAAGGCTGTGGTGCGACTTGTAAAGTATGGAATGTTACACATTAAGTTGTCTAATGATAAGGATTTAAGTGATTATCCATGTATCAATTTGTGTCGATGCACTATAAAAGACTCACTTTCTCTTTCATAGTATAAATTTTTGTACATTAGTTTACAAGTTTCCATGCATTGGTTATAAGTTTTTATGTTGATTTATAAATTTTTGTACACTCATTTATAAGTTTTTATTAATGATTAGAGTTTTGTATTGATTTGCAACTGTGCATATCATATGAAATTAGTCTATCAATACATCATTAAATCCTCATCATAAGATAACAAGGTGTATAATACTCTATACTTTATAAGAAATTTTGCAGAATCCTTCTTCAACTAAACTTTATTTTTTATGGATAGTCCCCCTCTCTCATTGAACATTGCAGCAGCCTTCCCTTCTTTTTTTTTTTTTTTGCCTTTTTTCTTTTGGTTTCAATTGTGATGATTTTTTAAGTTTTTATGTTCTTAATGTTATTTGCATTGAGATATATATTTTTACTAAATGTATGGTAAAAAATTACAACTATCATCCATTAAATTTATTTATATCATTATTTTTGTTAATAAAAATGAGGATAAGTCTGGATAAAATTATTTATGGTAAGAGTCGCTTTTTTGAATATCTGTTTTTTAAAATAAGCAAGATCTCAAAAAATTGTTTTTAATTTTCTCAGTTATATAATATATAAATTTTATAATAACTTTTTTGAAAAAACTGAAACCAACACACCCTGATTTTAATAGTAGTGTTTTACAGTATCATTTAATTTATGTCATATCCTTTGTCACATATTTTAGAGATGTTATTTATACTTACAATATATGAAATATTGTCATACACTTTATCTATACTTGAATGGAATTGAATTAGTTTAAGTTTCATCTCATCAATAATAAATGAGAGTGTATTAATATAATATCCACACATTGTGAGTCAAATACCACTGCTCACATATGTTATCCCCACTTCACTTTTATTCTGACTTTTGTTAATGAAGGTAATGTAAAATTAACCGCTCACATAGCACGAATTTTCAATTAGTTTATGTCTATATTTATAAGACTTTCTAATTAATAGATAGATGAATCAAAATACTTATAGTGATATATTATTTTATATTTACTGTGCATTCGAATTAAATCCTTACTTTTTTTAACGGGTAACCTTTCATCAATTATTTTGTATGCCTGTTACTTATATTTGAAGCTCCAAGTTAAAACATGCCACGAGAAGGAAAATCATATGCTAAAATATTGCAGACAAAAGGGGTTAATTGATTCAATCCCATACATACTCGAGCCTCCTAAAAAACCTTGGTAACATTTGAGTTACTGTTCTCGAGTTGTATGATTCATTTCGTATTGATGGCCTGTGATAATAAAATCATTTGCGTTGCAGAAGAAACAGGGATAAGAAATAGGATTATAAGCTCATCAGTGAAGACACGAGAAAATCAGATGAAGAGAAACTTGCATCAAACAACTGGGGCAATTGACAATTAAGGAAAGCTTTCATGTGTATCTATTACACTTTCCCGAAGTTTTCTTCATTGTTTGCATGCTATTATTATTTATTAACTAACAGAACACAAATAATGCATTATTGAAAAGCAGTGATGATCATCTGCTCTTTAAGCGCAGGAACCGTTTTGGCGAGTACATCCTAAACAGTTGGTAGGCAGAGACAGTGGATATCATAGCCATTAGGATGCACGCTGCATAGCCGCATAACACAGCCCCTCCGATTTGGACGCAGAATCTGGTGAATTTGTTGCACACCTTCATCCACTGTAAGGCTTTTGCTCCTTTTACTGCCAGTAACGAGGCTTCAAGTGCTGCACAGTTTGACCCGAATGTGATGTACACAAGCATCTGTTACAAACTTGATTTAAATACCAAGTTAAAAATCAATATTGGCCAAGTCATTGATACATTAATAACATGAGTTTTCATTCCTTTTTCCTGTGTCATCTAGATAGACAGTAGATTTCATGGTTATTAATAATTGGACCAACATCACAACTTATTAAACTTGTGATGATGATCTAAATCACTCCCATGTAATTTAGTACTGATATAACTGATCTATTTAGTTGTGGTTTCTTTGAATAAACATTAAACAGACCCAAAACTAGTGTGAAAGGGGCCAACCCTGTCATAATCACCCACCAGAGTCTCTTGTATCTGCAATCCTAGTAACCCAGTTCCAGCAACATAAAATATCTTTTTAACAAACAATTTAGGGTTCATTTTGCATCCAAAAGGTAGAAAACACTTTTCAGTTTCCTTTTTTTCATGGATTTTATAAAAGAAATATTTAAAAAAATGTGAAAATTATGGACTTTGCTTTGTAGTTTTAGCTTTTAGATTTGTGAAAGAAAAATTGAAAGTTTTCAGTTTTTCAATTTTTTCTTCACAAATCTAAAATGAAACCTAAAAGCAAATAAGCCTTACATAATCCAATTTTTAGTTTTTATTTTCAATTTTCAGTATTTTCTTCACAAAATCTTAAAAATAAAAAAATTAAAAATGAAAAGTAAAAACTGTTTTCCAAAACGAACATAGTCAAAATGATTCTGAGTCTGATTCAACTTTTTTCCCTCTTCTAGTGGCAGGCCACAGTCATTTATCTTAGAGTATGCCTGAGAGGGTGTTCTGAGTGCATACGTACAAAATGGATTAGACAGCAAAAGAGTAATTTACCTGATCCAACAAGAGGGTGATCCAAGTCATGTACATATTACAAGACCCTTTTCCACCAGAAGATGCTGGGAGAAAGCGTTTGCATATTTGAAGCACGTTATAACCAGCAGCCACAGATGTCACACACACCAAGATCCTATAAAAACACATAAAGCCACGTCTATTGTAGGAACAAACACAGATAAAACAGAGGTTGGAGATAGAGCTCCTCTTACTTGAGAGCATTCAAGTCTTTATAGGTAGCCTTCTTCTCGATAGTTAATATGATAACCTTTGTTTGTGTATCAAAAGCAACTAAACAAGCTGTTAATACCAAGACCACAATTGCTGAGACCCTCAGACAAGCTTCCCCTCTGGCCATTCTGAACTCCATTTCCTCGGATGATTCAATCAACCCCGTACCCAGTATTCTCAATTTTAGTTCCACCTTGAGCTTCATTTATTGAATTGTGAATGACACATGCAAGTGAACTGTGTTACTAATGGTTGACTTGGCACTGATGGCAGAGAAATATCCACGCATTAAACGAAAATTAATAATGTCAACAGCTACCTAATAACCTTTATTTTGTGAAGCTTATGGCTACCTGCTTGGATTGGAACTTGGATCTCCATAATTTTCTGGATGGATCTCTGTCTTCTACTGCACTTCATTGATTTTGTGAGGACTAAGCTATTCTCTATTGGAGAAATGATTGGTGTATGACTATTTCTTTACAATAATTTTATACTTTTAAAGTATAGAGACATTTTAGACCTTACACTTGTTTTATTTTCATGTACCTCTATACTCTAGAAGTATAAAGTTATTATAAAAAAATGTTATATACAAAACATTTCTCTTCATACTTATATGCATAATAAAAATAGGTCTTATTAGCTTTATTTAAAATATAATTTATTAATTTTATTGTGAATATGTGCAAGAATAACATCTTAAACTTATGCTCATCCAATGATTTTTCTTTTTTATTTTCCTTTATAGTTGTAACATTTTTTTAATTTTGATGTGTATCGGGAGGCTAAGGTATAATTGAGTAGAAGAAGAAATCAGAAGTGGTTCATTTTAATGAAAGTTAAACAGATTTAAAGAGTCACTTTAAATAACCTTGTACGTATTTCCTATAAAGTAATACGGGCCAGGCCTAACCTGCAGTGAAGAGAGACCGTTTTCCAGTTTTAGCACTTTGCCGAAGAAAGAAGTTATTTTCGTGGTGTGAAAAATAGGTAAGCTGGAAAAGTAGTTTCTAATTTTTCATTAAAATTGTTTTGTGCATGAACACAGTATACGAGTGAGGGACGAAACTAGAAAGAGCTCTGTCTAGCAGCACATTTAGGCCATCCTCATTATATTTTGTAGCCCCTAAGTAGTTTGATTAAAATCCGTGATCCAACTTTTTTCAACTGACTTCATAAATAGTTTGTTGCTACGTTCAAATTAATATTTCTTTGGCTAAAGGAAATTGTCTTCTATTTATTATTATCCCTCGGATGCACGGCATTTGTCTTCAATATACTGAATGCACGCAATTGCCCAACTGACGGAAAAATGAAATGAAGTGATCGAAGCGGGCCACTTGGGCTCAATCATCGCATGCACGGTGAGTCAAGTCTTTGTTTTTTATTATTACTCTCGTAATAGATAGATGATGTGGATAGGATACCTACATTATTTTCTATTTAAACGCAAGAAAAAAAAAACTCTAGAAACTTTATGTTAATCATATAAATCATCTTAAATTATGTCTATTACATAATATATATATATATATATACACCCTTATTAACATAATTTAATTCTATATGCATTAAAATTAATTTAAATGCTTAAATAAATAATTCTCAATCTAACAATTTCATAAGAGTTTAGGTAAGTAATGCTTCTCAGTGTTAATTAGCGCTAACACATACAGATGAATACTGATAAAGAATTCACATAAAATTCGCCTAAAGACCTTTTAATCTATATTATTATCCAAGTAAATAGAAAGAAATATTTTTTCGACCAACAAAGAAAGAAATATCGCAAAGAAGAAATTGGACCCAAAAAAAAAAAAAAACATGGGAAAGCAGCTGAAAGTGAAGGATGCCCGCTGTCCGTAGAGCAAGAAAAACTATTTAAAACAAAGAAAAATGTTATTCGTATTACTATGTATTAGACATTTTTCACATCACATTCACTATTTGTATTGTTGCCATTCAATTCAATAGCAGATAGATATTAGTCAACATATGTTCCATATATTGAGGACAAATAACATAACTCTAAAAACAAAACAAATGGAAGGGAGTGTATGTTATTACCACTTTTGTTTGTTTATTTATTATTATTATTATTAAATTTATTTATTTGTTTGTTTTATTAAAACATTCTTTCTTATTTTTATAATTAAATTAATCAAAATATTTAACTTCATAATTTTTATAAAATATATCAAATAATTGTTTAAGTAAGATACAGCCTATGTTTATTATAGCAGTGATAAAAATAATTTCTGGTAAAATATTTCAAAAAATATAAATAATTATTAAGGATATTTACAATTATTTCCTTCCTAGCCTCATAACTACTTGATTGATTGGGAACCGGTGCCGATTGAGTATTGGCACCAAGTTTCTCTCTTATGAGTATGTGACATCCACCTAATTGAAATAAAAGCCATGATACAGACACAAAATTAAACGCTTCTTTTTTTTTACTGCATTTTTTTTTTACGAATACTGATTAAGGACCCGTCAAAAAAAATAAAACATTGATTAAGTAAATAAGAAACACAATAATTTTAAAATAATTATTTTTCTGTCTAATATAGAGATGGAAAAGTTGAGCGGAACTATTGTGTAAATTCAGATAAATTTACTTAACCTCTATCCATGTTATATATAGTATTTACATAATGGATACAAATCTTTTGTCCTTAAATAGTATCCTATTTCTTGTTTTATCAATCATTTATTAATACATAAAAGATATCTATTATATATTTAATAATTTATAAATTTATTTGAATTCTTAATTTTTTATACAACAATAAATAATTAAGAAGAACAGAAAATAAATTATCATTTGAGAACAGGAAATTTCCTGCTACCTTAATTGCGTGACATGTTTCAAGACCTGGATATAAACGAGATATTTTTTGTGTCCTGAGATGAGTTGCCCATCGATAGAAACCGGGACAAATAAACTATCCATATTTTAAAGCACTTGATTTTTTAAATAATTAATGTTATGAAAAAAGAAGACACCTTTGGATTTGATAATACTTTTTCAAGGGGATGCTCCAACGTAACTTAATAAAAACATAAGTAAATTTTTTTTATTTAGTATAATACTTTTTGAAAAGGTGCTGACCAGAAGAATCAGCATTTGCTATTTGAAATTCAAAATATTAATTTGATTTATTTTTTAATTAATAATAATAAATATAAAAATTATATCTGCTAATATTTATATCTATTGTTTTTATTTGTGATATTTAAAACATATTTACTAAATATTACTATCATAATTTCTGCTCATTAAAAATAATTTTTTTATTATTTTATCAAAGAATATATATTACTATATCCTCTTGAAAGTACAAGGAGCAAGCACCAAAAAAAAGTACAAGGAGCATAGCAGATTTTTAAGAGCCAGAAGCACCAGACCAAGCCTATATTCCTCCTCACATATATAGTACTTTTCGGGTGCCAACATATTGAGACCAGCTAAGGTCTTTAGCTCTAAAAAAATTGCTGTTAAAAGCTCTTAATGAATTTATGCACTCTCCAACCGCATACATCATTCACTACTCAGTCTAGTCTTAACCAACGTGGTACTTTAACTCACACGGAACAAGCCCCCATGTCATCCCTCACGAACCCATCCGATGAGGGCCACTGCAATCCACGCCCATCCATTCTCCATAATAACATTAAAAGACCCACAAAGAATGAAGTAATTGCATGTGCCAGCAGATCTAGTTTGCAAACACAAGCTTGATTTGCATGTCAATTTGGTCATAAATATAGCGGCACTTGGATTGGATTGGCGGTATAGCCATCAGCGGCTATGTCAAGGGATTGGAGAGCCCAAATAGCTAGCTGACCTGACCATAACTTTTATAGTATCCTATGTATCTTCCTGGCTTTGTTCATGCATGTACTCGTGTTATTGTCCAAGTCATAAGGACAATTAAAATGACATCTAAAATATAAAAAAAAAATGGAATTGACATAATGGAAGGCCATTGCTCAATAACTTAGACATATAGGAGCAAAAGATGGGAATCTTTCATTTGTTTCATCAGGAAGTAGCTTGCTAGATGATTACATTAATTATGTGGTAGAAATGGCACTTTGTGTGCACAACAGTAGCGGAGGGTAACCGAGACGAAAATTGGAGTTACCGTTTTGGAGCATCGATTCCTTTCTATTAATTTCTCAACTTGAAAGTAGCTCTATTAATTTAATTTTATTTGGCCCATGATGAGTTGAGTTACATGGAATGGTGGCTGGGGCGTGAAGCAAAGCAAGGTGGGGGACCAACTGTTTTTATAGCTGCTGCCTGCTGAGTAGGTTCGGTGCCGCGCCATGTGTTTCATGGTTATGTAACACTAACACGGGTTCGAGTATAAAACAACCACGAATCTCAGACATAACTGCTTATGCGCCACTTGTGTTCCCTTCTGCCTTCTCTGACTCTCCCACAAGTGACATCCCATCCCTGTAACTCCACAGGTCATAGACTTATTCACGTCTCAGCAGTCGGTACAAGCTGGGCTGCATAACGCATAGATGTTGATTAATTTATTTTTACTCGTGTAAAAATTAAGTATATTTGTTTATTACGTGATAATACATAATTCATATGGATGGAGAGTTGACCGGTCTAAAGGGGGTGTTACGTGATAATATATAATTCATATAGATGGGAGTATACAGGTCTCCACGGATGGGGACCTCATTTTATATAAAGTATCTATTTTAGCAGTTTTCTTTTCTTTTCTTTTTTTTTTCATAGTCCATCCTAAAATTAACCCTATTTTTCAATTAGGGTTGAATATATTTTACCTCATGTATTTATATTACGCCTAATTAAACTATGCTTTTTAAACATGTAATGCGATATTCCTGTACTTTCTAAATAATGCGAAAAAGCCTTCCGTTAATTTAACATCTATTTCACTGTTAAGTGGTTATATGCATGTCACGTGATATGTTTTTTTGACAAAATGTCCTTCCTCTTTTATGAATTTTCCAACCAAATCCCACCTAACATAAGCCCTTCCCCACTCATTAACAAACACTTGAAAAATCTTGAGAACCCTTCCCCACTTTGAAGCTAGAAGAACCTTGAAAACATAATTCGTTGAGTTGAAGAATCGACACATATATATCGCAAATTGCTAACCCTATGTCGCGAATGGTGAACCCTACATTGCAAATCGTGAACTTCACCACCTTCCATCAAACCCTACATCGCAAACCCTAGTCTAACCCTAATATGAACCTAGGGTAGACAATGCTAGGTGGCGGCGTGAGAGGCTTGTAAGGTTTACCGTTGAGTAACGGATTCTCAAGTGGTAGAGACGGAACTCAATGATGGTAGTGGCAATGGCATAGCATGGTGGAGGCGCGACGAGACATAGTGGCTCGCCAAAAGCGCTGTAAGGCTCGGCTGCTGGTGATTTCCTTGGCGTTTTGAGATGGGTAGAGGTTAGGGTAAAGGCGCGACGCGTGACACTTGGTGGTGGGCTTGCAATGGTATTTCTTCATCCTATTTTTTTCTTTACTATTTTTTTCTAGTCTGCTATTGAGATAAGATTGTAAGGTTTGGTTTGATTTGGTTGTGATTTGGGG
The DNA here is from genome assembly GCA_030441495.1 of Dalbergia oliveri. Classification (NCBI taxonomy): domain Eukaryota; kingdom Viridiplantae; phylum Streptophyta; class Magnoliopsida; order Fabales; family Fabaceae; genus Dalbergia; species Dalbergia oliveri. The sequence goes on along the minus strand of JAMLFY010000001.1, from coordinate 49,630,423 downwards.
ATTTTGGTTGTGGCTTAAGGATTTTGGGAAATGAGATGGTTTATTAATGATGATGAACTTTTGATGACATTATTGTTTCGTGTTTTTTATTGATGGATGTGGTTTGTAGTTGTTTGGAGATTGAGATGGTTTTATGAAGAAGGGGGATGATGATTTTCTGAAAAGAATGCGTGTTTACTTCAAAGAGGGAAGGGCTTAAGTTAGCGTATGATTTGGTTGAGAAATTTCATAAAAGGGGAAGGACATTTTTGTCAAAAAATGTGTTACTTGACAAGCACACGACCACTTAGTAGTGGAAATAGATCTCAAGTTAACGAAATGAATTTTTTGCACAGTTTGAAAGTCACGTGTTCATTGCACATTTTAAAAAGTCGGATCTAAATTGCATATAACCTAAAATAAAGGGATAAAATGTATTTAACCATTTCAATTATACCACCTCTTAAAAAAAAAGTCAAGTCTACAATTAGTATACCATTTAACATGACACATTATTGAAAACGTGATAATATAGTAACAAAAAATGAAATTATGGACTAACTTGACTCTAATTTTATAATTTTAAATATTAAAATGTTAATTTATAAATTTTAGGAGTTAAAATAATTCATGCATATAATTTTAGGGCTAAGAGATCATTCACTCTTAATTATTTATTTAATATTTGACACCTTATTCTGCTGCATTATTTCCCAACACTACCATAACTGCAATAGAAAATAAGTAATTAATATAAGTAAATACATGAATGTGAAATAATTTTTGTATATTTTTTGCCGACACTCTCTTCATCACTATGGTGGATGTGTAGAAAAAAAATGAATATAAACTTTAAAAGAAAGTACTTAGAAAACCGAAGTACTTATTACGGATGAACATGGCAGGGGTGTCAAAAAAATTATATCTTTAGACAAGTTCAAATAACATATGTCTACATAAATTGGTATTGTAAAAATGAAAAATGTTTTTTTGATTAACGATATATGAAACACCATGTCGTCATATTTCCATCTATCTTTGGATTTGAATGAGATATGAAACACAAAATAAGTGAGATCCCTACTCTATCTAATAAAAACGTTAGGATAATTCTATAAATTATCAGGATAAATAACATTTTTCTCTATAAGATATGAGATATCATATTAATTAAGACATCAATGATTAATAGTGCAAAACAAGAAATAATTTAGGAACAAAGTTGATGTCTATCTAATACATCGAAAAACAAAATTCACGTCTAACTTTAAAAAAAGAAAATTACTATAATGCCACATGTATTTTCAGAAGACAAACTTTAGCATTTGATCAAGTTGATGTGGAAGCATGCAAAATTGATAATACATAAAAAGATTATTAAGTCTGTTGTCTAGATTATATATTGACAGGTTTTAAAGGACACTACTTTGCCACACAAAATGCATGATAATTAAATAGGGAGCACATTAAACACTTTTATTTGCCAAAGCTATGAATTTACTAGCTGCGATTGCAAATATTATATGCAATAGCGCGCAAATCGAGTTGCACATGCCCAAGGCTCAAAAGCTTGTATGTATGGTTGAAATTCAACCAAACTGAGGGCTGCTCCTTAAATGAGCAGGGGTAGGCGTCCCACTACAGAAGAGAGAAACCACAGAAGCGAAACACGATTTGCTAGTAATAGTCAATTGCCCACTATTCTTTATTTTTCAAAAAGTAAGACGACGAAGCCGTCCATTTTTTAGCAGTGTTACATGGACTAATGGCTCTGCCTTTTTGGGCTGGCATATATATGTTTTTGCTCCCGTTTAACTTGTTATATAACATTAAACCACAATCAATTCAACTAACACAGGATAGTGCAATTGCATTTGGAGTCAGCTGAATGGCATATAAATAATAGAAAGTTCTCTCAGCCTTCCCTGCAATGTATTAAGCGGCGCCTTTGTCACCTTCTGGCAAGCCTACTCAAAGTCACTATAATTCATGCCAAGAATGAGATGGACGAGACCATGATTCAATTCCTTTTAAAGGAGAACAAACCAGATCGTTCGGGGCCCCTTAAAATAATAATAACAAAATGACAATGGTCTTGCATTGTTTCTCTTGCTAAAAATAATAGTGTTTCCTTTCATATTTTAATTAACACACTTGCATTACAATGACCTCTGATGAACACAATACAAATTAAACTGCATAAAAAACGGCGAAGATAAAATGAGAAACAAAGAATGCACAAAACATATGTATGATCTTCGGATGATCGATGTATTCATCTTATGATTTGGTGCGGACTGTGCATTCCAGAGGGAGACCCTGAGGGAAGCGCTTGATGTCTGAGCAGTAATCGTAAATCATATAATTCTTCTGCACCCATTTGAGTCTCCTCTGGCCGTTAGAGTCAAGCTGTTGAGAAAGCCAGGCATCATCAGAAGAGTTGTTATTGGAGTTGCATGAAGAAACCCCATTGGACCAAACACAACCGTTGGCTCTGAAGTTCCTGAAAGAAGCAGTGAATGGAGCTAGGCTCCAATCTGTCTTCACGAGCCCTCCTCTTGTAGCCCAATCATCAGCGTTCCAAAGACTTGAATATAGTCTCATAGTTTGGTTCTTTGGGTAGGGAACACCCACACCCTCCAAGTTCTTGAACTCCCTAATTGGTCTCCCATCAACATAGAACCTGGAAAATATAAGAAGAGCCCATGTAAGTTAACTTTATTAAGTTGAATGTTATAGATAGATAAGATATCAATGCAAGTATATATAATTTGTGAGCTTGGGTTTTACGAACTTACACAACATGAGCAGGATTCCAGAGAAAGGAATAGGTGTGAAAAGCTGCAGTTGGGTCGAACCAAAGGTAGAATTGTTGCTCTCTGTCACCCTTGCCTTGGGCGTACACGTTGGTGTGAACTTTATAAGGATCACCGCTCAGATTGCCCAAGAACTCAAAGTCTATCTCATCCCACGATGACCCTTCTGAACGTAACTGCGTGATTCAGAAAATCATATATTAGAATAAAGCTTCATGAGTAGTTGGGCATGTGTGTGCATATATGAATGTGAGAGTAAAGTTAAGCGAATAATTTATCTGTACAAAAATAATTGTCCAAAAATCAAAGCATTTTGCCGTCCAGAAATAGCTGTCCAAAAATCAATTATAAGCAGATACATTGATTTTTAGACAGTTAATTTTTAAAAGGAGGTATTAATAATGTTATTTAGAAATTAGAAGGCAATCTTTTTGGGTAGATATTCAATCAGATGAACAAAGTTGATGAAGGAACCCACGTAATAAGCGGTGACTGTGCCAGCTGAATTTCCAGGGACAAGTTTGATTTGCATGTCGATCTTGCCGTATAGATACTGATTCTTGGACTGAAAGCCAGAGCCCGAGGCCCTGTCTAGGGACAGAGTAAGAAGCTGGCCACTGCTCAGAATCTTACCCCTGCCATCTCCCCAAGTGATATCAACATCTTGGTACAAGTTGTTGCCAGCAGAGGCAGCCATGGAAGGCGCATAGATTATAAATGCTATAACAAGCACAACCAGTGCAATAGCACAAGGAGCAGAAGAGAAAGAAGCAGCCATTGAAGTTATAATGTTAAGGTATTTGCTGAAGAGGTTTTTTTAGTTTATGTGGAGACAGAATCGGTATTTGGTGCACAATCTATTGAGAAAGCGAATTGGTTCTGATCCAAATTTATACTAGTCCACCTAAGGTATGTGGGGGCATTGGGAATGTTTGAATAATAAAAGTTGGTTGGTGGGAAGAAGTGCGAACTAGACAGCTGGACAGCAATTGGTTTCCATTTTGCATAATAATCATAGGTTTTTTTCTAAGTGGTCCATTACATGGTGTAGCTTCCTAAGGGAAGTGTTATGTTACACATAGATTAGGGGCGGTGCTGCTGGCTATCATTTTTTCCTCCTAGGTTTGTTCTACCAAACCAAACATGGGTTTGGCTCTTGCAAGCGTGTGGTATTTTTTATTTGTAGTCCCAATCCAAAGTGGTTCAACTTAAAAAATGATAATAATAATTCAGTAGGCTCTGGTATCTTCCAGAGGACTTTTTGGGCTTGCCGAGTCAGCGGCAGAGAAGGATTGCGTTGCTCTTTTGGCATACATATAAATTCTAGAAAGAGCTATTCGGTAACACCTGGGCCTGTATATGTTAGGAATAACAAAAGGACATATATGAAATTGTTTTGATGTATTGAGAAGCATGATTACAATTTGAAACTATGAAATTCAATCAGATTTTCACCTGCCATAACAATTTTGTAAAAAAGGCGTACCCTTTTACTGGGACTCCACAAAAGAGACTAGGATCCAATGATTTGATCAATTGAATTCTGTGTAAATAGAAACTAAGGGGTGAAGGGTGGGGGGAGGTAGGATTGGGATCTAATTTCTACCGCGAGATACCCTTCTTTCATTTTGCAATTTGGACAAATTGGTTGAAAGAATGATAATGAGTCACCAACACAACATGTACATTCATTCACCCTCCTCATGTTTTTAACTCCCATGCCTCAGTACGTAATTGAAAGTCTAGGATTCATTTGCAAAAGGCAGGAAGAGAGAAAGAGGGGAAAAAGAAATAGAAAAACACATTAATTCAACTACGAATAACAACCTCAATATCTAGCCATACAAAAGGACAACATACCACGTCTCAACCTTAGTGTTACCCTTCTATTTATACGTTTCTTGTTTTGTCCGTTGTTCTTTAATGATGTTAAACCTCATCATCCACACCGACAATGTAACCCAAAAAAAAAAACATCATCCACGCACACCTCATCATATTCGTCATTTTCACTTCAATTTCCAACACAAGTGTCAATGTGGAAACTTCGCTGTCACGGGGAGGGATGCAAAAACCCGCCCATTGCAACCCCGAGGAATGCGTGCTTGAACAAGTCCACAAAAATTTACAGCAATACTTCCCGACCAAATTTTTTCATTTGACAGAAATCATTGAGACAAAAAATTATGCTATACTTTTTTGCTCTCTAGATTTTTATAAACTTTATTATATATGAACCTCACCCGTTTAACTCTGCTAATCACTGAAATAGAGTCCATTTAAATGTAGAGATATCAAAATGCTCATTCGTCTATTTAGATCCACCTCGCAAAAAATCCTTTAAAATTGGGTGAAAGCACGCAGCTGCCAAAATTAAATTGATTAAACGTCAGCACGATCAATTTTAGGGTGAATTGTCTCCACAAAAAAAAAATTACAAAAAAAAGTTTTTAATAGTTTGATATTATTATAGATATATTCACTTTTCAATATATTAAAATTACAAGATTTTTCAAGAGCAACTATTAATGTGGAATAGAGAAACAATTTTTTTAAAAATACTTTTAAATTTTTTTTTATTAATTGATGCATATTCAAATTTTTAAAGTTCATAACAACTATGCATCAACTGGTTAAATTTAATTATTTACACATAGTATATTATAATTTATTACACATTGTGTATGTGTTTCTTTCTTCTTCTTTTTTTTTTTTTTGGTTCAGAAATATATTAAATTTGATTTGGACTTGTTCATACTTTTTTTGTTCGGACCTTTGGGTGTTGTAAATTAAACACTAACAAATTGTGAATCTTTATTTTATTTTTTAAAAATAAAAGGCTTGGCCTTTAGGGCCTCCCCAACCGCCAAAACTGTGCTAAGCAGGATAGGTTAGGTGGACTAGGATTTCTTAGAGCTCAAAAGTTCAGCAAACCTGTTAAAATGACGATTTTGAAGACCAATCAACATAGGAGCCTGTTTTGACACCTCTTTTCAAATGTAAATCTCCCCTTTTCAGACAAACTCTCATATACATAATGAAGGTCTCATATTATCAAATAATAATAATAATAAATAATGAAAGTCTCATTTAATTTCTTTGACAAAAAAAAGAAGAGATTGCATTGTATACTCAATTGGGATGCTTATTGAGTTGGATTGATAGGTTGAATCCAAAAGCTTAATTTGTACCAATTAGAATTGATTCGAATAATTGAATTACTTTAAACCAAAAACAAATTATTAATTTGGTTCCCTAATTTATATTTTTCAATTTAAATTATGATCAGTCAACTTGATAATTTAATTGACTTTTTTTAAATTTATTTTGAGTTTTCAAATTAGGTTATATATTTAAGCTTTAATAATGTATTATTTAGTAAAAAACACAGACATTATTCTATTGAATGCAATACTGCTCTAGTCAAAGAGGGTTATTGGGATGACAGTATTTTTTATTTTTATAATAGAAGATAATAACAATCGAATCTCTAATCACTTGGTTACAAAAATTCTGATATTATGTTATAAATTATCTCCTCAAACTTAAGTTAATGAGTATACATATGAATAATTTTATATTTAACAATACACAGCTTAATAATGCATGTATTTACTCTTGATTTTTTTTAACATTCATTTAAGATATTCACTAACTCAAATAATTATTAGCATGAGATAGCCTAATATTGTAAAATAGTTCGTTGGCATGGAGATATATATATATATATATATATATATATATATATATATATATATAAACGGATGATCCGAATCAGTATAAGTATATAACCTGTTTTAGTCAAACTGATTTGATTCATATTCATTGAAAACGACTATGAAATAGTCTGATTTATAAATTAAATTATTTATTTCCTTCTTTTCTTTTTTCTTTTTTTTTCATTCCAAATACACTCGTAGCGTGGTGACAGTTTCATTTCCGGGAGACATGACAAACGGTCAGTTTCAGTGGATAACTGTTAAGACGTCATTAATAGCTAAATACGTACTACATACATATATATGCTCACTTCACTGACTTCAGCATCACCACCGTTCCGTGTTTTCTCGCTCAAGCTTTGTGCTGCCACTTGGTACTAGACATACATATATATGGTCCATCTCACTGTCTAAACCACCTCCATTTAACACTGCCATCTGTATCCAACTCTTCCTATAGTCTCATCCTATTCTTAACTCACCCCCTACAATTTGGAATTTTAATTTATTAGCAACTGCATTTCTTCTATTCACAACATAACACATATACATTAAAAACAACATGTCATCTCCTTCTTCTTCTCCTCCTCACACCAAAACATTCCTCTTGGTTCTGGCATTGTTGTTTTGCTACCATTTGTCTGCAATATTGGGTGGGGGTGATCTGCGTGAGGACATTGAGATCACCTGGGGTGACCGCCGTGCCCAGATGCTTAACCACGGCCAGCTGCTTACTCTGTCCCTTGACAGAGCCTCTGGCTCTGGTTTTCGCTCCAAGAATGAGTTTCTTTTGGCAAGTTTGACATGCAGCTCAAGCTTGTCCCGGGCAATTCTGCTGGCACAGTCACCTCTTTCTACGTAAATACCCTCCACTTCACTTCAATTCGCCTCATGCATTAATCTTATTTGTTTCTCCACTAGTTTTTGTATATAGTTCTTCAACTGATTCGGTACTCATTCCCTTGAATTAAGATTTTGAAATTTGATTCTTTGTAAGTAGACAAAGAAAAATATCTCCTAAAACTGTTGTTAAACTTTGCTAAATTCGAGAGGAATAGTTGCATAACTGAAAGCAATAAATGATATATAATCAGAATTATATGCTAGAGTAATTGTCAAAATTGACCAGGACTCAAGAAAGATAATTGTATGTATAAGTTACATCAATAAATATTGTGTATGTATAGAAATATATAAACTCCTATATATAAGTATATAACCAGAGTAATCTGCTAAAATAATTGCCAGGAATTGTCTAAATTCAAAAGGATAATTATATCAGTCAAATTATAGTTAAAAAAGAAATGACGTGACATTATCACAATAAAGTTTTTTGTGTTTAGTAGTACAGTTTTTATCCATTAAAAAATGTCAAAGATAATTTGACTTTTTTTAAAAAAAATTATTAATTAATAATATAAAATTGTGCCTAGATGAAAAATGTACACTCTCAGAGTACTATTTTTCGCACTTAATTGTTATTATGCACTTTGGTGCCTTCCTGGTACAGTTACAATCTCAGCAAGGACCAACCTGGGATGAGATTGACTTTGAATTCTTGGGCAATCTAAGTGGGGACCCTTACACTCTCCACACCAATATTATCACACAGGGCAACCGCGACCGAGAGCAGCAGATCCGCCTATGGTTCAACCCCACAGCCGATTTTCACACCTTCTCCATTCTTTGGAATCCACAGTGCATCATGTATGTATGACTCATATCATATGTTACATTTTATTCATTTATGCCTTTTCAACTTTCAATTCTCAACAAGAAGACACGAACTAACATAACATGTATTTAATTTGTTGCCACCAGCTTGTATGTGGATGGCAATATTCCCATTAGAGAGTTCAAAAACTACGAGTCATCAATTGGTGTCCCATTTGCAACGAAGCAACCAATGAGGATTTATGGTAGCCTGTGGGATGGTGAGGACTGGGCCACAAGGGGTGGGCGGGTCAAGACCAACTGGACCGCAGCTCCATTCACTGCATCATTCAGGGACTTGAACTCAAATAATGCTTGTGTTTGGTCTTCTGGTGCATCTTCTTGCGCTGGGAATTCCAGCTTCTCTGTTGGAGAATGGATTAAACAAGAGTTGAACCCCACTGAGGTGGAGAAGCTCAAATGGGTGCAGAAGAATTTCATAATCTACAACTACTGTACTGACTTGAAACGCTTCCCTCAAGGATTGCCACCTGAATGTACTGTCACTGTAAATAACAAAAGAATGTCCTGAGACCGTGCATACATGCATGCATTAATTGATGCAAGAGCAGCATATATAAATCCTGCTAACAAGTTCTAGTGATTATGATGCATGATAACATGCATATCATTTTGAAAAAATGTTCAAAATATATATTATTTTTGTTGGTTATAAGGAGCTCCTGGCACATAGGAATCGAACTCTTGACCCAACACTCACCGACTACTCCTAGACACAAGAACTAGGGGATGTGCCACCTAATTAATTACAGTTAATTGGCTGTTCTTAGAAGAACATTACAATCAAAATGTTACATAGGTTTTCAATTAAAAAATTTTTGTGTAAAAATTAAACAAAGCCCAACATGGACACCAAAAAAAAAAATCCAACATAAATGCAATTCTGTACGGTACAAAAAAGAAAAAATCTATACCCATCGCAAGACTAGCACAGATGGCAAGCCTAAACCTTTGTAAAATGTGCACCTAGGGGCACTGGTATAGAGTCGCGTGTTGTATAAGACTCCGTCCCTCCCCCCAAACCTGACCAAAAATGGAAATCAATAGAGCACACCACAAAGTCCAACCAAAAAAAGGAAAAATCTATACCATCAAAATTGATGATAGTGTAATCCTCCTTGTTCGATTGGTAATAAACTGGTCCAAGTCAAGTTCAATGCCAATGAGCTCAGTTTGAGCTCTGCCCAGCTCGACGCGAAAAGCTTCGATACAAAAGATGGTCCCATAAGAATTAAATGATCGGCACTATAGTATGGGTGAAAAATAAATAAATAAGGTTGGAAGTTGACCATATAAAGAAAGCAATTTTACTATTTTAATACTTAATTTTTTTAAATATTCAAATACCTTATTTATAAAATATATGGATCTCATCATTTATTTTTTCTTCAAATTTATTATCCCTCCATCACTCCTCTCATATCCATATTATACCTATGTGAGTGTTGAAATAGAATTTTTCTAAAGAAAAAGAGAATGTTGGATGGAATCAAAATAGATAGGTCAAAAATAAATTATTGATTCATTTACAATTTACTTAAAATGCTATATTATTAAATACTCAATATATATAACTATTTAATATATTTATTTATTATTTTAAATTAATATTTCCCTTAAAATTTAATTTTGGATAATATTATATTCTAATAAAATAATTATCTGAGATTATGTGTCTTTATTTTTTAAAATAAGTCATGTGTTACTCTTAACAAATAAATTTATGAGTTTCATTTTTATATGCTGGTGTAAGATGATTTTGTACCAACAATTGATAGAATTTTACTAAAATGATAAATCATGGTGAATGCTTATAATAATCAATAATTATTTTTTAGGATTTATTATTTTAATAAAAGTAGCTTATTAATTGACAATGTAAAATTATTGGATTCAAGTCCTCTAAAATAAAGGAGTTTATAAAGTGAGGAAATGAGAAAGTTAATTACCTTTATATCAATAACTTTCATTGTATGTAAAGTTGAGAGGTTTATCACATTTTTTATTTTTCCCTGGGTTAATTAATCACCCTTAAAATAGTGATTTATCATTTATTTTCTCATTTTACAAATTTATTTTGGAGGAGCACAATCCGAAATTATTTTACACTTTCATATATAGCAATTAAATTCTAAATTTATTAGGAAAGGGTATAGAGGTTATTTTTAGGATTTGAACTTGTGATATCTAAATCATGAGATAACAATTCTACTATTATATTAAGGTTTATCCTCTTATGATAACAGCAGTATTAAATATAAAAAATATTATTCTATTATTGAAAAATGAATTGAACACTTATTCTATCATCATATTTAATATTGATAGAGTAAATATCTCAATTAAATATTTATTTTTGGGTGAAAAAAACTAATTTATTAAATATATATCGTAAGCCATAAAAACAATGGAAGAGGAATAGATAGATGACTTCAGGAACAATGGCGGTGATGGTTTTAGGTACGAAACAGTAGCAGCAACGGCTGGCCAGGTGTTTGGTAAAGGGAAATTTAGGCCGGTTTAGTTTAAGTAATTTTCAATTTTCAGTTTTTTAGACTTTTTGAAAAAAATATTAAAAATTTTAAATTTTAATTTTAATTTTTAATCATGAAATTTTAAAAATTAATAAACTAAAAACAAAAACTAAAACTTGAAACGTGCCCTTAGTCTTGTACAACATCGTATGGCTGTGAAATTAGATCTCCTTTCTTTTTTTGTGTGCGCCCATCCATGCTGGACCGCGTGCAATAATTCGTGTGCGCGTCCATCGTCAACAACCATGCCTTTACTTACTCCTCATTCCTTAGCCAACTGTGAACAGCCAAAACACTTAACTGAACCTGAACCTTCTCCTATGTCCTTTATTTCACCTATAAATACCATTCCAACCATGGCATTCTCTCCAACACCTCAAGTTCTCAACAAAAAATTCATTTCATTCTTTCACTCCTCAGATTTTTATTTTACTATCTGAATTTTGAAACTAAACAGCTTCCTATAATGGCTCTTTCAAGAGTTGCATTACTAGTGCTATTAATCTCTTCAGTTGGCTACTTTGTGATTGCCTCTGCAGGCAATTTCTATCAAGACTTCGATCTAACGTGGGGGGATGGTCGTGCCAAGATACTCAACAATGGCGACCTTCTTACTCTCTCCCTTGACAAAGCCTCTGGCTCAGGTTTTCAGTCCAAGAACGAATACCTCTTTGGAAAAATTGATATGCAGCTCAAACTTGTCCCTGGCAACTCTGCTGGCACTGTCACTGCTTATTATGTAAGCACACATTCGTATACTTTATATCATTTACATCAAAGTCATACTCTTAATTTATTATACTAAGCATTGGTAAATTGGTTACGAATACTAATGGGAATTTAATTTGTGGTGTTCAATTTAACTTCAGCTATCATCAAAAGGAGCTACATGGGATGAGATTGACTTTGAATTCTTGGGCAATTTGAGTGGTGATCCATACATCCTTCATACCAATGTGTTCAGCCAAGGCAAGGGCAATAGGGAGCAACAGTTCTACCTTTGGTTTGACCCAACTGCAGATTTTCACACCTATTCCATCCTCTGGAACCCCCAACGCATTGTGTAAGTTCTTCTTATGCAATCCTCATGAGCAAAGTAAAAAAGAAGAAACAAATTCAATTCTGTTGTTTTGCCTTGTGTTATTGGAGGAAGTCGCCAATAAATAAGTCTTTTTTTCTTCTCTTTTGTTCCAGATTTTCTGTTGATGGAACCCCAATTAGGGAGTTCAAGAACATGGAGTCAATTGGTGTTCCATTCCCCAAGAACCAAGCCATGAGGATCTACTCCAGCCTGTGGAATGCAGATGATTGGGCCACAAGGGGAGGGCTTGTTAAGACAGACTGGAGCCAAGCTCCTTTCACTGCTTCCTACAGGAACTTCAATGCCAATGCATGTACCATGTCCTCTGGAACATCATCTTGCGGGTCAAACTCTGCCTCTTCTTCTAGCAATACTTGGCTCTCAGAAGAGCTTGATTCCACTAGCCAGGAGAGGCTGAAGTGGGTGCAGAAGAATTACATGATCTACAATTACTGCGCTGACACTAAGAGATTTCCACAAGGCCTTCCTCCAGAATGCAAGGCTGCTTAATTAAGGGAGCATTATCAAGGATCCTATAGGCTATAGATTGATACTTCACTTTTGTGCTATCTTTTAATTCTTTTTTTTTTTGCTCCCCTTACTTCTGTAATTTCCACATTGATATTCTTTCATTCATTGTACAAGTCATATCACCATAATAAAAATTGAAAATTTATTACAGGCATCCTTAAAGGATCCAATTCAAACAGTTACTTCTTCCTTCCTTAGCTTCTAAAATTCCATGGTTATTGGACCGGGAATAATACCTAATATGAGGAGAGGACATAATAAAATTTTCAGGGATAAAGCTTATTTAAGGAGGGAATGCTTTTCAGAACTTTTGCTTTGGCTCAATTCTAATCTTTCAAACTTATCAATCTAATTACTATCCTTTAATTTTCATCCGTTATTAAAGTTTCTGACAGAGATTATAGGCATGCGTATCATTTTTCTTCTCGCTTACAGTCGCATTTATACATCGATCACATAGGCACCATTTTACACCAGAAGATCCATATATGTCGAAATTTAATATAAATCTTATTCGTGCTGATTCTTTATGATACATGTAACATGTCAGATTCATTCTCCACACCTTCATGGAGTTCTATCTGGATTGTACGTGTTTGAGCAATAGCAATCTCGAACTTACACACGAGACGAGGGGACTGAAGAACCCACAAATTTGGAGAAGCAACTGATGCTTTATTATTGGACAACACCTACCCCGGTACACAATACACTAATTATAGAATTAAACTACAAAAAATAATTAAATAATTATCAAAGCCTGTAAAAAGTGATAAGATTTACAAATGGTTGAATGAGAATTTAATAAGTTGTTAATACAAAGTAAGTTTACTTTTATTTAAAGAATTTTTTTTTATTATTTGCATGTATTTCACACTAGACGCACTTTTTTCGGTACAACATTAGAGACAATTTTGTTTTAAGGCACGATTGAACACAAATTTGCTATATTGTGCAAGACGAGATACTTTTTCTAGATCCAATCGAAGAAATTTAACCACAATTGAAAAAAAAACATTTTGTATGAGTATTCATAAATTAAAATTATTAACCTCGTGAAATAAGGTGTAATCATAATATTAAGTAATTTTTATAGCTATTAAGTAATAATATAAACAATATTTCACATTTACAGTTCCAAAGCGTAAATGTTAAACCGATTAAACAAAATCATTTGTAGAAAAAATTAATCTTCAAGCCGAGAAGTACGAATGTTTTGTGGAAGAAAAGATATGAAGAAAGAAATAACCAAGGGATGAATCAAAATACAAGGAGTTGGAATGATAATAGCTAGCGACAAATAAATGTACATCACATGAAATCATCTGCTTTAAGCTCCTTAGTATTATCTCAAGATAAGAAGTAAAAGGGATTTTTTTTCCTTAAAAAATCATCTGTTTTAAGGTTCAACCCAAATGGCTTTTGGATGGACTAGTGGCGGTGTGGCTGTCTGCCAATGGATACACTTTTTTTATTTTAGCGTGCCACACGGGATATTTTGAGGACCCTTGCATGCCCGATGCGCACTAACTAAGCAATTTCGTGTGCAATAGAAAATGCAAATGCGCGTCGTAAGATACAACCACGGAACCATCGTCCCTTAATAATGTTGGTTTGGTTGTGCTACAAGAAGCCAGCACGAGTACATGACAGCCAATTACTAATAATATTTTAATGTTTGTTCCAACTCTCCGAGACCAAACAATTCTCCACCGCAATGCAAAGCTCACTTTGTGCATCTTCCCCTACTCCTTCCACACCTTCACAACACAACTATAAATACCAATCCCACTTCTCTGCCAAACCACAATCATCCCTTCAACTCACTCTCATAGCTAGCTTCTACTACCACATTGAAATCAGCCATGGCATCTCTTAATTATTTCACCTGTCCAATGCTAACTATTACTATCCTCTCTCCATTGGTGGTATTGTCCTCTTTGATCATGTCAGTGCTGTCAGCAGGAGGCAACTTCAACCAACACTTTGACATAACATGGGGAGATGGGCGTGCCAAGATACTCAACAACGGCGACCTTCTCACCCTTTCCCTTGACAAAGCCTCTGGCTCCGGCTTCCAGTCCAAGAATGAGTACTTGTTTGGCAAGATTGACATGCAGCTCAAGCTTGTACCTGGAAACTCTGCAGGCACTGTCACTGCCTACTATGTAAGTGTCCTTCCGTATTGTGGTTGGTTAGTTAATGTATGCATGACTCAACATCAATCATAGAAAACTTTCAAGTCCTTTATTAATTGGTTCCTAATTATATATAATGCAGTTATCATCAAAAGGGTCAAATTGGGATGAGATTGATTTTGAATTCTTGGGGAATCTGAGTGGTGACCCGTACATTCTTCACACCAATGTGTTCAGCCAGGGGAAAGGCAACAGAGAGCAACAGTTCTACCTGTGGTTCGACCCAACTGCAGATTTCCACACCTATTCCATTCTCTGGAACCCTCAGCGCATTATGTAAGCACTTATTATATTACTCTGTATATGATCATTATAATATCCCTTTCAAAATGTTGAATTGATCAATTAATACACACACATTAATTGTATGTGCTTCTTCCCTTGTTTCAGTTTCTCGGTGGATGGCACCCCAATCAGGGAATTCAAGAACATGGAATCAATGGGAGTTCCATTCCCAAAGGAACAGCCAATGAGGATATACTCTAGCCTGTGGAATGCTGATGACTGGGCAACAAGGGGTGGCCTTGTCAAGACAGATTGGAGCCAAGCACCATTCACTGCATCTTACAGGAACTTCAATGCCAATGCGTGTGTCCGTTCTTCTTCCTCTGGTGGGGCATCATCATCATCATCTTGCACTTCAAGCTCTGCTTCATCTAACACGTGGCTGTCGCAAGAGATGGATTCAACAAGCCAAGAGAGGTTGCGTTGGGTGCAGAAGAATTACATGATCTACAATTATTGCAGTGATACCAAAAGATTTCCTCAAGGCCTCCCCCTGAGTGCAATGCATCCTAATCCTAGAGAACACCGAAATTATTGAACAAAATATACATCTTGTAGATTAGTTTCTTTTTACCCCACTTGATTTTATTTGATTTGTACTACGTGTTTTTCTTTCTCTCTTTTTTTTTTGGTCAATTCTTTTATTCTTTGATATATGTCAATTGTATTACAAGAAACGTACGGAGTCATTGTTGATGGGTTTCTTTGACTTTTTTCGTAAGTTACATCTTCAGCCAAAATTAAGCCCTTTTTATTTAGCTTGAATGGGGGGGTTTTATGTTTTACAATTGCGGCTGTATTTTCTAATTAATTTAGTATGTCTAATCTACTACACGTACGACCTATAGAGGCTACAAATAACGAAGAAAAGTATAAATGCTCTTGACCTAAAGAGGCGACTAATTAAAGAACAAAGATACAGATGTAACTATGAATTAAGAATAGAGTAGTTCATTTTTTATAGAAAAAAAATATATCTGAGACTATTTCAAATTAGATAAAACTTGAGAGTGGAAAACAAAATTTGAGAAGTTATTTTTTTCAAGTTTACTGTATTTGTCACATAAAAAAAATTATTGTATTTGTGTTATGAAACTAATTGGGAAATAGATTCAACCACTGTACTTGTGTATATTTTTATCTTATACTGCTTCCCTTTCTTGTAAATTGTAATTGAACGGCGGAGTTCCCAATTCGGCAAATAAAGAAATCTTTATAGAAATTGGAAATGATGAACACCAATTCTGCAAAGAGAAGGATTATCAAGTCAGGGTTACTTGATTCCGTTTTATTTCTAGGTACACCTCACAGAAACGTGCATTTACTATTCAGGTTGTGTTTGTAGGGATAAAAATAGGGGGAAATATTGGTTAAGAGTCATCTAAATATTTCTTCTAATTATGTCTTTTGCATTGATTTTTTTTTAAAAGGACGTTTTTCAATTTTTTTTATAAGGAATTATTCAATTGTTTAAAATTATTTTGACATTTTTATTAATTGTTCTTCAAAATTTATTAATAGAATCTTAAAATTTTATAGTTAATTAAAAATTTGCTTCATATTATCAAATTGATAAATAATATTATATTTCATTTATCAAGTTCTCAAGTTAATAAAAAATTCTTAAGTTTTCTCATAATAATATTATGATTTAATTTTTATGCAATGATATTGTAAAAGAGCCAATGGTTGACTCACAGAAAAATAGTTGATTCTCACATTTATTATTTAAAAAATTATGCAAATGAAATAATTTGATTAAAGATAGTATAAAATAGTACATCAAGATTAAACTCCTATTATTATTCAACAAATTATATTCAATTTAAACTAATTATGTAACATATTGCTCTTTAGTAAATGATAAATATAATTATGATGTTTATATTTTTTTTAGTTAAAATGATGTCCATATTATATTTTTAACAAATTGAGCATAGCACTCTAATAATGTATCATAAGGATAATGGTCTTGCTCATTTGGTATATATCACACGGACAACTTTTATATCGGTCCATGGCAGAAAAACTAGTGTGCTAAAACATTTTTTGGTACATCAATAATTTTTTTCCATTGAAATTTGACTTATTATTATGCAAAATTATTATGGTAATCGATTTGCTTTTATTCTTCTGCTTGAATTCACAATTTTGAATAACAACAAAAAACCACATTTGTAAATTATACATGTCTCAATTTGTCCGACTGTGGGCAGAACATACATACCAACGCCACCAGCCAGCACCTAGCAAAACTAATCCAATCAAATCAATCCAATATTTGGACATGCATGCTTGATATTGATAGGGTCAAAATATAAATTAAGTAAATTTGGCTGCCTAGCTCCCTCACTTGCTTTGGGGTAGGTCAAGAGTGGCGTCACCAACATGGGATATGGGAGTCATTGACTTATCCACTTAAAGTAAAGTTTTGTTAATAACTTAATTAAATACTAGTAGCCTCTTACCTGACGATAGTGACTGCATCGGGTCCCAAAAACCAATGTAAAACCGGGTGCTCCCCCTCACCCCCCTGGTCACACCTTCTACCCTCCACCAATATTACCTGCTTTATAATACTAATAATTAAATTGGACAAAGTTGGTTGTGTCCACTTGAGCTTTTTACAGCTTTCTTACCATAATATACAACTATCTACAGCTTAGATAGCGCGCGCGTACACACACACAGGGCACCTTCCCATCCTTTTCCTTTCCATTACAAGCAATTGCTTGCTGCACATGATGACACGCTCTTTTCCCACACTATAAATATGCTCACTCTTAAACCCCCCTTCATCCATCACCACTTCACTTCTTAATTATTAAGCTTACATCTTTCTTTTCATTTCCACATAATATATTGTTCATCCACAACAATACGGCTTCCACTACTACTTGCTCAAGAGTGCTTCTTATTCCTCTGCTTGTAATTAGTCTTTGCAGTGTTGTATGCACTGCTGGTAACCTCAACCAAGACTTTCAGATCACATGGGGAGATGGCCGTGCAAAGATGCTCAACAACGGCAATCTCCTCACTCTTTCCCTCGACAAAGCCTCTGGCTCTGGATTCCAGTCCAAGAATGAGTACTTGTTTGGAAAGATTGACATGCAGCTCAAGCTTGTTCCTGGAAACTCTGCTGGCACTGTCACTGCCTACTATGTAAGCTCAAATTAAACACCTAATTCACTGTTTTGATTTGTGATGTTATAATATAAGAGACTTCATGATGATCATTTTCAATCACGCCACGTGTCTAATTAACAAATGAATATTTTTTTTAATATATATTTTTTTTCAGCTATCATCAAAGGGATCAACATGGGATGAGATTGACTTCGAGTTCTTGGGGAACCTCAGTGGTGACCCTTACATCCTACACACCAATGTGTTCAGCCAAGGCAAAGGCAACAGAGAGCAGCAATTCTACCTCTGGTTTGACCCAACTGCTGATTTCCACACATACTCAGTTCTCTGGAATCCTCAACGCATTGTGTAAGCACCCAATTATATTATACCAATCTAGTTCCTATAATAAAATTGCAACAAGAGATAGCTGGTTCATGGACATATAGTTCATTAATTAGTTTCTGATTGGATATTAACTAATGCTGTTTTTTAATTTTATTTCAGCTTCTCTGTGGATGGCACACCGATAAGGGAGTTCAAGAACTTGGAATCAATTGGGGTTCCATTCCCAAAGAACCAGCCCATGAGGATATACTCAAGCCTGTGGAACGCAGATGATTGGGCCACGAGGGGTGGACTCGTGAAGACAGATTGGTCCAAAGCGCCTTTCACTGCATCCTACAGGAACTTCAATGCCAACAATGCTTGTGTTTGGAATGGTGGAAAGTCCTCATGCAATTCGACCACACCTTCCTCTGCATCTGGATCATGGCAATCACAAGAGTTGGATTCAGCGGGTCAGCAGAGGCTGACGTGGGTGCAGAAGAACTACATGATTTACAATTACTGCGCGGACAAGAAGAGGTTCCCTCAAGGCCTCCCTCTAGAATGCGCCCACTAATAGTCGAGAGGATGATGAATTGGATAGGGTTTGCTTACGTCATGCACACACAAAAACAAAAAAGTGTTGTAGTATTATGTTCCTACGTATTCTTTTATTCTTTGTAGTTTATATTTGGTTGCTGCTTTTGCTTCTATGCTGTTATGTACAATATATATATCACGTGTAGAGCTTTGGAAACTTGAAGCTGTGTTGTAAGAAAATTCTCTGGTGAGGAAATAAAGGAAATGCTAGTTGCGTGACAGGTGGTTTAAATTTCCCTTTCTGGATTTTGGAAACAAGAATTTGGTGAGAAAATAACGGAAATCAGCATATATATTGATGTTTTTAATAAATCCGTTTTATCCAAGTGGTTATTATTATGAAATAGAGGGAGTATCTTACGTATTTTAATAAGCATTCCCCTTAATTTTATGGATTTATCTAAACGACTGGCTAAGGATTGTGACTAAAATAGTGAAAAAACAAATATTAATATTAAAAGGATATGTTTTTATTTTTTTAACACATCACAAATTTTAGAAATTTTAAATATCCTTAATCAGTGTATTTTTAATATCCTTTTGATTAATAAAACTCTAATTTTATAGGTTACTATTACCTCTAAATCTTCCTACATTCCCAATGCAAATGTCACGTAATGAATGAGTGAATGTTGCGTAAGCATAACTTTTCTCTTATTTTAAAAGTAATTAAAAATTTATTGAACTTGCTATTTAAAATATGTTTATATCAATTTGTGAATTTTAGTCAAGATCGAAATTAGATATCTACATAATGACTAATCCCTTTATCGTGTAAACTCTTTAAAAAGGAACGTTGCATTAACGCTTCATTCTTAGGGATCGATCCTAACAGATATGATTAAGGGATAAGGTCAGCTCACCATGTCACACCTCATAATTATCAAGTAATTTATATTTAACTATAAATTTTAATCCAAAATTATATGGGCGATTATAAGACTAAAATATGATTAGGTCACTTTGAAGTTTAAACAATAGTTTTGTTAATTAATATTCCAAAAATATTGATTATGGAACTAAAAGTTAAATATTTTTGAAGTTTTTAATGCATTTAATGCAGTCAAAACTTAACTTGCTCCTACTTTCTTAATCATTACTTTTAAGACATTAGTTGGCAAAGCCTTTTAAATAATTGAAAAGTAATTTTTTAGCATTAAAGCTAGTTTTTAAAAGCATTGCATAAATGATATTATTCTTATTAATATTTCCGATACTTCTTCCTTGTAGTTTTATTTATTTATTTATTTTGATAGGGATGCATATTTCTTCAATTGAGCAGATAACTCAGTATTTCATTTTAAATTTCTTTGTTGGAAAACATATTTTGAGTTTCAAAATTTTCATTAAAAAAACTTCCTCAAATTAAAATATATGTTAATAATCTTAAAAATTTACACAAAAGTAATTTTTATATAATGTTTGCTATATTACATGATCCAATAAGAAAACTTTTTATCATGTAATACATATATTTTGAAAAAAATTATTAACTTTCACCATCATATATTATTTTGATATAAAAGGTTTGAAGTTTGAGCTAGTTTAAATTGCTTAAAGCAGCAAAAGAAGTAAAAGCCGGTTGATGAGGTCAATCCCCATCAATTTCAATGACAGAAAATTTTCAGCATGCAAAATTAATAACTCGTATAAGAATTTCATCACGGAAAATCGATCATAAATTAAAGTTACATTAACACCACGATATGGACATCCCAGAAGAAAACATTGAGTGAACATCGCTACGAGTCCATTTTTATGTATTTTTCATGATTATTCTTGATGCGTGAACATTATTGAAATTAAAAATTGATACAAACAAACCAAGAGTTACGTTGTTAATATAATATAAGATTAAGTTTGATATCTTGTGAATATAAAATATTTGATATTGCTGATCTCTGCATTTTTTTAACTTTTAAAGAAGATATAATAATAAGAAGCAAATAATAATATAATTTTACGTAATTAGAAAACAGTAAACGAAATAATACCAGAAATATATTGAATTAAATCCATATATCATATAAAAATTTTTGCACTATTGGAAGACAAGGAGCAGACACATCATTTTAATACTTATTTTTTCATTCTAATAATAGCTTGAAACTGTTTTCTAAATCGTTATAACGTAATTAACATTCAATAATATTTAAAAATATTACAAAATGATGAAAATATTATTAAAATTTTTTAATAATATTTTTTAAATACAATACTAAAAAAATGTTTATAAATAATTTTGAAAATACTTTTAATATTTCTAGTAACAATTTTTAAATATTTTATTTTCAAAAATGTTTTTTAAAACTAAATATATAGTAGTCACCATGGTAATTAATATACTTTGTTTAATGTTTTACTATATTATACTATAGTACTAGAAAAATCCTTTATAATAAAGGTGTATAAATCAGATTAATTTTAGGATGATTATTTTCGTTTATTTCTTTCTGAACAACTAGACAGTACCCGTTCTCTACATGGAAAAAAATATATTTATTATATAAATTTATTGAATGCTTATTTTGGAAAGTAGTACATTAATTTTATAATTTTATCTTTAAATATATATTATTTAACTAATATAAAATGAAAATTGAGTAAATTAAACATTTGTCTTCTAATAGGCACCTTTATTATATAATCATATCCTCTATTTTTAAAATGTACATCGGAAATATGTTATATGTTATAAAATATATTCTGATAACAAATTCATATTTTTTTTTAAAAATAAAAGGTAATTTATAAAAAATTATATAAATTTGGCTAGACCATTTAGCCAAGGATGGATTTATAGACCTTTAATTAATATATTGATTTATAAATTTATTTATTGCTTTATTTTATGAAATATAAATTTGTTTACCTCTAGTGGTAAGTTATATAAATTTATTTAACAATTTATTTTATGAAATATTAAAATAATTTTTACAACTTTATTTTTAATATACCAATTAATTGATTAATTAATATAGAATAAAATTTGAGTAAAGTAAACATTTTTCTCTTAATATACATATTTATTATAATCATCTCATCAGTTTTCAAAACTTACACATCAAATATGTTATAAGGCATATTTGGCTAACGAATTCAAATGTTAAAAGAATTAAAGGTAATTTATATAAAAAAATTTGTTAACTACGTATTTCTAAAAACGAGCAATTGAAAATCCAATAAAATAATAAATTAGTTGAAACTATATCAAATTGAAATAATAATACTTTATTTATGTTATGATTATCCAATAATTAACAGTTATGAGATTTCCTATTATAAAAAGGAATTTTACTTCTCAGACAAATTAAATTATCTTTCATATATATTCTTAAATTAAGTTCACATATATATAAGAACAACTAGAAATTTCCTTGCTAACAACTATTTTTAATAATCTATTAAGAGGCTCAAATAGGAGAATGAATAAATAACTTATATATAACACTCTTTTTGAGGTGTAATTAAATGAGAATTTATTAAAAAAAAAAAAAGTAACTAAACAAAACAAAATTTTGTGCTGGAGACAGCACGTGAGCTTTATATGTTGTTGTCCACAAGGGACTCTTTGTCCTTATTGGTTCAAATGGGGCAGTGGCGGTGAAGGGTCCTTAAAGTTAATGAAAATGATTAGAGTAGCTGGAAAAGTTTGATGCTGGGTTGGCACTTGGCAATATCATCCAAACCCAAACAGGTAGAGTTTGGACTGGTTGACAACTTTCAATTACCTACGCAAGTTGACAACTCCCAGCTCCAAACTTTGCCCCTCCAAGTTGATGAAAATTTAAAATAACGCGTCTAAGATTTTATTTCTGGACATAATAGCTAGTGTCATGTATCTATCTGGACACATTTTTTAAATATCACAAAGGCAACAACTGTGTCCAGCTTAGCTTATGATATTTCGCATGCACTTCCTCATAGTTATCATCAGCAACCCGCTTCATATAAATACCAACATATGTTCCTCCAATACTCACTAATCACCACCAATTAGCAAACATCACTACTGCTACTACTCACTTTCTATTACTGCTTTGCCTTCAAACAATTCATGGCTTCTTCAACTGTCTCCTATCTTCTTCTAATATCCCTTCTTGTTAGCTCTCTGGTGGTTGCCTTTGCTGGTAACTTCAACAAAGACTTTGACATAACATGGGGAGATGGCCGCGGCAAGGTGCTCAACAATGGCGAGCTACTGACTTTGTCACTTGACAAAGCATCCGGTTCTGGTTTCCAATCAAAGAATGAGTATCTCTTTGGGAAGATTGACATGCAGCTCAAGCTCGTCCCTGGAAACTCTGCTGGCACTGTCACTGCCTATTATGTGAGTCTTAATATTGTGTTATTATTATTGGTATTGATTATGTACATTGTCATTGAGGCTTGATAAATGTCTTACTTTGTTTGCAGTTATCTTCAAAAGGAGCAACTTGGGATGAGATAGACTATGAGTTTCTTGGAAATTTGAGCGGTGACCCATACATCCTTCACACTAATGTTTTCAGCCAAGGCAAAGGAAACAGGGAACAGCAATTCTATCTCTGGTTTGACCCTACCGCTGACTTCCACACTTATTCCATCATTTGGAACCCCCAGCGGATTATGTAAGCCCTCTCATCCACACAGTTAGCACACCATGTTTGTTTGGTTTTTCACCATCTCTATTCTGCATAGGGACTTAACATCATTTCTTTTACTCTTTTGTTTCAGATTCTCAGCTGATGGCACTCCCATTAGAGAGTTCAAGAACTCAGAGAGTATTGGTGTCCCATTCCCAAAGAACCAGCCAATGAGGATATACTCTAGTTTGTGGAATGCAGATGACTGGGCAACAAGAGGTGGACTCATCAAGACAGATTGGACACGAGCTCCCTTCACAGCTTCCTACAGAAGCTTCAATGCTGATGCTTGCACCTGGTCTAATGGAGCATCATCTTGTGGTTCAAGTCCTTCCACTAGCAGCTCCTCTTGGCTTTCACAGGAGCTGGACACAACAGCACAAGAGAGGTTAAGATGGGTGCAGAAGAACTACATGATATACAATTACTGCACTGACACAAAGAGGTTTCCTCAGGGTCTTCCACCAGAATGCCACGCCTAGGCTTATGTGACATTTATTTTAGCTTTGATTCCAACATTAGTTTATTGGTGTGGCTATTGTAGCTTGATTCTTTCATTCATTTTCATTTTTGTGACCACTACAATAACAAATATGGTATTTTTTTTTTTTTATGTAATATGGATTCCTTTTTCTATTACATTTTCCTGTCATTTTGTTTCTTTCTCGCAATTTCTCATGTTCAAGTTGACACAAATAAGGTAGCAAGAAAAAAATCAGAGCAATGTTATAATACACAAAGGATGCACCCCGCGCCTAGTCGAAACTATTACGATCCCAAACCTTGGAATGGGACACAAAATACCAAACCAATAACCTGCGTAACGTTATCCACGCTAAGTGATATATTAGTAAGGATATTTGATGTTCGGAGTCAACTATGCATAACCAGCACCCAATTTTCAACAGCTCAATAAGACACCGACATAAAAATATAAAAGCACCGGAGTAACAAGCAGAGGATGAGACAGTAACTCAAACACCACTAGAAAATTAAGTAACTCATAATATACACATCAATCAACTGAGACGACAAATCTGAGTTAAATTACAGGTGTTCCATAAACACATCATCCCTAAAATCCCAGAGCCAATGGAAAGGTGATAAAGAGTAGAGCAGTAGCATGAAAGTGAAAAACAAATCGCAATCATGGTTTTTCCTAAGCATCAACATACTGTACAGGACATTGTACTGTACAAAAGGTGCTGTCAAATCAGATACAGATACAGATACATTAATCAAGAATGCCAATCCTTAGTTGGCATTGATGAAGACAACTAAATCTCCAGAATATCACTGACATCTTAGGACTGCTTGTTAAGCCTGAGATCCTTGTCCAAACAACCTAGTCATCTAACTCCTCTATCTGTGCCCGCTTCTCAGCTGCTATTTTCCTGATAAAGAAGCCCCACCTCATCGCCGCCTTGATCTTCAGCCATCCCACAACAGCTCTTCCTGGACGAGCACGATCCTCATCAAAGTTTGGCGTCGGTGACGGCAAAAATGATGGGTACGAATAGCCATCCTCAGCATTCATGTGGCCATGACCTCCCATGCTGAATATGCGAAGCAAGTGCTGCATATCTTCATTCTCTAACATCTCGTGACTTCTGATGCGGATTTCTTCCTCTGAAAACAATTCATCGACCCCCCTGTCCCTGTTCTGTGACCAGTCATCAAAAGGATTTAGGGTAGATGGCTGTATAGAGGAGCTACCAGCATGGAACCCTGATGTTGAGGGAGGAGGACCAAGAGCTAACCCAACTGTGCCATGATCATTTCTAGTGCTTTGGGTTTGGTGAGAATTGCTTATTAATTGGTCATTAGACAGATATAATGAGCTGTCAAACTGGCTCCGGGAGCTGGAGTTTGCTATCAGTGGCTGGGTTGGATATCTTGCTAGTATATTATCATTATAACCTGAAAACAGATTAATAGCACTCACATATCATAAGATCATAACACACACATAATCAGCAATATTGCATAAAACTTGGCAAAAACATGAATCTGTTCATGCATATCACATGAGTTTCTTCTTTTGGTGGCGGGACGGGATATAGAAGGAAAAGAAACAATATTACAATAAACGTCTCACTTCTTTCATCATTATTATCAGAAAGCCATATTCAGAAATCCTACTCAGACAAAACACCCAGCCAGAAGAAACCAGGCTCAAACTGGAGTTTGAGGAAAGTAATGCTTACCTCCAACCGACACCCAGAATTCATTTGCTGCTCAGAAGGAATAGAAACTGGAAGGACTGACATTTGGAGTTGATGATCTAAACCACTAGAATAATCAACTTGCTCCATATGAAGTTCATTTTCAGATTCATCCGACCTACTATTTTGCTTAGCAACCACAAGTGTTTTGCCATCATACTCCACAACCTGATCCCAATTGTCATATGCCTTCTTCACCAATGAGTCCACATAAACCTGGACTTGCAAAAGCATTTTAAAGGGATCATATGATTACCCTATTCCTAATACAGCTTTAAAAAAGACTCTGCAAATATTGAACTTCATGTAATCTTAAATATTACATCCCAATCTACAGCCTTTTTTTGGTAAGGATCCCAATCTACAACTTTAGTCAGCTTCATAACATGTACATGTTTAATTGTGTTCTCAATGGTGGTATGTTTGCAGGTATGAGAGGGAAAAACATACAGAGGGCATAGCCATATCAATTATATTAATAGATTGAAGTATGCCAGCAACAGAAATGCATGCTCAACTTTTGTAGCAGTGTCTGCTAATATCAAATGAACACATTACTCAGACTAACCTTCTGGCCATCATTGAGAGAATCGGCAGGAAAGAATTGTTCTCCTGTTATAAGGCCGCGCAACTCATAGATGTGGTTAAAAATGACACCAACATTTCTTGTATCTTCTGGATAATAAACATAGTGCCTCCCACTTAGGACACAAGTCTTTGCATGCTCCAAGAGAGCATCCCACATCTTGTTCGACATACCACTCCCAAGGATCTACATTTGAATGACATAAGAAACTGCCTGGAAACACCTAACTTCAAGATTAAGAGACAAAACCTAAACTTACATTCCGCAATTTCTGTGGATCTTTAACTACAAGGCGAAGAAAGTCTTCAACAGTGAATATTCCTGCATTATTCAGCTTCTTGTGAAATGACCCTTCCTTTCCAATCTTTTCCAGTCTCCATACATCATCATTCAATGCTGGAGGATAATGCTTCTTATATACTGTAAAGAGAACATAAAAATTCAAAGATGATGTCACAGGGAAGGAGGAGGGAGATCAATGATGCTAGAGAAAACTAAAAGATGCAAAAGCATGACCCTACATTCTCCTCTATGATCTTTAACTGTGAAAGCCTCTGTCTTAGCTTCACGGATACGTATGGACTCGCAAAATCCTGATGCAACCTTCAACCCAAGCCTGAATTTCCGGCTTCTTATCCAGCTTGAGTTATCTGTGAATGTCAGTTCCCCCAATGTTCCAACTCCTTCCTTGAGTGTCACTTGCAGTTCCCCAGTCAACAAAGGTCTCTTTCCTTCACGTTCTTTCACCACATGGCTTTCAAAATCTTCTTGGGTCCAACCTTCATCATCTTCATTATTAAAATCGCCTTCGAGGACAACAACATCAAGTTTCATACAGGCTTCAGGTCCAGATGTCACAACATTTCCCGTATTTGCATCAATAAGAACAACATGGATTGGAGCCCCTGCTCGCCTTCGACTTTTCCTCCTGTGAATAGGGGAAGGGACAATCGGGACCTAAAATTCAGCTGCAAGTTTCTACCATCCGGACCTTCAATCATTTTTGGGAAGACCTAGAATTTTTCAACGATTAGAAAAAAGTACGAGATTTACCAAGGTACAGAATTTATATTTATATATGGAAAATTTTATGGTGGCAGTGAAGTCTTGAAAGTGAACTCTTCTTTTATCCATGCAAGCATTTTTCATTATCCTTTAAAAATCGACCAGTAGCACAATTTTTTTGGATGAGTTTAATCATATACACAGCCATCTCCACAGCACAGCATTATTAAGCATTATCCTATTCCTTCATGATACTGCAGTCAACGATCATAAAAATGTTTAAACAAACACACACACACACACACAGAGACACAGGATATCTTTAACACCTGAGAAACAAGATACTATACACTTCAAGACAGACTAATTTGCACCAACAATTCTGCTGGAGAGAAAGGACTAGAGACTCAAAAGTATGCAATGAACTAATATTTATTCCTTCAACAATAGCCAATTCTATCTTTGCTTGATCTACAGACAAATAAATGAAAGAAACAACATGGAAGAAACGTAGTTATAATTTAAGGGACATTACTAAAAACTATAAATATGTAGAAATCAATTTCCTGAAATTGTAAATTCTTTGACCTTCCACTAAGTCTTGCAGGACCTAACTTCACCAGGGCACGCTCCACTTCTTCACTCACCTGTTTCAGATAAGTACCATTAAACCAATTATGAACCAAGCATCGAAGCTTACAGGAACATGGAAACAGATCATATAACAGTAAAATCTCTTCTCTAAATACAGCATCGTTCATTTTCTCGATGATGTGCCAAATTACCATCAGATACAATAACAAATGAACAAATTCTAAGAAACGATAGAATGTTAAAAAATGGCTTATAGTTGAAGTAGAAGGCAATAACTTTGTAGAATGTACAGCCCCTGTGACTAGTGTTGTTAATTGTTATATGGTAGCACCATGGCAGGATTCCATGGCAGATTTTTGGCAGACCGCCATGAGCTGCCATCCGCTTTGACAACTATGCCAGTGCCACCCACCAAAAACCAAGCACATCGGAAAGAAAAATAGTGGAAAGCAATGTGAAGAATGTCTTACAACTCTACGAAGAATAGGTTCTAATGATGAGCAAAGTTTCTGCAAACTGTCCACCTTGAGAGCTTCCACAATTACACTGCAAAATGCTAGTATATCAATTATAGGAAACTAATAAAAAAACATAAAACAAATATGCATATGGATGGAGACTATTAAGATGTATAATCATGCAAGTTTAGCAGATCAATTTCTGGAAAACATACACAACTACTTTAATATGTAACCAAGTATATTGATTTTCCTGAAATATAAAATTCAAACTTCTCACTCTTTTATCATGTTACTTATTGATTATTTCATCCTAGATACAAAGAAAGTTTTAGCATGCATTTGGAAAGAAAGTTTTAGCATGCATTTGGACCATCAAAATGATCATTAGAGAGCAACAGGAAACACGTTCTTAGAACGACAGAAGATAATGCACCAGGCAATGCTTCCCTCCTATGGCCTCCAAGCTTCCAAAGGAAGCAAAGTTTCAATTTTTGTTTCAAGGGGGTAGTAATACATTTTTATACCATAAGCCAAGAGAAAATATCTCTTTTAAGTCTTAGCATTCTTCATTTTCCTGAGAAAGAGCATTTACCAGAGAATTTTTATCAAGGAAAGAATAATATTATAGAAGAACAAGAGTGAGGTATCAAATCATATGTTAGGATTTCTAGTCACAAAAGAGACAACCACTACTAACAAGCAATATTCGGCACCAACTTAGGAAGATGACAGGGCTCTTTTCTGCAGCCATGGCAATCTAACTCAACTAGCAAGAACAAGTTAGGGAAAAAATGAGGAACAGTGTAATAGCCAATACCAAAAAATATCTTAAAGAAGTAAGCATATTGTTCAATTAAAATTTAGGACTCCTTTCACCTGCTTTCAACTAGGAAATAGTAGGTAGGGCAGTTTACTGGTAAATTTACAACTAGCACTGGCATATACCCAACTTTACTTATTTATTTTCTTCCCAGATAAAAGTCCAAAAATCATTATTTGCGTAAGTCTACAAACCAGTGTAAAATGGTGACAACAAAATAAAAACTAAAATGGTGAACGGAAAAAAAGAAAAAGAAATCAGAGAAGCTTCGGATTGAAGAAAAAGCAGGGAAATACCTGGCAAGAGCTGGCCTCTTTCGTTCAGGCTGCTCATCTGCTCCATCTTCCAGGGACCTTTTCCCCATACTTGTTGCGTCCCCCTTTGGCCTCTGCATTTCACACTCCCTTCCAGTACTAATAAAAACACCCTAGATTAACCAAATCTGCAACCACTCCAAAATCCACAAAAAAAAGTCACCATTATCATCACCTATTGATTAATAAAACAAACAGAGAAACCCTAGCAGCCACATCAACACAAAATTAACACAGATCTAACACATGACAGCAAACAAATTGAACTCGAATTTCACGAAAAACACCTTCAAATTTGCAAACTCCCGAAGCCCCAAACGAACAGTCTATCAACAAATTCCACGAATTCTTTTTTTTTGGAAAAAAAAGAGAAATCAGAAACAAACTGAAGTCACCTAGAAAACCGAACCTATCACTGTCGGTTGAAAAAATTGAACAAGAGATGGAGCGAGAAAAGTGTGAAAGCAAAAACAGGAAACGAAACGGGATGGTGGTACGTTGTTACTTACTTACTTACTGCCCGAAGAGAGAGAAGTTGGGACTTGGGAGTGTTTGGTGAGAGAGAGAGAGAGAAATCGAAATCGAAAACAAACAGTACTAATGCAAAGGGCTGCTGGCGATGTTGTGTTGTGTTGTGTAGTGTACCTAAGTAAGTCCTTCAATTTTCGTAGCTCGTATAATTGTGGTCTACTCTGGCGACTCGTCTTTCTGCTTAGTGGTGGGGCAGTTTTCGTATACGCCAAGGAACATCGTAGTCCCCTATCAGTTACCCAATTGATGTGATGTAGTTATAATCGTGAACGTTTATAAGGTTGAAAATGGGGACTTGGTAGTTCGCGCGCGGGTTTTGATTACCGGCGCCTGATTATTATGCGAGAGTAATGATATGAGTACTAACACAATTGAATAACATTCGTATAATATAAGTATAATAATAAACTTATTTCAATTTTTTAATTTTTGAGTCCACCATCCTTTCTATTTTTATAGTACAAATGTTGTCTAACATACACATATTATTATTCATTACGCGAAGGCAGAACACTGTACCATGTTTAAAGGCTTTCGTGGTTTGTTTAGATTGTATGGTCGCTGTCGTTGAAAGAGAGAGCGAGCAATCGTAACCGTAGGATTGTGGGATTAGATTAAGATAACACGGTTGCCACGTCACTAAGGACGCCTTGTGCGCTTGTGGTTCACTCGGATCACGTCATTTGATGATAAGTAGCTGACATCGTCTTCTCTTTTTCTTCCTTTTCTTTGTTGGAAGTTTTGATCAACTAATTGTACGCACTGATTAAGCCGTTGATCCTCACTTGATAGGGAGGAAAAATTCACTCAATTAAACACTCAAGAGCACGTTTTTGCATAAATAAATAAATGAGTAGCATGATCGGGTTTAAGAGCACTGCCCTATGGCCGAAGGCTATTGACTGACACTGGCTCAATGTTTGTTTGCCTTCGATCCCAACGAGGTTTGTAGAACATAAGGATATGGATATTCAGGATCTGTTTAGTATCAATTTTTAAAAAATTTTAATGAAGAAACATCACCTCATTTTTTTCGCATTCTTTTTTAACAAAATTTTAAACAAGAAAAATGTTTCATTCTTGTAAATAAAGTAAAAGCAAAAAAGTCTCTAAAAAGGTCATAAGAGTCTCATTTCTACAATTAACCAAAGGTGAAAACTTGAATCCATTGATTTCCTTTCTTTTTTATCTTAGGATTTGTTTGGATTGAATATAAATGGAATAAAATGAAATAGAATGAAATTTAATTCAACACCACAATTATTCTATCCAATTATTTAGATATTTTAATAATAAATTAAAGTACTAGTCTATTCTATTGTTATGATATTTGAAAGAAATAAAACAAAATAATAATAAGCAAAATATATATATATATATATATATATATATATATATATATATATGCGATTTATTATGAGAGTGGAGCGAATTTGCGTATAACCATATATGGATGGTTAAGATTAAAAGTTGATTAATAATAATTAATGTTTATGTACTCATTTAAAAAATCAATGACTTTATATTTTAATCTTGATCATTCATGTAAAATCAACAGTCAAAATTTCCTCTTTTCACTCTCATAATAACCACTTTTCCCATATAATATGTTCCCTATATATATATATATATATATATATATACAAGACTCGATAATGACAAAGATATTAAGTTTTAGTATGATGAGCAAGAACAATGCGATGAAAGCATCATATTTGGACTAGAACTCACTTACCCTAGTTTAAAAGAGGCAAACTCGAACTCCTCAAAAAATCATTTCTCTATCATGATGAATGAAATAATATAATGGACATAGACTCATTTTTCGTGCATGATAACCAAACAAATCAATAGAAGTGAAGAAATATATATATATCATTCCTCCAAATTCAAAGGAGAAGAAGAAATGAGAAGACGTAATAAGATGAAATATATTCCATTGACTTCTAGCTTGTTTATTTTAGTGTTGAACAATGATTAACGTACGTTTAAGTGTTTAACTAACCTTAATGAAAATATAATTTTTTGCATAAACCTAGGTATTCAACGTTAGAAGTAACGACTAATTCGAAGAATAAAAGCAGATGTCGTATTGCTTTTGGTCATGAAACTCTCAATATATATCACTAAAAATCAAACCATTGATTAAATATTTAAGAGGTTAATGCTACCACCATGCTAGCTAAAAAAAATATTTTTCTAATGGAAAATCTAGAACAATGCACCAAATATAAAGCAAACATTCTATTCCATACTATCCCACCCATTTTTTCAAATTCAAACAATGAAAATATAAACTATTCAATCTCGTTCCTTTCTACTCCATCCCTGTCCATCAATTCAAACATAGCACGTGTCTCAAAACCAAAAAGCATCAGTTTTATTTTATTTTTAAATAATTTAATTTGCAATAAAATGCCACCTTAACTTTAGTTAATTTGTGTTATTATTTTGTTTGTCTACATTAACATGAATTCTAGTACGCATGGTTGGGAACAATAAAACTTTTTTTCCTTTCGACTGCTAAATTGTTTGTGTATTAAGATTAAACAGTTTAATTAATTAATTTACCACACAGTAGATATCAATAATAGTATTAATGATAATTTATCACTCTTTCTATCAAGATATAGCTCTATTTGATTAAGTACATATATTGAATCTGATACAAAATACGGCTTTAATCTTTTTACTTAAACTTATTGCAGTTTACAATAGATTCAGACATCACCGCACAAAAAAAAAAAAATCGATTTACAGTCTCCTCAGAAGTGCTTCCCCAAGCCCCTTGAACTAAGATAGAATCAATAGCCGAAAATATTGCCCTAGTCCCCTACGTAACCTACGTCCTACTGGGTCATCAATTCTTATTTTCCTTAAATTCTTCAAGCCTCTTATAAAGTTTGACAAGTAACTGATTACAAATATCTGGAGACGTGCAGGGTCCACACAGGAGATATATGACATTACCGAGGGGCCTCATGTAAACTCCATCTTCTCGAAGATTCTGAAGAAGGGATCTTGCATACAATGATCCATACCTGTGCAGAACTAGATGATTTAGAAGAGAACCTAGGTAAGGGTGAAATGTACAATCTATTCAACTTGAAATCGACAAAACGATGAAAAAGATCAGGTTTATTTGTACATTTTGCCCACGAAACGGAAAGTTTTAATAACCAAATAAGAATTTGAAAGTTGAAAATATATATATATATAGGCATAGCATTATGCATGACCAATATTACAACGTCCTACAGTTCATTGGCCTCCACATGAATGCTTTAGCTGTTGTATTCTAGGTGACACATTGGAGGGTTGATAAGTGAAAAAAGATGTATGCATATCTAGTACAAAAGATGATGTTGATCTGCAAGTTACTAAATCCAAGAGAACCATCTTTTCTCAAAAGTTTTTGATTTTCCTCTCTTTAGGTTGTGCTTGGTTGGAAGGTAAAAATAGGAGGATTTGTTTATGGATGAGCTCTATGGGGGATTTGAAATTGTAATTTACGAAAATTAGAGTGTTAAGGGTTGGCCACAAGCAAAGCAGTGCATATACTTTAACAGACATCAAAATATTTAATTGATAGAATCACTTGCAAACTTCAGCATGACATGACACAACTATACATAATGCTCATTAAGCTACTTATCAAAGGAAGACAGGCTCAAAATTATTAAAACAGAGGTGGAAGGGAGAAAGTTGATGAAAATGATACCCAGCATTATTGCCTTCTGCTTTTAATTCCAAGGCACACAGAGTTCCTAATGCAACCACTCTTTCAACTGCAGGGTGTGATGAGATCTGCTGAACCATGTTATCATCCCATAACTGCAAATAAACATCATAAATTAGATCAAATGAACATAAGTACATAACTGTATAGTGAATTAGATCAAATGAACATAACTGCAATAATCATACCTCCCTTAGTAATCCTCCTTCAGAAGTGATATTAGGGTTGGAATAAGGATCTTTGAACCATTGGATTGATTTAACAGCAGCCATGCAACCCATAGCATGCGCAGAGTAAGAATGTCCATGCAAAAGGGCCTTGAGCTAACCAAAACATGAGGACACATAACATCATTATGCAATCAAAACAATGTCCATGATTTGTGCACCCTGTTTCTAGTACACCAGAAGCACTTAAAGCAGAAAATAAATGATTGTGCAACCAAAAAGAGAAGATATTCATGCCCATTGCTTAACACACCACATAGCAACATATGAAAATCGCTATTTTTTATCGGATGAGATCATGCATTATGTTTTCAGGCAGGATAGTTCACATTTGTTGTATAGGAGCAACAAGAAAATCAACAACCAAGACTAAGCAACCAGCAGCCATTTCAAGCTGCTTAATAGTCTACATAGGATGTTAAAAAAAGAAATCAAGAAGTTGGAAGTTGGAACACACAAGTTTTCATCAGATAATATACATCTATGATAGGAATGCAACCAATGAACAAAAAGGAAAACAGTAAATTAGTTGTCAGAAAATATGCAGGTCATTCCATCAGTACTGAACCATCAATTTAAATTACAAAAGCAGTTTTCTTGTCTATTAAACCAACAGAAAGAAAATCTTACAAAAAAATTGTAATACCTTTGAGTCTCCAAGAAATGAATCAAACACAGGTTTTGTTGCCAAGGTGACAGCCAATGGTATAATTCCACCAGTCATCAGCTTTCCAAAGCAGGCTACATCTGGTACACAATGGATTAGCTCCACTGTACTCTGAAAAGAAACATAAGGTGCTAATCAAGTAAATGTCAAATAAAAGATACTGTTTTTCATAAATAAGAAAAGAGAAAAGTGGTCATTTAGGAAAATCACCTCTACTCCTAAGCGCCAAAAACCAGTAAAAATCTCATCAAAGATAACTGGAATATTTCTCCGACAATCATTAACAAGTACACGCTGAAAAAGTGGATCGACCATATGCATTCCACCAGCACCTTGTATAACTACAGAAAAGTTCAGGCCCTTGATGAAATGATCAATATTCAGGAAAGAAGGTGCAGTTAAACTAACTTAGGAATCTAAAAGGACATGAAACAACTTAAGAAAGAAAACATTGCAAGGAACCAATAAAAAGACAAATAATATAGTTTTGATTTGTGGAAGATCCAGAATCACCCAAATGCAGTAATTCCTTTGCACAGGAAACTGCATTACTGTGAACATATTCTAATGCATCATCATCATATGGATGCATATAATGAGAACAAATGATTCTTTTACTGTTTTTTTCCTTGTTCATCTTCATTCATTGGAGAAAGATAATATTAACAGAACAAGGCTATCAGCGCACGGGAGGAGGCATGAAATCAAAATGAGACTTGATAATCTGCAAGGTAAAAGTCATAAAAATATCTTGCCTGGTTCCATAATCAATGCTCCAATACTCTTTGACCCGCTATATCCAGATAGTAGTTTTGATATGTAAGATGAATAAATTGCAGCAAGCTCAGACTTATCCCTGCCCTTATGAAATATTTCATCACGTGAAGCAAAGGCTGTGAAAGAGTCAACTAAGAAAATGATGATATTCTAAACAAGAAAAGAATTAGAGTAGGAAATTTTGCACTTACTGATACTTTCGAGTTTCAGATTTTCCCACTGAAACCCTTCAGGTAAGGAAAGACTCCATGTATTGTTGCGCATAAAGACAGAAGGAGGATCCAGAAAAAGACCTCTTCCTGTGTACCTACAAAGTTGAGTATGGAAACTTAGACAGGTTTTACGAGTATATACCAGACAGTAATCTGGAAAATAAGCTCTGAGAAATGAAGATTTTTATCAATATAGGAATTTGAGCATAAACAGTAAGCTCAAGTAGTCAAATACTCAACACTTATTACCGAGACTCAACATTCCACATTAGTGCAAGAAAATGCCCATACCATGGTTGCTGCAGGAAGCCTGTATAAGCTGATGGTGCCTGTGCTTCCATAGCACCCAATGTGTCACCATGATAAGATCTCTGAAGTGCAAGGACCTGAAATAATTAAATCCAGAAGTATTAGCAGTCAAGCACTTAATAGGATGAAATTAAGAGGGAAAAAAGGAAGTTCAATAGTCATTGCAACTCATATATATGAGATGTTTGAAGAGTTATAGTGAACAAATACACAAGCACCTAATTGCAAAGTAAAATTTAAATATAATTATTATGAGAATTATTATAATAATATCAGAATCCATCATGTAAGCCAATTGCACAAAAACTTAGATAGAAAATTATAATAGCAGCTTTATAGAATACAAGCTTCATAGGTCAAAATACAGCTCAATATAATTATGCAAAAACTACCACAGATTAATTATAGGACTGAAGATACCAACCATGAGCTCAGTAGACCTTTCGTTACTGTTATTTTCATGACAATCCGGAACAAGTCCATGATCAACAGAAAATTTACGAAATGCCATCTTGATTGCAATTTCAATTGCTGTGGATCCATTATCTGAAAAATATGCTCAGAAGCCCAACCTGCATAAACTCAAGCCCATTAAAATGCCAAACCAAAATAGAGAATAAAATAAATAACAGACAAGTCAGCACCTATATGAAGAACAGCAAGTAATCATAAGATAAAATATCACCATCCAGTTGATAACATTGAGCAAGGGCAAAAACCATCGTGCAGCACTTGGACTATACTTAAAGGTATACGTTTAACCCAAGTATTCATTGATTGAATAGCTCAAGATCAGAATTAGAACATATACTAAAAAAATTAGAAGCAACCATATGATATCAATTAGAAAAAATAAATAAATAACTGAAAAGTCTCACAAAATGAAACTAAGAAAAGGACACTAGCCTTTTCCTACGCCTTTAAGCAAAAGCTCCGCACAATGTAAGGCCGGTTCATGAACATTCTCAGGAAACATAACATGCCCAAATCTTGCAGCAGTGTACCCCATCTCCCTAGCAAGCTCAGTCTGAAATCACCTAAATGGAAATATTATACATTACAGGAAAACTTGAGAGATGCTATTGTAAAGGTGCATTCAAGTCAAAATATTCTTCCAAACACTTAGCATAAAATAAAAAGATATGCTGCAAGTCTGAGTACCATTGAAATTTTTATTTTGGAAAAAAAAAACTCAGAAAAAGATAGATAGAACACATTTTCAAGCATAACAACAACTCAGCCTTTTCCCACTATGTGGGGTCAGCTAACACTTTTACAGTCAAATCCAACATTAGAAGAAAGACATAATAGTATTTCAGCATAACAAGTTTGAATAACAGAAACAAAGCTTAAAACATGAGGATGACCTGCAATGTAGCATTAGGTCCTTGAGTCCACCAACTAGCACAGGCATCAAATAGTGGAGCTATGACTTCTGTATTCAGAGCCTTAGAAAAAATAAAAAAAATAAGCTTAGAATCATTTGATGTGGTAAATAGTTATGAGCACATAAAGAAGCATGAAGCAATTCTATAGAACTCCTGAATCTGATTCCAAAGTAAACACTAAATGCAGTAAGTTCAATATAGTGCAGTCTACTAAGATCTTCCTTGT
Source organism: Dalbergia oliveri (assembly GCA_030441495.1). NCBI lineage: Eukaryota > Viridiplantae > Streptophyta > Magnoliopsida > Fabales > Fabaceae > Dalbergia > Dalbergia oliveri. Next base: position 49,592,787 of record JAMLFY010000001.1, on the reverse strand, counting down.
AGTATTGTACAAAATGCAAAGCTTCAAGGGAAAAAGAACAAAAAAAATGTAGTAATTGAAAGGGAGAAAAGAGAAATGGAAATTAATGTTGAAAGTTTTGAAGCTAACTCCAGTAAATAAGATTTTACTTGAAACAAACCTTAAAGACTGCAAAGTTCTCACCACAACGTGAATCGATTACTGTTACTGCTTCATCTGGTACAAGTTTGTGTTGAGTGAAAGGCCACCAGATGATATCCCTTGCCTTCCTTGACATGTCATGCAACTTTTTAATTCTCTCAGATAAGCAGATACCATTATTTCCTTCAGATTACCAAATAATTGACGAGAATCTTCAAACCATTCCATTAGGTCATTTGATGGGTCTTTTGGAACAGGTGGTAGCACTAGAACAGGAACTCTGCATAAAGAAGTCGCCAATAGTATATAAGTATTCAGTTTTACCAAAAATGCAATGAGAAAAAAGGCAGATGACTTATCCTTTAGGAGTATGCTGAATTCTCCATGCGTCATGTCAGAAAGCAAATATAGGAACTAGTGTGATCAAGCTTACTTGTTCCCCATATAAGACATTAGTGGACCCTCATTTAGAAGGCCGTGATCTTCAAAAACAACAGCAACAACATCATAACCTCGAAGCGTCAAGCTCTCATAAGCAGAAATTGTTCCAGAAATGCCTCCTAGCCGCCCATCTCCAACAAGAATTGCAGGAATACGGAACGGCCTGCCAGGAAATGGCAGAATCAACACAAAAATTCATAGAGATAAAGCACATCTATGCCACACCCACTACAGATTTATATTCATATATCATGAATCGTGATAATGCATGTACGGTAAATGTGAACAGGTAACCATAGAATTCCCAATAATACACCCAGACGAAGAGTGCCAAGGATCAAACCGAGCATGACTTGTTCGTTAGAACCAAAAAAAAAAAAAATTGTCCACCCACTTGTATTATCATTTCATTGAAACAGATATTCAGTTACATACGCCTAAATTCACCATCAAAGTTAATCCCTCACACTATTCTAAGCAGAAAAAACAACAGCAACTTACGCACCTATACAAGTCACATTGGAGCGATCCAGAAGGACCAGGACTTGCTACTCCACCTGCAGTCTCCACCACACACATAACCTCCGTTCTCCTTCTTCCCAACCGCAATTTCCGACACCTCACTGAAACACCTCTGCAGCGTTTCCAGCACCACCGAGTCCTCCACAACGCCGCTCTCCCTCTCCGCCGCCAAGTGCGGCGACACCGCCTCCTCCCACGCGTACAGCGTCTTGCAAAACAGCCGCGAGGACCCGAGCCCCTCGCCGCCGGCGACGCTTTCCTCCTCGAGCAACGACACCGGGGACATCTCGAATTTGGCAGGTGCGGAGGCGTTGAGGAGGAGGTGGGAGGCGGAGAGGGAAGGGCGGAGAAGGGCGGGTTGGCGGAGGAAGAGGTTGGGGAGCTTGGAGAAGAGGAAGCGGGAGTCGGAATCGGAGGGGAAACCCGTCTGGAGGGGCTTAAGGTAGTGAAACTGGGAATGGGAAGAGGAAGAGGAGGAGGAGAGGAGGTACGAGAAGGCGATGCCGGCGGAGACTAGGGTTTTGCCGACGCCGGTGTTGGAGCCCCATATGATGTAGATTGGGTGGGAGAGAGGTAGGTGGGGAGTGGCGGAGGAGAGGTTGCGGCGGAAGTGGCGGCGGAGACGGTGAGAGAGGAGGAGGGAATGGAAACGGAACATGGCGACGACAAGGTGAAGAGGGTGAGAGAGTGAGGGAGCACAGCAGCTACTGCAACTACTACCAGTACGACAGAGTGAGGTTAGGTATTAGGTACGTAAAAAGACAAGCTTTGATTTCAAGGAGGGAAAAACGGTAATTGAGGAGGATTTCTATCCACTTCAAATGGCGCTCGCGCTCCATGTAAAAAATGCTAATTTGTACCGAAGGTTTTCACTGAATTAAATCTTTTACGGAAGCATTATCCTTTGATTATTTAAATGAGTTTTTTTTTTTGCACGTGATAAATTTTTTTTATGCCTCATCCAATTAAATAATTTTATTTAAATAACTTTATAAATAATAGATGAGATTCAACTACTTTTAATTATATGATAAAATATGATTAGATTATATTATTAGTACTTGAAAATTAAACTCTTATTTTAATGATTTTAATGTCAATGTAAAAAAAATTTTGCCTTGAAATTTCATCATATAGGCTGTAAACTAGAACTAATTAAAAAAAAAATTATGGGTGGGTTTGTATTTGATTTTTTTGGGGAAAAAAACCTTTTTAACACTTTTTATGTTTCAATAAATTTTTTAAAATAATCCAATTTTTTTTTAAAAAGTCCATTTTTAGCTTTTTTGGTGAAGATAAAAAGAGTAGATTATAAAAAAAATCAATTTCAGCTTTTTCATTATATATAAAATTTAAGTTGTAAAATCACTTTTTAAAATTTTGAAACAAACGCACCCTATATAACTATGTTGTATTATTTTGTAATCAATTCGTAGGCTATGATTGTGAGTTTTATAAAATGATGGAAGTGAAGAGCCATTAATGGTGAGGAGTGGAGTGGATGGTACATAAGGGGTCATCCTATTGTTTGGGAGTTTAAAATGGAAATGAGTGGAATAAAAGGGTATATAAATTTTCTTATCCAATTTAGCCGTTTCACTTTATAAGTATATTTTTCATATGTGAGGATTACAAAATGTCAAAATAGTAAAATCATTGTATAAAATCCATATACCATTGTCAACCCCCAATTTGGAGTGGTCAAGAAAAACACTAGAGAAGAAGACTTGGAGTGGCTATGGTGTCCTCCTTCATCCATGTCTCTCCCTCCCCCATTTAGCACTCCCAAACACATATTTTAGATTTATCCATTTCTTTCCTTGTCACTTCTTCTATTTTTATTCTCTCAATCATTGTCTTACATTATCTTTTATAGGGAATAACAGTTTTGAATATTATTATTATTAATATTGTACATATATAAATGAGATTATAATTTTTCCTATAATACTTAGGATTTTGTTTGGGGCCCAAAAAAGAATGTAAGTTTAAGGGTTTTCTTCCTATATAAAATTAAAAAAAAATAGTTAAGGGATAACTACTATTTTGACTCTAAAAGATTATGTTGTTAATGAAATAGCCTTCAAAAGAAATTATACTTACCTAGCTCTCAAAAGATCTAGCTTATTTGACAAATTCTCCTAAAGGTCGACTAATCTCCATTTTAATTAGCAAAAATGATTGTGTTTTATTTTTTATGCCAAGTTCGCATTATAAAACCATTACTTGAATCCCAAATTATCATATCTTTGAAAAAAAAACCTCATTTTATGCTAAGTTGATATTGTAGAATAACCATTGTAACCCTCAAAAATCATATTTGTAACAAAATAACCCCTTAAGAATTGGTTTTGTTAACAAAAACAAAGATCAGTTGGCGTATAGGTGAATTTGTCAAATATAATGGATCTTTAGAGGGCCATGGAAGAATATAGTTTCTTTTAATGGCTATTTTGTTAGTGATATAATCTTTTAGGAGCTAAAATGATGGTTCTCCCATTAATTAATTATGGCCTCGCTACTAGTTACAAGTTTATTTATCAATTTATATTGATTTTTTAATAAAAGCAATACGACTTAAAGTCAAACATTTTTCATGCATATAATACGTTTAGCTGTCAAAGGCATCACATGTGTTCACACTTCCGAGAAATCTAACAAGTAATTTATCAAGGCATATAATATGTTTAGTTGTGTAACATATTGCCTGACGCGTTGATTTTTCGAGGAAGCAATAGTTACACATAAAATGACGGCGTTAATTGTATTATGCTTTCAAATGATACAGTCAATAATTAGCCGTATTATGCACCCAAATCTCTATATATGCAATACGGCCAATGGGAGGATGGACCTCCTGATTTATTTTTTCATTTCTAGAAAGAGAAAGTTAGAGAGAAGTTAAGAGGAAAAGTAGTGAGAGGTAGAGAGAAGAAAGAGTAAAGGCAAAGGAACAATAAGGCTTTGTTTGGCAAAGTAAATAAATAGAGAGGAAGGAAATGAAGTGGAAAGAAATAGAGAGGAAGGAAATTGAGGTGATTTTTATTTTTCATAGATATGTTTGGATGAAAGGAAAATAAAAAGGAAGAAAATAGATGAAAGATTAATTTGTTTTGTTTGTTTGGATGGAAAAGTGAAAGGAAAGAAAGAAACAATAATACTAAATGACTTTTTTATCCTTATATTATAAAAAAATGTTATTCTTTATAGAATTATGTAAAAAAATATTGAAAACTTAAAATTAGATAAAATTTTATCATAAATTTATCTATTAAAATAATATAAATAAATATAAAAGTATTCTGGTCAATATCTTTATTTTATATTTAATAATTTTATTAATTAATATCAAATATAAAATATAAATATTTTTTAATATAACAAGTTTAGAATAATATCAAGCTAATAAAGAAGAAAATATTAAGAAAAATAAAGTATTCAAATATATTTAAAATAAAAATATTAAAGTAACCAATATTTCAAAAAAATTAGCAAACTTAATCATCAAATTCACATTGAAACAATCATGTCTTTGGAGCTTTACAAAATGGAATACTTATTCGTTCATTCTATGTAGTTTAGTTTGAAGAATAAAATGAAAGACTAAAAATATATGCATTTGTATAAACTTGCTCCCTTTAATTAAATAAGGAGAAAAGGCATTATCATAAAAATAGATGATCATTATGAGGCTTCTCTACCAAAATTTTCATCTCACATCACACAAATTAAATCATTAAAACCACAACCAATAATTGATCGCATGAGCCAGTCAAACTTATGCATTGTCTTCCAGGAGTATGAAGAAGAACAATGACAAAAGCACTAATCAACCATATTATATCATATGCTAATACTGTATCTTATACCTACCATTCAAATATAAAATGTCACTAACCATACATTAACTTATACGCATTAATCATGTGTTAACTAATAATTGAGATCTAATAAGTCAACAAAAAATAACAACGATGCAACAAACAAAACTAACATTAGTCACAAAATTAAAAGCCAACACCAAAACCAATAAAACTAGCATCATAGATCCTAAACTCATATCCACATCAATCACAAAATTAAAAGCCATACTAGCAGCATAGTTCCTAAAGTCCACAAGCCTTTCATTAGCTCATATAATGTGGAAAGGTACACTTCAAAGGGAACACCAAAAAATTCTCTTTTTTCTTTCATCTCCACATAAGAAACGGTGGCACCTCACAGCTCAGGTATAACACCCAAATTCTCTAACTTAGACCAAACATCATTCTTAGAGTAAATTCGAGGCCTACTTTGTTCAAGAATTACAAGCCTTCGTTCAGCTGTCTGAGCTTGCTTTTCAGCTATATGCACTTGTTGTTTAGATATTTGTACTTGCTCTTTAGCTATCTGAACTTGCTCTTCTTACTTGCTTTTCAGCAATTTCAATTGACCTCTCATAGTAATGATTCTTATCTTTCATCATATCAGTCAATGCTTGGATGCCATTACTCATTCTTTCCATTTCTAATTCAATTAAATCATTCATTGGAGCTTTATGCTTGGTACCTCTTGATGATGTTCCATGAGACCCATTTGATTGATTTGAAATATCAAATTCAGGACTATACTCGCTAGCTAAATAGGGAGTGGCTTGCTCATTATTCCACTCAGCCTCAAAATTTTGGAAGCCATCCTCATCATTCAAATCAATTATTTCTTTAGTCTTATCCCATCTTTTGATCTTTTCTTTACCACTTTCAGCATGTTTTCCTATTGCTTTGTATGTACCATATATCTCAAAAAGCTCGTCATAATGTTTGATCGGAATGCACATCCACTTTTTAGCTTTTGGTTTTGCCTGTAAGTAGGAGAATAATATACACATATATAAATATAATTCTTTAGGTTACAAGGGTCCAATTTTTAAGCAAATGGGGGAATGAACACACAAGAATTACCTTAATCAATTCTTCCCATACTTCAGGTTCAACCTCAAACATCTTTGTATTTGAATTCCAAGAAAATCCACTAAGACTATGAAATAGATCATAACAAACTCCAAAGTGATCCTTCAAAGTCTTTAGCCTATTCTTAAAGTTATCTTTATGGAGGTGATTCCCAAATGCGGATCTCATAACTGCAAGCATATTATCATATGCAGTTGTAGTAAATGTACCATCCACTCTATTCCCTTTGCCACATTCTTCTATCAAAGCATCAATAAAAGCTGCATCCATCTCCTCAGTCCATCTTAAAGTGTCCCTACTTGAGGTGTCACCTTGGCCTGATGTTTTCTTTGCCATTAGCACCTCTCAATCTACAAAACAATGCATAAAAATAGCAAATAATCTTTTGTAAAACAAGAAGTTATTGGGAAACAATTAAATCACTAATTCAAAAAGTAAAGATAAAATGCATTCCACATATCATACAACATGTCACAAGATGATAATGGATTCAATGATAGCACACCAAAGTCAAAAAATGAAATGGAATCACACATTACATTAACATATGGATCCAATAATTACACAACAAAGTCAAGAAATCAAATGGATTCACACATTACAATTAACATATGGATTCAATAATAACACATCAACAAAGTCAATAAATCAAATGGATTCAAACATTACAAATGAGTTCAAATCTTAATAAGTTTTTTCTTTTTTTTTTTCATTTTTTGGGGGAGGAAGTCTTAGCCCATTTGATAGTCAGCTCACATTTGAGTAGCAATGTTTTCCCTTAACACAGCTCCTTGTCTATAGTCTTCATCTTGTTCATGTCGAACAATGTCATCCTCTTCTGGATTATTATCTCGTAATTCGGTCCACTTGAGCTATCAAATGTGGATTAGGATCTGCACCTATTAAAAAGTTGTGCAATATAAAACAAGCTAGCACAATTTCAGTCATAGTCTCCAACTCATAATGTAGTTTAGTGCCACTTGCAATAATTGCAAATCTCTTCTTCAACACCCCAAACGATCTTTCAATAACATTCCCAATGAAGCATGACATAGATTAAATAGTTCCTTTTCATTTTCTGACCGCGTCCTGCATACTCTTTTAGGTGATATCTTACACCTCGATATGGTGTAATTAAACCATGCTTCAGCATGAATCTAGCATCTCCAAGGAAAATTTTTCCTACAAATTGTTCATATAAAATGATTAATCTAATAGATAAATAGCCACCATAATAAAATCCATCTACTAAACATTTACGGCGTTATTTTGTTAATGTGCTAACCTCGTGGAATTTTAAGCTTATCATTCCTTGATAATGCATTCTTGAGAACTTTTGAGTCAGATGCCATTCCTTCCCATCCCACTAATACATATGTAAATCTCATATCAAAACCACATGTAGCCAATACATTTTGTGTCGGCCATTTTTTTCTACCTCGAAATCTAGGTTGATCTGCTATTGGCACTTTGACACGAAAATGCGTCCCATCTATGGCTCCACTACAATCCTAAAAGATAGTATATTAGTTGATAAAGTAAAATTAAATTTGTTATATCTAACAAAGGCAGATATTCATAAAAATGTACAAGTATTCATACCTTAAAATAAGGGTAAAATCTACTATTGTGAAGGATCTCTAGGGAAATAATTGCTCCTGAAGTTTGTTGAAGAAACTCTTCCTCGAGTGAAATAATAGCCCGTAAAACTGAATGGAAGTGGCGGCTAATAGTCTAGGACGGTGGAAGAAAAAGGAAAGTGTGATTTTCACATTGTGGGCTACAATGTGCAAGAATCTAGCAACTTGCTCCTCAATTGTAACATGTACAGTATCTTTCACACGACCATTGCCCTTAATTTCTCACACAATTCAAGAAATGCTTGAAGACCCATGCGTAAGATATCTCGACACCTATTAGTTTCACCCAACTGTTGCAATAAAGCAACCCAATTTGTTCTCGCCAACAACTCAATCTTTTATGGGTTTGTCAACCCTTGTAGACATCAATTTCAATAGATATAACATGTGCACAATGTAACATAGTAGTGTTATTGTGCACATTATTAGCCTTTCCCAATTCTCTTTGAAAACCGTTAATATATGTCCTTGATTTTCAAGCATTAATATATGCCCTTGATTTTCAACCCCAAACTTAAAAATTTGGTTTAGTGGAAAATCACCATCAAAGATATCTTCCATATTGTTGGCAATGGAATTTTCTCAATGATTATCCTTGTTCATTTAACAAGCACTCTGTTGTTCCAAATGTACATAGCATAGAGATACAACACAACATAAAAAGGAAAAAAAATATAAAATCATTTGTCAAGCACAACAATCCAACAAAATTATAAGTAACTAATAAATAAAAATGAATTCTTATACAATGTGTAAACTATAAAGCAATACACGTCTGGTACACCACTAAACTTCTAGACATATATAGTGTTGATTTTTCATGTCTTCCTCTAGCTATGGTTTGGAATCTCATAATCATATAGGTAGATACAACTTATCCTAGTCCCTGTCAACCTTCAAGGACCTTCCAAATGAAAAAAAATTCTGCACTTTAAGTAGTAGCAACGAAAGGCATCATGGGAATTAAAGTTCTAAACTAAGGCAATTATTGATGTCTATGAGATCTTTGCATATCTATAAAAAATGATGCTTTTCCCCAACTGATTCCATTTATGGTGAAAGTTGTGTACTTTTCAAAAAGGCCAAAACCTAGCTGAGCTGGATGTGTTGCACGCAAGACTAGTATATTTATATTAGAGTAAATCTTCACGACCGACCTGGGAACATGGGCACGTGGGGAATCCATCTCCACGTAAGTCTCGTGACCTCTGAGTCTCTCTATATGCCTAATTTAATAAAATCCAGTTTCAAAACATAATTTAATTCTGATATAAATCTAGCTCCTTGGCAATTAAATCATTTTAATTACTTCATAATCAAGCTCTAGATATATACATATATATATATATATATATATATATATATATATATATATATATATATATATATATATATCTAATCATTCTCTAATACCAAATAAACCATAACAAAATCATAATCTTGAAAATACAAAACATGCATTATTTTAATGGTTAGGACCTGGCAATGTACATGGAGCACTCTACCTCTTACAAAATACCACATGCAACTTCACTGAAGTGAAGCTCACCGCTGAGAATCTCTCCTGTTGGGAAGGAGGTGGAGGAAGGACCCGTAGCTAACGTATCTATAATGGAAGAAGGAGAAGGGTGAGTTTCATCTAAAACTTGGTGGTAGGCACACCCATAACCCTCTCATGGGACAAATCAAGAAACAAATAATCATATATAATCATTAAGACTTTAATACAATATCTCTGAAAATCATATTCAAAGTCTTACATAATCACATGTACCTATATTTATATATGTATATATATTCAAATTATCATTTCATAACTCAATAAAAGGAATTTATTCAGTTTACTTTCCTATCTGTAGTCACATAAAATCATAGTGTAGTAGCTCCTAGAGAAACAGTGATATATAGTCTAATCCTGTCTAGTCTAAGGGTGCCAACCCGGGCTCCACCCTCTAGACCTCATTCCTTCCCCCAACACGGGCTAAGGGAAGAACATGTGTTTCTGTTCTCTCCTGGGCATATTTGGTACCAAGGTTAACGGATATTATTAACACACAGTACTTTTTCTATAGCCACTGTCTAACTCAATCAGAAATCTAAATCTTTTCTCAAAGTCTTCTATCCTAGAGTTCACAAGCTCTAGTATATAAAACCAATAAATTCTGAAATTCATATAATCATTACAACATCTCTAATCATTTCTCTTAAAACTCTATTCTTGAAATCATAAAATCTCTAATATATATATAAAATTATTTAAACATGAAAACTCTTGAAACTCTGAAAGCTTTGGTCTCATATGACTGTAACAATCTGACTTTAGCATAACTTTGACTATGAAATCATGCCCAAGGGATCACCTCTTCAGACATTCCGATTTCAAGCCACAGAATATGTCTCTGGCAATTGTTATGAATCATATTGAATTTCATACTTCTGAGTATCATAAAAATACTTATTTTCTCTAAAAACCCTATCATATACTTGTGCTCTACTCTGGAAATCATCATAATATTTCATAAATCTCTAAATATAATCATATTGGATACTCTTGCTCTTTAATAAAAATCACTTTTAATAATAATGGTCCTATGAGTTTTCAAAACATATATTTCATGCTTTCATTTCTAATATCATATGGCCACGTCATAATTTCCTGAAATTAACTCTAATGATCAACATAAAGATCATAGGATCTGAACCCACTCCGTTTGAAGGGAGTATGTGCCCCACCAACTGGAGAACTTGGAATGGCACCAACAACTGCCATAGAGCAATTATAACTCTAGATTAAATTCTAATAATCTCTAGAGAGCTCTATCCTTATTCTAACAAAATTGGGGAGGACCCACTTGATAACAATGAAAGAAATGATCGGTCCAAATTCAAGATTATGAAGAAAGAAAGACATAATCTAAGGGCATATACTTACCTTGAAGCTTGGAAATGATGGATTTGAGAGAGGAGAAAATTGATGAAGAAGAAGAAGGAACGCGTTCTGCGCGTTCTAGCCCGAAACACGACTTTTATAAACTTTTTACCCTGGCGGTGAATGACCGCCTGGGCGGTCTCTTCCAGCTAGGCACTTCTCTATTGAGGTGGGCGGTCTCCAAAGGTTCACTTATTTAGTTAATCATTTACTTTACTTCCCATTAACTTTAAAACATAAATGTAAATAAGGAAATACCCATTTAGATTCAAATAAAATATCTAAAAAATTAAAATCCCAACAACTTAGAATCCAAAATTTGGGTTTTAGTTCAAATCCGAGAATTTTGAGATTTCTAAACTTGTGGGCTAAAAACGAAACACTTAAAGGTTTGATAAAATTCATTAAAAATCACTCTTCAACTTATTTTCCCTCTATGAACCATTCCGGGACTTTTAATTCCAATAATATGGTTCTATCATATAGCCCTCCAATGAGGTATAGGATCCTCACTTAGCCCAATTCAAGACCCGGTGAGTCTCGGGAAACTCCTGAGGCTATATAAACCTGACTGGCCTTGTACCTTGGATCACAAAATCCCTCTCCAAAAACTCAAAAACAATATTTTCTTAGACCAAATTGTCATCGTGGAAATACTTTAAACCAAGATCAACATATGATTTATTTAACTGAATAAAAATAATACCCTAAGACAGTCAACACAATGTGTATTTCCTTCTCAATTATCAAATTGAAATAAAGTAAAGAATTCGAAATTGAAAATTTTAGATTAAAAACAAAGAACAAAATCACATGAAGGAACAAACCTTTGATTGAATTGAAAGCTAGCATTTGCGTTATCGCCCTGATTACCTCTTTGTGAAATTGGAAAATGTTAACTTCCTTTATGTATTTATGAGTGGAATTGGTTGCCTATATCAAGCTTCTTTAAAAGCCCAACCTTTAATATCATTTCCTGGTGTAGGGTTCGAGAGGTAAATTTTTTCTTTTTTAATCTTCTAAAAGTTATCACACTTTATAAAATTTTTTAGCACTTGGTTTTTTCCAGTTCGTTCTCCTTTTTCCAAGCAACGACCATGGTGCATATTATAATTTTTTTTAGAAGAGTAATGTGATAAAAGGCACAATATGATCTTAAACTATCAAATTAGTAGCTTTAACTTGTAAGGGTTGTTACGTTCTACCCAATTGTAGTCACAAAATCCTCTCGCGGTATGGAATCCCAAAAAATAAGCAGATGACAAAGAACAAGAAAAAAAAATCAAACATATTGTGGCTGATGAGAGCAAAGCGCCATCGATGAAATTGACCCTAAGAATCATGCATGTGTGCAAAAATTGTATAATTTGCATTTCCTTTATAGTTTTTCTTTATTTATTTATAAACAAAACAAAAACAAAAAAAGGGGTTAACCATTTAATTCCTATATCCAATTAAAAAAAAATGATGAAGAACCCAATTTGTTAGCCTATTCAAAAAATATAGAAATAATAAAATATGATATGGTTGCCAAATACATGTGACAAAGTGTCAGGATCACACCATGATGATGTTCCAAATTGCAAAATGACAAATATTTTCGGTGGATGAGCTCCATTCATTATGTTCTTCTCCTATGACCAAAGACCACACCAAGATCCATCATCATTCTTATCACTTGTAAATCAAAACCAACAAAACAACGCAATTTTTAGAAGTCATCAATATCATACAACCACCATCACCCATCATCATCATGGCACCACTTTCATCACTAGCTATTCCAGCAACACCAATCATCTCACACCACAATACCCATAAATCATAAAGCAAGCAAACCTAATTCCATTTTCGCCATAAACAAGTCATAGCCAAAACCAAAAGAACCAAAAAGAGAGCAAGGTAAATCTTGCCACGTATCATCATCATCATCCTTTCATTATCATCATTGGTTTCCTCATAGCATCACCATCATCCTTTATCATCCACCATCATTGATCCTCATCATCAAACCTCACCTTCAACAACCAAATCATCCCCATTATTTCATTTTGAACCCATGTCACTTATAAGCACTCTATTAAAAATGAGAGAATGAGAGGGAAGGTCATGCATATCTATCCTGCCTCTGTTTTTTGAGCAGGAAGCTTCTTCCTTAAACCTTCATGGCGGTGATAAGCGCACATCGCTCCATTTTACCTCCTCCGCGAGAGTCCTCATAACATTTTTCCATTTTTGTGCTGAAAATCCTATTCCGCCAACTTGTAATTTCCTTTAGCTTCCCCTTGGTGCTTTTCCATCCCAATTCTTCAGTTCTAACCCCGCTCCCTCTTTCTAAATATCACTCAATCTTTGAGTGAACATGTGTGTGTGAGTGTGTAATGGTGGCTTATAAGTTATTTGAGAGTGAAAATGTGTGTGTGTCTTGAGAGAGAGAGATGTGCATATGTGATGGGTTAGAGATGCGCATGTGAGTGGTCCCTGTGTAAAAGAAGAGAGTTTGGATGTGAACTGTATGTGGATGATACTAGGTATTTGTTTTTAATAATAACATTATTATTATTATTATTATTATTTTTTGGTTAGATTTGTGAATATGGGTTTGTTTGTTTATTTGCATGATTAATTTTGTTTTTAGTTTGGGGTTTGCTTGATTGGAGTTTGAGTTATTATGGTTTAAGATGAACTAAAAATAAAAGGGCTCAATTTAGTTTGATTCAAAATAGATACCTGAGTATTTTGTTTTCCTAAAAAAAAAAAAAAAGGTATTTGGGTTAATTAATTGATAAAATTTTAATAAATAGAATTCACGATAATTCAAGAAAAATGATATTCAAAATTTCTTTTCAAAGATAAAATCAATCAACATATGAATATTTAACGTGAAATTGAGAAATACAAAGCCTGTAATAAAATTAAATTTTCATAATTTGCCTTAGTTGTAAATTTTTGTTGTTTTGAGATATTTTATTTAATTTAAATAATCATTTTTTAGGGATATTTTATTTCAAATAAAAAGTTAATTTGACGACTTTAATGGAGTTGTGACGACAAATTTTCTTTGAAGTATGATTTTATTTTAGTTTTAAAAAATATCAAGATAAATTTATCTTATTTTAAATATTTATAATTCATAAGAGATTTTCACTTTCATATATTTAGTTTAAATTTGTTACTTATTTGTGAAATATTATATTTTGAATAAAAATGCACCACTATTTTGACACCCACATGTTGATTTTTGTGTTAAAATAAAATATAAAAATGAATATTTTGAAAGGTTATTAATAATTTGCACATCAATTAAGGTAGGTGCGTAGGATTATATGCTCAGAATTATCTTTCAAAGATGAATTTTTTAACAAAATGGGTTTCCATGTTTTAAAACTTGGTGGCGTCCCACCTTAATTTTCCCTCAGACCACATGTGATTTTGGTTTGCAAGGTTCTAAATTGGGGCTAGGGAATTTTGGAATAGGTAAATATCACTACATCCTTCCACCACTTCTTGAGGGAAAAAATCATGCGGGCCCCACATATTTTTTGACACTCTTCAATCTTCCTCTTCCATTTTCTTTTGCACCAACGCGGAAAATCACTTCCTTCCTCCACTTTCCTTCCCTTCCCATTTCTTCCTCTCTATTTTCTTTCAAACGAATACAGTGTAAAAGTGTTAGATGTCTTATGACAATCTATATCGTTGAGATTAGTATGGACACATTTTTTTCTTGCATAATACAGCTAATTGTTAACAAAAAAAACTAGGCTGACAGACACAACAATTTGATTCCTACATACATAATGCAACTAACCATTAGCCGTTTTCTTCTTTTGCTTCTTTTCATAAAACGGCTAACAATCTTGTGCAATGTATTGTATGAGAATTGAATCTTTGATTTTTACTCAATTGTGTAGCGTATTAGTATTAAAAAACTAATGTATATTAAAAAATAATGTTAAAAGCAATGTACATCCGTAAATAATATTTTTTTATTTTTTATTTCAGAAAAAAGCGCTAGTTTAAGTGGTCTCTTATTTTTTATTTTTTAGCACTGTTTTAAGTTGAAATCTAGTAAATTAAATAAAAAAACGATATCAAAAAATTCATCGTCGTATTATATTGACCAAACTAGAAACAACAAACATGTTAATTAGAGTCAAATAAATTTTAGACACCGTTGATTAAAAAAAGTATTTATTAATGAGGATTTGTTCAAGTAATAGATTTGAATAATACATAATAAAAAAAAAGCAAGCCTTATTCGTAATTTAATTTCAGACAAATAACATTTATTTACTCTAAATTTCATACAATTATACTTGAACCCTACAACTTTGCAACATGACACTTTATTTTCCTGCCTCAACCATTATTAGAATATTTTATCAAAATCAGTAATCTAGCCTCAACTCCAGATTAGTTAACTTTCCTCATGCCTTTGCTTAACTCAGTTTACTGCAAGCATCGAAGTTCTATGATGGGCAAAGGGATTTTTTTTTACCATTATATTCCAGTTTTAAAATCTAATTATCTAAAAAAATTTTATATCAAAATTAAACTCAAATATAATATAATTAAAGGAAAAAAAATACAATATGATTAATATGAAAAAATTGAATAGTAGTATTTCGTTACTAACAAGCCCACAAATATTATATTCTAAACTATTTCTGGCCATCGATATATTCTAAATAAACAAGTCGCAAATGAATCTGATCTGAACCAAAACATTTCCCAAACGATTTCCAAATTTGAGAAGAATGGACAAGCAGAAACAGGGTCGGTGAGATCACTGCTGTCCAATCCATCAATCAAAGCCACAATAATAATAACTTAATAAGTCGCAATAGTGAATCAATGATAATAATCCCAACCTGAAAAATATCTGGTAGGGAAAGCAAATCAAATAATTACAAAAAATAAAAATACGAACAATAATTTTAAACAAAATAGATATTGAATGTCAGGGAAAAGAAGAGGTTGGTCCAAAACCAAAACAGAGCCACTGCATCATCATCATCATCGTCCTTCTTCTTCAGTCGAGATGTCCTCTTCCTTCTCTTCCTCTCCCGCCGAGCCTCCTTCCCGCAACGTCTTCCTCGGCGTCGACGTCGGCACCGGCAGCGCCAGGGCAGGTATTCGCTATTCCTATTCCTTTTCCTTCATCACCTTTTTTCCTTTTCGAATATGCTGCATTCTTATCCTGAATCCGATTATTACAATGCCTTTGATTCTCGAACGGTTACTTATGCTCCGTATTGTTTTCCATTCTTTCCACATCTCTGCTTTATTCAATTCCTTGGATAATCGTTAATCACGAAGTTCATTACTTATTAGCCAAGTTTTCCTTATTACCTGACTATTGTTTACTGATTACGTATATCAATATATATGCTTCGGTTTTTTTTTCTTTCTTTCGGTCGAGGATGAGTTGACTCTATGATGTGAGTGGTGCTGTTTTGGTATTTCTTTGCTGCCAATTTTTGTTTCATATTTTTAACCCATTGTTAGTTTCTGTTACTCCTTTATCAAAATTTGTCGCGATTGACAGCTCAGAAATTTCAATATAGAAATTTCATTCAACAACATTCATTTTTCAATCAGTTTCCTGTTTTCTGGATTTTGTCAAGGAAACTGTGCAAATTGGGAATAAAAACTGAAAACTGGAATTTATAGGTTGCCATGTATCTTTAGTAGAATATTGACAAATGAAAACGTACTGAAAGCAAAAAATGAAAACTGGAGACTGTTTTCTGAAATCAAACAACTTTCCCTCTCTTACCTTTTTTTTTCCCCATACCAATAGCTACATTTTCACGTATCTACCATCCTTGATTCGAATAGAAGTGATCACTTTTTAATTATATTCACATTGTTTACTCAATATTGTGCTGCAGCCTCTGTATTTATGCTAATAGAGTAAAGTCAGTGTGTTAAACTGGTATAAATGATCTGGCCCTTTTACTGGTAATGCAGGCTTGTTCGATGAGAAAGGAAAGCTTCTTGGTTCCTCTAGCAGCGCAATACAGATATGGAAAGATGGTGCATGTGTTGAGGTACCCTTTTTTTATGGCTCAAGAAAAACATTTCCCTGAGTAATGGACTTTTAGTAGATCTACGTGATTGCCTAAAGCTGATGATAAAGCAATCAATTACAGCTCTGCAAGAATTAACATGGCATATTCATCTAGTGAGTAGTGACTACTGCAGGAATTTCATACCATGTTAGTTGGTTGTGAAAATTAAAGGGAAAGTACTTGGGCTTTTATTTATCATCACTATATATTGGCTGGCTGATGGAGCTAGTGTACAATATTTTGGGTTTTATAAACACTCCCAAATTACTGGGTCCGGTGCTCTATGCGGCTATAATATCCACCATTTTAAGTTTTGGAATGAGTAATTTCATGTTGGAACCAGGGATCTCCAAGAGCAAACCACTCTGAATCATGTTCCTGTGTCATTTTTTAATTGAAGAAGCAGCTTGTCTATTCTGTTTATCTTGCAAATGGGGAACAGATGGTTTTGAAGTATCCACTTTAGTTCCTGTTCAGTGGGATATATGTTGGTGCTTTCCACTTTTAGTACTTCAATGTATCTATATTTTATAATGTAGATTCATCTTTTTTGTTCTAAACAGCAATCCTCTACAGATATATGGCTTGCTATTTGTGCAGCTGTTAAAGCAGCTTGCTCTCAAGCAAAAGTTGCACCTACAGAAGTAAAGGGTCTTGGATTTGCAGCTACTTGTTCCCTTGGTTTGTTACATTTTTAAAATTGATGCTTTTTTCCCATCTAAAATTTATGATTTTGTAATGACTGTAACTGGTTGTTCATTAATTATAACAGTTGCAGTAGACGCTGACAGTTCACCTGTTTCGGTTTCTTGGAGTGGTGATTCAAGAAGAAATGTGATAGTATGGATGGATCATAGAGCTGTAGAACAAGCTGAAAGGATCAATTCCTGTAACTCACCTGTATTAGAGTACTGTGGTGGAGCTCTTTCACCAGAAATGCAGCCACCAAAGGTACCATCTGAACTAGTCCCATTATTTAGCCACTGGTCACTGTACATGGTATGCTGTACTAAATTCTAATTCAAACATTCTCTTCCTTATATGCTATTTTGTTACAAAGTTTTTAAGTGCAGTGTATTTTGATACTCTATGGGAATGGATGTATAGCTGTAGATGGAAATGATCACTGGAAATGTTAAATACCATATCTGCAACTGGGATCAGGCCTTTCCATCTTCTTAGATTAAGCTTAGAACATCATTTATCTGAGTAAAAGATAGGAGTTGTAGGGATTATATAAAGGACAGGTCAGTGCATGAGGCTTCCACTAGGTGGAGTCTGGGGAGGGTAGATGTACATAGCTTTACCCCCACTTTATGGAGGTGGAGAGAGTGTTCTAGAATTTGAACCCTTGATTTCCAGGTCACAAGATAGCAACCTTACCATTGCGTTGAGGCTCATCCTCAGTTGTAGGGATTATATGTTTATAAATTATTCTTTAATGACAAAGGGTCTTTGTTCCATAAGGTTTTTGTTTTCTTGATCCCCTTGTTTGTTTTTAGTTTCAAGTATGGTGGTTACATAAACTTGTCCATCAGAAAATTAAGTTACCTAGTGTTTACCTTTTGAAACTATGAAACTGGTTAGGTTCTGCACTGTACAGCTGGTTCATGTAATATATTGTTACCTCATTTATAATTTCGAGTATGATGCTCTCTTTCATGGACTCAGTTATATCTTTATCAAATTTGAACTAAAGCAGTCTAACTTCTCAGCTTCTATGGGTTAAGGAAAATTTGCAGAATCTTGGTCTATGGTTTTCAGGTGGATGGATTTGAGTGATTGGCTGTCCTACAGGTACTTTATGTTGCTTTATTCTTCTTGTCCAAGATCAGTTTGATGTTAAAGTCAAGTGACACTTTGATTAATTTCTGGCAATTTTTTAGGGCAACTGGAGATGATACACGCAGTCTGTGCACCACAGTTTGCAAATGGACATATCTTGGTCATGCACACATGCAGCATATCAATGACAAAGATTCCCGGGATATGGAAGCTTGTGGGTGGGATGATGAATTTTGGGAGGAAATTGGTTTGGGTGATCTTGTTGAAGGGCATCATGCTAAGATAGGTATCCTCATCCAACTAACATAGGGCTACTTGTTTTGATTTGTGATAAGCTTTGAGACTCTATGTGGACTGAATGCAAATTTATTTTCTTGTTCGTATTTGTGTAACTTTTTTTCTCAATTTGTGACAGTTTGAGTTTTGACTGTTCTTGCTCAATTGAAGAGTTTTCATCTTCAGTCATCTGCTGTTTGTGCTATTCATTACTATTTCTGTCATCCCTTTGGTTAACTTGATAATGAATCATAATAACAGGAAGAAGTGTTGCTTTCCCTGGGCATCCTTTGGGCTCTGGCCTCACTCCTACTGCAGCAAAGGCAAGAAATTTTTTACTGAAGATTTCACATTACTTTGAAGTTTGAACTGGTGCTTCCTTGAGGTTCATTAATGAAGTAAGCAGGTCTTGCATGGTGGGAAGAATAGTAGTACAAACTTCCTCCTTCTGTGGAGATTGGTTTAGTGTGATGTGACAAACTTGTATGATGTGCCTGCTTTTTAAAACTTTTGGTTGAAATTTTCAGGAACTGGGTCTGGTACCAGGAATCCCTGTTGGGACTTCACTAATTGATGCTCATGCTGGTGGTGTGGGGGTAATTGAAAGTGTGCCTCCAACAGAAGCTGAAGGTTGTCAACATTACCTTGTGCTTATAATCGCAAGTTATTTGGATAAAGCAGCAGTATTTCTTAACCAAGAACTTGTTTATCCGCAGAAAATGGTGAGGAAGCAATTTGCAACCGCATGGTGTTAGTTTGTGGAACTTCCACATGCCATATGGCTGTATCCCAGAGCAAATTATTCATTCCTGGTGTCTGGGGACCATTTTGGTCAGGTACACTATACCATTTTCTCTATTTAATGAATTAAATCTAAATTCTGGGTGGCACTGTAGCATGTTTATAATAGACATTTTGTAATAAAAGTGGAGTCTCTAGGTGGCTACCGCTGTAATCATGCAGTCTAACAGTTGTTATTACTTATTATCAAGATGGTTGGAAATCGCAGTTTTTTTTTTTCCCTTCTAGTTACAATGGGATTTTCCCTTTTGGTAATTATAAGTTGTGTGCTTGGTTGTAGTTGAAAATTCATGAGTAAAATCTGTGTTGGTTGGAACTTTGGATTTGACAGATATTCATTTGAGATGATCTGATGAATTTTTGTCTGATGTTAATATTGACTTCATATATTTTGTGACTCTATTCTTGTTGACATCACTCGTGTATGTGTCTTTGTAAAGTAGTAGGGTACTGTAATTTGAAAGTTAAATTTGACAGGACCATGTGAAGGATACCCTGTTTAATTTTCTTCATCCTTTATGTTTATTTGAGGTTAGTTAAAATATTCATCATTGCTTCTCTTCCATCTGTGTTGTGACCTTTTTTTCTTCGTCTGAACTTTCAGCAATGGTACCAGAATATTGGCTGACTGAAGGTGGACAGAGTGCTACTGGTGCATTATTGGATCATATAATTGAAAACCATGCTGCTTCACCACTCCTTGCAAATCGAGCTGCTTCCCAAAGTAAGGATTCTTTCCTTCCTTTGGAGTATACTAAATGTTTAAATTAATTACCTAGTCAGATTCAGCACCTTTTATTATGCCGTGAGAAAGCTAATTGTTCTATGCTTTAATGTTTCAGAGATTTCAGTGTTTGAGCTTCTGAACAAGCTTTTGGAAACAATGATGATTGAGCAGAACAAATCCTTTGTTGCTGCCTTGACTGATGATTTACACGTTCTTCCTGACTTCCATGGGAACAGGTATTTGATGACCAACAAGAAGTTTCCTCTGTTATGTGCCATAATAATGGTTTCCAAATAATAGGCTGCTATATCTGATGGTGCAGGTCTCCCATTGCAGACCCAAAGGCAAAAGGAGTTATCCATGGTTTGACACTTGACACAAGTGAGAAGCAGTTGGCTCTTCAATACCTGGCAACTGTGCAAGGCATTGCGTATGGCACGCGTCACATTGTAGAGCATTGCAATGCCCATGGCCACAAAGTAAGCATGCACACTGCCATTGCACATATTTGAGTTTATTACCCGTTCTTTGGGTTGACTAGTTTTTAACATCCTCTCCATGTTTACACTCACATCCATTTAGGCACACCTTGCTTGTTAAGCTGTTGTGTTGCATAATCATCCCTCATCCTTTAAGGTGGGGATGTTATTAAAGCCAAAAAAAAATAAAAATAAAAATAAAACTAATGAAGTTTAACAAGCATACCTTTTTGTAGGACTTGTAAAGGAGTTTACTAAGTTTGAACTGATAGTATTGGACCACATCATGCTTTGCCAAAGTATGCTATTCAATTGTTCGATTGATACTGAAACCTGTACAGATAAATAAGATTTATATCCTACCTGCTTTGGGGGAGCTCAAGGTTCAATATACTGTGATGTAATCATAGTTTCAAAGAATCACGTGATTGAAATTCTTAAGCTGTTAAAAGCAGGGGCCTAAGAACTGATTCTATATCTTACACTTGAAAACCTATTGTGGAGAGGGAGAGAGAAATCCTCAGCAGAACAATGTCTATAGTATATCATTAAAATTATAGTGGAGGCAATGTGGTCAGTTGTGGTGCTCAGTTTTGTAAATGTACTCAGTCATTACAGTAGTGTATCCTGACAAGTAGTTAAATTCTTTTTCTTTATAATTGTTGTATATCCCTGTTATGTTGCCAAGCTTACTCTTGGTTGTTGATGGCTTTTATTATCATGATTGTGCTGCCTTTGCTTGCAGATCAACACTCTACTTGGTTGTGGTGGTCTGTCAAAGAACCCTATCTTCATTCAGGAACATGCTGATATTATTGGTATGTGTTGAGTTGGGGGTTGGGGGAGCATATGATATGCCTGCACGCATAGATACTAATATCTTTTGTGTTACATATTCTACATGGATTTTTTCAGTGTGAAGCAAAAAAGTGCAATAGTTCAACTGTGGAAGTACAAGATAATGAGTCTACAGCTTCAATCTTATGTGTGATATTTGATAGGTACCAAGCCATAGGAGATAGATATAGATAGAAAATGCTGTAAGAATTCACCATAAAAGATGAGTGTGTATTATGAACAAACAGAAAATGTAAAATGATTAGTATTAGAGAGACTGAAACTCTCCCAGCCCAATCCTAACCTTCTTCGGTAACCTCCTTCATGATACCCTCCTTTATAAGCTCTCCTCTCCACCCATAACAGAATTTCCTTCCAATTCCTCACATTCTCTCTCTTTCTCTCTCCAGCTTAGCATAATTAGTTACACAAGAGTCACTCATTTTTCCTCTCAATTCTCATTTCAATAATTACAATAAAGCCCAATTCTATATTGGCTCGGTCCCTAACAATACTCCCCCCTAAAAGAATCACCTTGCCCTCAAGGTGATGTGTGGAAAGGAAAAACCATAGTGCTGAAGGAAGACTTCCCCATGGATCCCAAATCTTGAAAAAGAAGGAAAGTGAGCTTGCATTGTTGAGTTGCCCTCCAAGGTCCCATGGGTTCGATGCTAGTTCTAATACTAGGTGTGCCCAAGAGATCAACCAAAGAGGTCTTATGCCTTGATTGACAGCAATTCCCAAGGCCACAATTGTAGAATGGCTCTGAGGAACAAGTTGAGGAACTGCCCTTGCATAACACTTGCAATCTGCATAAATTTTCTGATCAGCAATAGTGCAATGACTCCCAAAATAGTCTCTCCCTTTGTGACGACAATACTCACCCTATTCTTGCCTCCAACTCAAAAGTGAAGTCATTTTCTAGTTGTGTGGGAATAATAGCACAAAGTTGGGGTGACATAACAGTTTCCGTGTACGCTTCTTCTAGAAAGTTCCTCATAAATTTTGCTACATCATCATTCATTCTCCTCTGGCTGCCGCTGGCTTGATCCTTCCCCCTGAAAATGTTTCTAAGGTCACCCCTTTTACATTCAAACCCCTCAACTGGAACGATGTTTCCTCCTTTGTCAATAGCAAGATCCGTAAGTGTTGTAAAGTCCCAAGGATCACTGTCAAGTAGCCAACTAACCCTTGGAATTGTTTCCTTTAAGGAATGACAGTTTCCCATGAAATTTTGGGACCAAAGATGAACCACATAAGTAATATCACAATCAGCCACTATCAGCAGCAATAGCCCAAAATATGAACCTACCATGTGCAGCTCTGGGAAAAGCATTTTCCATTTGTACAGCTTCCTTGCCAGCTGATGAGCAGCCCATTGACTGACAACCATGCTACTCCAAAGCTGAAAACCAACAACCTTCCTGTCACTAGAGGCTACCTGGTAATCATCTATGTTTTGCATGGAGACTTCTACATCAATTTTAGATATATCAAAAGTAGCAAGAGAACAAACACCTTGCTCCCTCAAGTAAAATAACAATTCCCCAAAATCTCCTTCCTTGTTAATGCAATTGGACCTGCCAGAAGCATCTTCTATTTCTGCAATAACAACTTTGTAATCTTTCTTCTTTGTGATTTCTCATGCATCTAATAATTCGCAACTGACCTTGACCAGAAACATGCTTCCCTGTGCTTGCACGACATAACCCGATATGGGTCCTTCTGAGCTTGGTGAGTTTAAATTGTACCATATCCGACTCTCGTAATTTTGCGCAAATGATATACGGATAAGATTTCCAAGACCCAATAGTAAAGCACATATACTCTCATGGTAAAATTCTAGAGTTTTAATGTGAATCTTACTGACTTGGGCTTGGGCCATTTGGTTTGGCATTTGACTCAACTTCTGCCATGCCAAGCCTGCTCTATTTTTGTTATTAAGCTTTATTGGTGCAACACCTTTCTTTTGGGCCTCCTTCCAATTTGAATTTGTACTCTTCTTAATGAGTTGGGCCTAGCCCATTAAATCAAAATACAAACCCATAAACTCTCTTGTCTTCACTTCCGTTTCTGGCACATTCAGGAAGCTTCCACCGAAAGGACATCGTGTCGTTTCTTCCTTCCCCATCTCTGATTGGTTTGCCCTTGACCATAGCTCGCCTCACCCACACAAGTCCTAATCAGGTGGTTTCCTGATGGGAGTTGGGTCAGCAATCTCGAAACCTGAAACTCCTCCACCGTTGTGTGCTCCTCTCCCTTCTTCTTCTCACTCATGTTGCTACCCTGACAATTCGTTTGGCCGCGTCTCCAGCGCGTCTACCATCATGCTCGACTTGGCCTCGGGATCTCAACTTTCCAGCAATGGAAGCTTAGCTGCCGTCCTCGAAACTTTTGTTGCTTCCTTGCCCAACTCCATCGCCTCCAGATTTGGTGGTTCTAGCGGCAGAGGTCGGTCGACATCAACACCCGTACAAACCTTAATGGCATTACCTTCACGTCGTATTCATGCAAACCATCATCGTCTTCCTCACTCTATGCTACTTGAATGCAACGACGTGGCTCCATTTTTTCCATTTTCCCTTTCTCGTCGTCACTCAAGGCCTGTAGTGGTAGCTTACTCAAGCCCTCCCTCCCCACAACCTCCAGAATGGTTGTTAATCTTCTCCTTGATAACCACTGACACAACCTTGATGGCGTTCCCATTTTGCCGATTCACCCACCATTTCTTCCTCCTCAATTGAATTCTCGGAAGTGTGACCATAAGTCACTTCTCCCATCTCTTCTTCTTCCATTGGTTCCTCCATCTCAATCGAATCAAAGCGTGAAAAATGGTGATCGATCTTGACTTCAACATCTTAATCCTCTTCCTCCTCTTCATTCTCATGATTTTAAAAATGCACGAACATTAGGAGGCCAATCTTCCATGGAGGATCTCCTTCTCTCCTCCACCACCGATCTTCATCACCCTCCCATATAGACAGGCGACGATGCCGATGGTATGTACCTCTTACTAGAATTTTAATTTTCTTCAAATTTCTCTTACTCTGAAGCATGGGTACGGGAAAATGCCCAAAGACCGTATCGGTACGTGGGTACGCGCGGGTACGTACCCAACACCTCATTTTTTTGAAAAAAATTGGGTACGTCGGTATGCACGGTACGCGTACCCATGGGTACGCCATTTAAGGAAAAAACCCGTTTTTATTTTTATTTTTTGTTCACCCAAGGCCAATTAGAAGCCAAACTCCGTGACACTTTAGCCAGCCCTAATTCCTCTCCTCAACATCACCTCTCCCTTCTCTTCTTCTTCCTCGTGGAACGCGGAGCCCACCACGGCGGAATGGTGATGTGGTGGAGGGGAGCGGTGTGTGCGGAGACCACCGATCTACAACCCTAAGCGACCTTGCGATGCGAGGACGGAGGAGCGACGCGACCTTCAGCGACCTACGGCGGAAGGCGGAGCACCCCACCACCTTGGCGACGAGGCGGCTAACCAGTGTGCGCGGGAACGATCTTCGCTCTCAACCTTGATCCTGCGTCTATGTCTTGGCGCTCTTCGGCCATCCAGTAGGAAGTCTTTGTCTCTGTCTTTGTCCCTTTAACTTGTGGTTTCCATTTATTCCTTTCTTCTTTTATTGTGTTGTTGCTGCCATTGTTGTGTGTTGTAGTCTTGTGGACAAGAACAACTTTTGAAATTGTTTATTTAATCACTTATCTAGATGTTTTCACAAGGTTCAGCTGGGTCTATTAGTGGTGGCAGTGGGGGATTGGAAGTGGTAATAATGCCAATTCCTCTTCATCTTTGACCAGGAATATGCTCCTGGAAAGTCTAGAACAATGGCCCCCTTTGGGTCTATGTAAATGTGTTGCAAAATAAGAAATCTGGAGGAGGGAATGTTAGTTGGCGTTTCAATTTTTGTGGTGGGAATTACAAGGGATCTTATTCTCGGGTGAAATCTCATTTGCTTAGAGAAAGAGGACATGGGATTGCTATTTGTGCAAAAGTGAATAATGATTACCTTGAAGAGATTAAGCAAATAGAAAGTGAATAATGATTACCTTTAAATGATTGATATGTGCTTATGTTTAACATTGTTTTGAGTATTGTAGTATTTCAATTTGGAATGTAATGTTGATTGTTGAACAATTTAGAGTTGTTTTTTGTTGAAATTGTTGGTTTTATCATGTGAAATTTATGATTTTTTTAAATTATATATATATATATATATATATTATATATATATATATATTATATTTATATATTCGTACCCATATTCGTACCGGGTATGGGTAACGTACCCGTGTCCAGGCAACACAGCTGCTCCATCTTCATCTTCTGCTTCATCTTCTTCTCAAACTCTGACTTCATGGCAGTAGTAGCTCGCATGGTTTTTGGCACAGGGCTCCAAGATTGGGAGCTCTAATACTATTTGATAGGTACCAAGCCATAGGAGATAGATATAGATAGAAAATGTTGTAAGAATTTACCATAGAAGATGAGTGTGTATTGTGTGTTTATTATGAACAAACAAAATGTAAAATGACTCAAAGTATTAGAGAGACTTTGAAACTCTCCCAACCCAATCTTGACCTTCTTGGTAATCTCCTTCATGATACCCCCCTTGTAAGCTCTCCTCTCTACCCATAACAGAATTTCCCTCCAATTCCTCACATTCTCTCTGCTAGCTCAGCACAATTAATTATACAAGAGTCACTCATTTTTTTCTCTCAATTCTCATTTCAATAATTACAATAAAACCCAATTCTGTATTGGCTTGGTCCCTAACATATATGTGAAATGTTTGTACCTAATGTTATGAGTTATATATGTGTACATGGCATGCTTTGGTTTTAACCCTTCAATTTTTATGCCAAACCATACACTATTTTATTTGGCAAAAACAATCAAACCAAAGCACCAAACTGAAGTTTAGTTTGGTTTATCATCTTTAATTTGGATTTTTAACACCTTCTGCTAGTTTCTCAAACTTTGTCATTATGAGTAAAGATAGTTAGGATCTTATGATCCCCTGCTAAAGTTAAGTTGAAATTGTTCTATGATCTAGATTCTTATTTTAATTTTTGTCTCTAAATCATCAATAATAATGTCTAAAATTCTTTTGCACTCAAATGGTAAGAAACCTAATAACAACCACAGGTTAGGCTTTGATATCACCTTAGAATTGAGTGGGCCCAACTCAATCCCAAAAGCTACTCATGAGGGGAGGGTTGTCCAAACTCTTATAAAGGCCCATCTTGGCCATATCCTTAACTAATGTGGGATTTTAACAGTAAGAAATCACGTAGATGGTCATTGAAGCATCATTTTGTATCTAGTTTTTTTTTTTAATAGAAAATAATGAATCATGGTTATAATTTTCCAGGTTGCCCTATAATTCTTCCAAGGGAGAGTGAATCTGTGCTCTTGGGTGCTGCTATTCTGGGTGCTGTTGCTACAAGGAAATATCACAGCCTTAGTGAGGCCATGAAAGCCCTGAATGCAGCGGGTCAGGTGGGATGCCCTTCTTTTTTTTCCTGAAATATTTAATAAACACACGAGTAATTTTATTTTCAGATTAAAAATTAAGGTCAATTTCATATAAAGTTGCATGTGGGGATTGTACTTTCCGAGTAGTTCTCAATTCTGTATCATCATATCATATCGATACTAAAGTTGGGAGTATTAGGAATTAAAACGTATAGTCAAATAAGCATAACAACATAATGTCAGTTCAAATTCAAAATATATCTCCTTGTGTTCCTGATAATAAAAAAGGAAAACCAAGAAATTATAGTTTGTTGGGGACTCTCCACATCTAATATATCCAGGTCAAATTCCCCGTAGAACTGTTACCAATTTTGCATCTTTTGTAAAACATATACATAGTCTATTAAATAGTTTAGACAAACAGATATATTATTTGTTTTACTTATACTCCATAGTCTTGCAAAGGAGCTACCAAGCAGTGAGAAGCTACATTTAGTCATATTTTATGCACCTCACTAATAGTGCAAAGATGAGTGGCAAGTCCTGAGCTATTATTTCAATACCCCTGAAAATCACCATATGAAATCAAACTAGGTGTTTCACTTGATGAAACTATCAAAAAGTATTTAGATTTAAATGACTTGTCTGATCCATGCAAGATGCAACCAATCTTACCCTAGGAAAAAAGTTCAATTGTTGTTGTTATTGTTTCATTTAATGAAATAAACTTGTGCTGCCCCCAGTTTTTCCTGGATTGCTAATGAAGTGCTTGAATTTTGGCAGGTCATTCATCCATCTAATGATCCAAAGGTTAAAAAGTACCACGATGCGAAATATAAGATATTCCGTGGCCTTTATGAACAGCAGCTCTCTAATCGTTCTATCATGGCTCAAGCCTTGGCATAGCATTGCAAACTGCTTGAACTCAAACTGCATCGATTATATGCGCTGGGAAGCTTCTATTTTTACATGATCCAGATGTTGGCCTAGTGAAAGAAATGGTGTCCTGTATGTCTAGGTTCATGAATATCGGTTTTCTTTCAGAGTTACATTTTTTGGTGGTAGTTTTAGACATCGAAGATTTCAAATATAGTACGGAAAAAACTTCAATGCTGAGGTGAAAATTCAGAAAAGAAGTGTAGTTTTTTTTTTTTTTACCTTGTTTTTTTGGGTACATCTTAAAGAAGTTCATGTACAGGCTCATTGGCTTCTTATCTTATTCTTTTCCTAAAAACAATCGTACGTTCAATGCGAACAGGCAGCTGGCAGCATCATGTACAAATGTAGCCTGTTTGATATCGTTAATATTTTTGTTTAAAGTATTGATTTACTCAGATCTGGACATGTGGGAAGGCATATTTCAATCTAATAATGGGTTCCTTAAAGTGAAAATTTCCACTTTTCAGCCATGATTCCCCACTACTAATTCTTGTCAGCCTCTAAATTGGTTGAACCAGACATGGATACTTTTTGAGTCACTTTGTCTTTTGCTCATTGCATTCCTCTTGTCCATCAAAATTCATGCTTACACGTTACGGGGGCCGATAATTTAGTTCATAAATATGGTCTCACAAACTCGATTAATACAAAGGATTTGGGTATTATTATTATTTTGGAGAGTAACTTGAGTCAAATCAAGGCTTCAACCAATAAAACAGTCAAATGAATAAATAATAAGAAATAAGTGAATAACTTCACAATCCATTAATTAAGAGAAGTAACATCATTATATGACTCCGAATAACAAACTTGCACGAATTGTGGGGAAAAACTGATGAAGCAAAAAATAAGGAAGGAAAAAAGAAAGTAAAAAGTGAAGGTGGAGCTGTGCTGTGCTGAGGTTCACGTAGCAGTGGAGAGCGTAGGATGACAGGGCATATGCTGGAGAGATAAATAATATGCTGAGAGAATAGTACCGTTACGAGAGAGTGCCACGTGGGACAGTACATGGCAACCAGGCATCGCATCTTGGAACATCCTACAACAACATCCCCCCACCCGCCCACTCCTTCCCCCCTTCTTGGGGCTCTCTATGCCCATGGCGCTCCTTCTCCATCACCGTCACCATCACCATCACCACCATCACCATCTTCTTCTTCCTTTCCAATTCCACGATCCTTGACCCTCTCATCACCCATTCCTCTCTCAACTCGCAGAAGCCACTCCCTTAATCCCCCCCAATAAAAAAAGGAAGAAGAAACACAGGCAATAATAGTGTGTGTGAGAAAGAGCGAAGAGAGCCAAACAACGCTGCTCTAACTGAAAGTCTGAAAACCCTTCAAAATCATCCAATTGGGTCACGTTCCCACTCCGAAATTTCGAATTTTGATATCTGGGTCACCGCCCAATTCGCCACCTTCAGGTATCGCTAACTGACAGATTTCCCCTCCCTTATATTTGGATCTGCACACGAGCGTTTGCTTCTAAGAAAAAAATCTCCTTTTTTTCTAATAAATTAACACCTTCTTCTAGACTCGCAGTTATTCTTTTTCTCGGGAAATGTGATTTTTTTTCCTGAACCTTCAACGTGATTCAGAATCCTAAACACTTTTGCGGTTTTTCCCCCCTTTTTGGAAAATTGTGATACTTGGAGGGGTGAGTGAGTTCTATGATGTGAGCTGTGAGCGGTGCTCATGTGTAATAATAAAGGGTTTCAATGCTTGAGCGAGTCTGAGAATCTAATCGATCATAGAAGACAACAACAACAGCAGCAGCAGCAGCGGCAACAACAACACTATTCTATGGATAGCCCCACTGGGGTTCGATCACCGGCTACTGGTTCGGCACCGGGTTCCACCGATGGTAGCCGGCGCGTGAAGTTCTTGTGCAGCTTCCTTGGGAGCATAATGCCCCGCCCACAAGATGGGAAGCTGCGTTATGTTGGTGGAGAGACACGAATTGTGAGTGTTCCTAGGGATATTAGCTATGAGGAGTTGATGGGGAAGATGAGGGAGCTCTATGATGGTGCTGCTGTGTTGAAGTACCAGCAGCCAGATGAGGATCTTGATGCCCTTGTCTCTGTTGTCAATGATGATGATGTAGTTAACATGATGGAGGAGTATGACAAGTTGGGGTCTGGGGATGGATTCACTAGGCTCAGGATTTTCTTGTTTTCGCAATTCGAGCAGGATGGTGGCTCCTCACACTTCATTGATGGGGATGACACCGAGAAGAGGTATGTCGATGCCTTGAATAGTTTGAACGATGCTTCTGATTTTAGGAAGTTGCAGCAATCGGAGTTTGCTTTGATGAGCCCTGCAGAGGATATCCATGTAGCTGAACAGTTCTTTAGTCCAATTAGTGTGGAGAGTGGGATTCTTAGCCAGAGAAGTGGGGAACTATCTATGTCACAGCATAATTTGCATCATCTCGCGATGCTGCAGCAGCAGCAGCAGCAGCAACAACAGCCTATTGGGCAGAGGTATAATGAAATGGATGCTCCATGGAATCCTGCCTATTATTCTCCTAGGCATCATGGTCACCATGACTCAAGATCGTTGGTGGAATATCCAACTTCTCCTTCGGGTACAAGGTACCGTGTGCCATTTCCTGATATACCGGATAAGAGCATCGATCGAGTTTCGGAAGAGTATGCTCGGCTTCACGTGAATCACCATCCTGTGTATGACAACCAACAACAATATTCTGAAAATGTGGTGTGGGTGCCAACCGGAGCAGCTCATGGTGATAAGACAGGTTTTCCAGGCAATATTCTTCATGGCAGCCATGTTCTTGATGGGAACAGTATATGTGAGCACTGCCGTATGAGTTTTCAGAGAGGTCAACCACATGTGGAGCATCCTAATATCAGTAATGGACTTCCGCCAGTTGGTAATCCATCTGGAGAGTGCCCCTCAAACAGGGATACTTTCATGGGGAATGCGGATGCAAAGTTCCATCCTGTAATGCATCCTAATGAGGAATTGAGAGGAAATGTCTCTGTGTCTGGGAGATTGAATGATCATTATGGTGGTGATGTTCCTGTTGTAAATTTCTCCATTGGGCATGGTAGTGTGACTGATGGACATACTTTGTCTTCCAATTATATTCATCAACGAGCTGGACCTGAATTGGGACCTGAACTGTTTCCTGACCAAACTGTGCCTGCTATACCTCATCTACATATTCCTTCTCTGGAAGAGCGCAGTGTGCGGTATGGAAACCCGTCTTCTCCTTATGGAGTAGATAGTCACTATGCTTTGCCTCGTGGACATATATCTGGGCATGCTTTTTGGAGAAATGCTCCACCTCCAGTTCATATTGGACCGTCTTATGAGGCAACCACTCAACCTCAGCAAGTGAATGGTATGATAAATGTTGGATTAGTCAGGGGAGAGGGCAGTCCAGGATTTTTCATTGGACCAGATGGTCAAAATGCTTGGGTTGATTCCTCACAGAAATTGTCAGGTCATGATGGGTCAGACATCCTAGAACATCCTTATGCACATGGTCTGAAATTGAACCCTAAGACCCTTGGTCAGGAAAATCAACACCCAATTATGGTAGATGCCATTCATCCCCCGCAGGACGCTAACTCTGGTTTGGAACCAGTGCAGCTGCTAAAATCCCCTGTCAATATTGTTCAGAACCAGGAGGTTTTAAGAAATGATACTAATATGACCGAAGCAATGAGGTTGCCATCTCGAAGTTCGCAAGGAGATGGAAGAGAGGAAAAAACTGAGGACGAGGTTGAAAAGTCACCTGCAAAGATGCAGAGTATATCTTTTTCGGAGCAAAATAAAATTTCTGAGAATGTATGCAAAGCTGCCACTCATGTTGAGTCTCCTAATTCAAACTTAAAACCTGCAACAGTGTGTGGAAATGTTGAGAAATTGGCTGATAAGGACCCTTCTGCACCAGAAGACTCTAAGCATTTGGCTGATCAATTCAGCTTCTTGCCTGAGTTGATTGCTTCTGTAAAAAAGGCTGCATTCGAAGTTGCTGAGGTGAATGCTACAGATGATGAGAATGCCAATCCTCAGAAACACAACTCAACTACCAAAGAAGAAACAGCAAATGAAACAGAACCAGTGGTGAGGATAAAGTGATTTTGATTTCTTCTTTCAATATGAAAAAGTGATCTTGTTTTTTCTATTGAGAGAGGTGTGGTTGTGATTGTGTTTATGTTGCATTATATTAATTTTTTTTTCTGTTTTGTTACATCATTATAGTTTGTATTTATTTGCCTTGTAGAATGCTCATGGTGATTTAGAATTGGACTCTGACAATGACCACATAGATACTTCCAAAATTGAGCCGACAAAGGCTGAGGAAGAAGCAATTGCTAGGGGTTTGCAGGTTTTCATGCCATCTTACCCAAATCCAATTTTGTTCTTATCATGTTGCTTTGCTATGGAGGTCTATTTTGGCTTTGCTTTTCCCACATTGCCTTGGATTTGATGGTAGGCTGATCATTTTTCAGACAATTAAAAATGATGATTTGGAGGAGATCCGCGAACTAGGTTCTGGAACTTATGGGGCTGTTTATCATGGGAAATGGAAAGGTTCTGATGTTGCCATTAAGAGAATAAAAGCCAGCTGTTTTGCTGGAAGGCCATCTGAAAGAGCTAGACTGGTAATATTTATATCTGATAGTTTTTCCTTTCTTTTATGTAACTATTGATTCAAACTTGTGGAATAAAGTTTTCCTAATCTTTTGTGTGTGTCATGAATGTTCAATCTCTTGCTCAGAATCACTGACGTAAAAATTAGTTGAGTAATATTTTTTATGAGCTCATTGTAAGGCTTAACACTATGTTTGTTCGAAAGGAAATAGGGAGGAAGGATCGGGAAATGAAGGAAAGTGGGGAGAAGGAAGTGATCTTTCGTCGTTTGGTGTAAAGGAAATTGGGAGAGAAAGATTGAACAGTGCCAAGGACCCACCCACATCTTTTTCTCCCCATGTGGGCGGAAAAGTGTGGAAGGATGGAGTGATATTTACATATTCCAAAAATACTCATGCTTATTATTTGAATCCCTACTTCCATTTTTTTCAAATATTAGTAACTTTAATATTTTTATTTTAAATAAATTTGAATAATTTATTTTTATTAATATTTTCTTATTTATTAGCGTGATCATATTCTAAACTTGTTATATTAAAAAATAGTTACATTTTCAATTTGATATTAATTAATAAAATTATTAAATATAAAATAAAGATATTGACTTGAATGCTTTTATATAAATATGTATAAGGTCAATTTTTATTATATTTATTTGTATTATTTTGATAGATAAATTTATGACAAAATTATATCTAATTTTAATTTTTCAATAATTTTTTAGATAGTTCTATAAACAATAATCTTTTTGTATTTTTCATTATATAAGGATAAAAAAATCATATGATATCATTGTTCTTTCTTTCCTTTCACTTTTCCATCCAAACAAACAAAATAAATTAATCTTTCTTCTATTTCCTTCCTTCCCATTTTCTTTTCATCCAAACATACGTATAGAAAATAAAAATTACCTTAACTTTCTTTCTCTCCATTTCTTTTCACTCCATTTCCTTTCTCTCTATTTCCTTCCCTTGCCAAACAAAGCCTAAATGTTGGCCTCTAAGCTTTAGACCGAGATGGGTGGTTCATTTGATAGCCCGATCAGAGAGGAAGAACAATACAACAATTATAAATTCACACAAATGGTTTTGTATATGATAAAATAATTATTATTTTGGCTGTTGGGTTTAGGTCCTGTCCATCTACCCAAAAAAGAAATTTAATTATTACTTTATTAGAGGCCCAGCACTATAAAGTGATTTTATTTTGGTGGTTGTTCCAGATTGCAGATTTCTGGAAAGAGGCATTGATGCTTAGTTCATTGCATCATCCAAATGTTGTTTCCTTCTATGGTATTGTTCGTGATGGCCCTGATGGTTCTTTGGCAACTGTGACAGAATTCATGGTTAATGGATCTTTGAAACAGTTCTTGCATAAGAAAGATAGGTAATTTGATGCATGCACTTAGTTAAGCCTTTATTTCAGCAGGTTTTAAAATGTTTTCAATCACTGGAATGTCTCCTCCTCCCCATCTGAAAGTTGTTTTTTCACTTTGCTTTTTATTCTGAGCAATTAACAGAACGATAGATCGTCGGAAGAGGCTCATTATTGCTATGGATGCTGCATTTGGGATGGAGTATTTGCATGGAAAGAACATTGTGCATTTTGATTTGAAATGTGAGAATCTATTGGTCAATATGAGAGATCCACAACGCCCTGTCTGCAAGGTACCCATAAGAAGTAGGACATGATGCAAATTTTGGAAACTTCTGTTGAAATTCTTCTCCAACTTCTAATTCTATTTAAAATATATTTTAATAAGCAACCTCTCTAGCAGGCTCTGAAACAAGTTTTTGTAATTTTCCAGATTGGTGATTTAGGTTTATCAAAGGTAAAACAGCACACACTAGTGTCAGGAGGGGTACGGGGAACTTTGCCATGGATGGCACCTGAACTTCTTAGTGGGAAAAGCAATATGGTGTCAGAAAAGGTATTCTTGGTATAGCTGCTTGACTTTACATTGCTGATATCCCTGTCATCTTCTCTAATGATCTTTCTTGCAACTTTGCTTGCTTTTGCTGTAGATTGATGTTTATTCATTCGGGATAGTCATGTGGGAGTTACTCACGGGCAATGAACCCTATGCTGATATGCATTGTGCTTCAATAATAGGTGAGAACCAAATAAGAAACATAATGCAAAGAGCAATTTGTTTTGCTATATAATGTACTCTTCATTCCAGGCTGCCAAGTGATTCTATCAGTCTATATTCTTGTCATAGATGTGCTTGGAAGAGTATTTGGTTCTCTCTTCTGTTATATTTTTTGCTCAGGAAGTCACCCCTTGACTACTTTTGAATTTGAGTTTTGTAAATATATGCCTGGAAGGAATTTGTCAACTGCTGTGAAGAGTAATTTTGGGTTCGAGTGTATTCGACCAAGAGATGACACTGACATAGATTTGTTGAAATTGTTTAGGGAAGTCTCTGTTAATTTTTAACTAGTGGTTCTTGTTCTCTTTCTCCTCTTCCTCACTCTCTTTTAGGAATTTTTGTAACATCTGTTACATCTGGTGTGTACGCCGTCCCTAGTGTGAGTGTAACACCTAGCATGCAGATATTATTGACTTTGGGGCCTAACTGAACGCCCTCACGAATTTGCTCTCTCCGCTCAAGGGGAAAACACATCTGCATGGGAGAGGTATCCACACCCTTATAAGGCATGTTTTGTTTCCCTCCCCAACCGATTTGGGACTAGTTCCACCCCCTCTCAAGGAGCCCAGCGTCCTCACTGGCACACCAACCGGTTTTGATACCATGCAACATCTGTCACATCTGGGTGATATGTAACGTAGATGTTACAATTTCTCAGATTTGACTTCTGGGTCTGCCTCTATATGGAGTTTATCATCATGATACACTAACACTAATCTCATAAGTCATGCGTTTGTCTACTTTGCCATTTCCTGAGCATCCAATCCTAGATGCTGCTGGGAAAATCTCGTGATATGAATTGTCCTAAATGGTTCCAAGTGGTTGAGTTTTGACTTAATAGCAAAAAGGAAGATCTCATTCCACCATGCTGCAACTACATTCAGGTTTCTCAAAATGTGTCCTGCATTAGTTACATGTTGGAGACCTTGCCCGGCACTTTAGTTTTATTGGATCAGCTGGCCTGTCTTTCACATAGTGTTATCTTGTTCATATTTGTTGTTAGAGCTGGCCAGATGAGAGAATCTTAGTATGTGACTTCTATATATTAATATTGTTGAAGCCTTGTTGAGATGTAGTATCAGAGATTAGTATGTGAATTTAATATTATCTTTGATGGAGTTCTGAGTACATATTATAACTTGAAGTTCTGGTACCATTTATGATATTTTAGTATGTTATTGACTATATTTTTGGGCTCTAATGCTTACTTGAGCTAGCTGTACAGTATGTAATGCTAATTTAGCTGAGGAGCTTAGCTTTTCAGAACTGGTATGGGAACAGATTGTGTATAACTTGTACTGGATTATCTTTGCTAGAGATGCAAGTAATGGGTAGACAGGAGAATGGATCAAAGTTGTCTGTTTTGGTGGACAGTAGGGTTGGCAGATGGCTTCAAATGCATTTCAAATATCCAGGTTCCAAGAAATAGGGGCTATATATAAAAATTCACTATTTTCATAATTTGTTTTGCAGGAGGCATTGTGAACAACACTTTACGTCCACAAATCCCAACATGGTGTGATCCTGAGTGGAAGTCTCTAATGGAAAGTTGTTGGGCTGCTGATCCTGCAGAAAGGCCATCATTTTCAGAAATTTCCAAGAAGCTCAGGAGTATGGCCGCTTCAATGAATGTCAAATAAGTCTATTGGTCTTGAAACAGTCTATTACCCTTCTTGCATTGTATGTAGCCTAGTGTTGGTAAAAGAAGGGAAATAAGGTGAAGCATGTTACTTCCAGTTCAAGGCACCAACATGCTTAACTTTATAAGGTGAAAAAAAAAGAGGGAAGAATCTAAAGGTGCCTAGTATTCAATCTTATCCAAGCTTGTATCGTAATGTCATGGCTTGGTTTAGTCTGACAGATCTTTTGTAGTGTTGCCTTGAATTGGTATTTAAGTTAGTGCAGTTAATTGCACTATAGCATGGATTTCCTTTCAGAAGCGGCATGGTGCTCTTAAGAAAGCTACATGTGGAATATTAGTATATCAGAGTGTGAGTGATTTTGTTAACATGTAGTTTTGCGTACCTACTAGAAAAACATTTTTCTTATGTTAATGAGTGATTTTAATGTCCTCTGCAGGGCTTTTGCAGTTTTGGGCGTGATCAGGTAGATGGTAGCAGTAGTTGTGGTTTTACTATCGCCTGAGGGGGAACCATGCCTTCTGAAGGGATGTGTACATAAATTAACCAACATCATGTCTCCTTTGCTCCATATGGAGAGGACAATGGCGAATTATGCTTCCTATTTGCAGATGGAACAAATTCAATTTGTCATCAAAATTTTATTTGACTTTATTTATTATATTGATATGATATACATATATTTTCTCAATAACATTAGTCTGCATGCTTAGAAAATGTGTTTTGGCACTTGAAGCTGTATAAATAAAAGGTATATTTTATATACATCTAAAGGACTTGCCCCTTTTCTCAAATGTGAGTTGTACTTCTTACCAATCCAGAATGTAAGTGCCTTCGAGGCGTATTATTACTTATTATTCATTCAGTGGAGTGTATGTCTTGGTCTCTCCCATTTTGCAGCTTGTTTACTCACTTGTCTAATATACGCTTGAGAATATCCGAGAATGAATTAGAATACCAGGACTGGTGAATTTCATTAAAGGGAAAACATGAAATATTTGTAATATCAATATTAGTCAGGGAATCACTATCTACAGTGGCTAGGTAAGTAAACCAATCCTGTTTTCTCAAAGTGGAATTACTCATATAGAAATAAGGCGTTGTTGCCTTGACCGGAAAAGAAAAAAAAAAGAGTTGTTACCATAACAGAACCACCATATTTTCGAGGGATGTTGGTAGTATTCAAGTGTAAAACGGAACTCGTGGGCAGTCCTTTTGTTCATTACTGCTCAATAGCAAAAACAATAAGAAGACATCTTAGATGATTTTTGGCAAAGCAAATTGATATAACAACATTAAAGCTTAGTTGGACGACATAATCACAAATTCAACATGTCATCAATGGCCACGTAAAAATTTGTGTCTATCCCTTAATTATCAATCTAGATTATAGATGACATTTTGTTTCTACTTGAGGATATTAATGGTTCTCTAATGATTGTACAATCAAGTTTAACTAAGATGCTGTGGCATGCGCATCATCACCAACTCTCAATATGAAGAAAATCCACAAGGTCAATTTGAGTGACACAATCA
The DNA here is from genome assembly GCA_030441495.1 of Dalbergia oliveri. Lineage (NCBI taxonomy): Eukaryota > Viridiplantae > Streptophyta > Magnoliopsida > Fabales > Fabaceae > Dalbergia > Dalbergia oliveri. Next base: position 49,554,821 of record JAMLFY010000001.1, on the reverse strand, counting down.
ACATCTACTCCCCGTGGCCCTCTATAAGTTTCTGTTTCTGCTGCATCGGTCATACCTAACACACGGGGTAGACTTTTTGTATCTAAGTCAAACTAGGCTGACTTCGTACACATGTCTATAACCTATACGATGAATCACCAACAGTACCCTGTACAGTTAAAAAGAAATTGAAAAGAAAAAAAAAAAGTTAAAGTACCGAATTGCCTAGGGAAATACTTGACAGCCGTACGGTTTTCTTTTAAAAAAAATTGATAAAATTAGTTCATATTATTATCAACTCTTGCATAGCTAAATGACATCTATTACTTTAATTTATTTAATAGCTAATTGGATTTCTGCAAATTCTAGCTTAAGGGTCAATAATTTTGTTTATTAATTGCTTAAAAGCTTAGATGTGAGTATGGAATATATTGGTTTGTTACCAGTATTATTGAAACAAGTAACAAGAAGGGTTTGTCATTTGACATTTGCAGGGGTTAAAAACCAATAACTCGATCTCAGTAGCGTACTGGATCTGTTAATAGTGTCTATTGGCATTATTATTATTATTATACAAAAAGTGCATGAGACAAAGACAGTAACAGTTTCATTTTTATTAATTTATTTAGTATCAGTAACACGTATTCGTTGGAACCCTGCAATTAGTGATCGATTAGTGTTACGCTAAAGAAGAATTAAAACTGTACTGTACTCTCTTTTAGCATAAAATAGATAAATTGGCGTCCAAGTCTACTAGCAGCATCTTTGTCAACCATGGTGACGACACATACAAGGGCGTGATCTTTCTGCGAAATCCCTGGCTATTTTTATATCTGAACGACTTTATTTGATCGATGCTTATCTTAGTTTTGTTAAATTAGAGAGTAAATTAAACAGAGAGAATCCCAGGTGTCAAGACATCAAAGTTATCCTTCAACATAAAAGCCAGTCATGTGAATCAAAAGCAAATTAAAACCAATTGATCTGGAACAAACCAATTAAAGATAAAAGTTTTCGTATATTAAGAATACTATAATTAAGATCATCGTTTGCACCAAATGAACTATGAGCTCGTTGGGTTAAAAATCTGCTAATCTCGTGACAAGGACGACATGCTTTTAAATATATTAAATTGCTTATACTCCCTCCGTTTTTTTTAGTTTTTTTTTTCTTTTTTGGAAAAAATTGTGCTTAAGATTATCTATCATTTGAAAATTTTAAAGAAGAATTAATTATCTTTTTCCTGTTTTATCTATGCACTTATTATCTCCTCATACGCAAATTTCTCATGTATAATCATTGCTCAATTTCCTCAAAAAATAATTTGTAAACATAGACTATTTTGTGTGTTTGTGCACTTTTAATATTTCTTCATCTATGCCACAACCTTAAAACATAGTTTTGATAAATAAAAAAGAAACGGAGGGAGTAATTATTTAAGCTTGCCTGATTGTCCAAAAGCACATAATTGGTATTGTACATAGAATGAATGAATGGTGAGATTAATAATAAACATCTTTTTAAATTGGAAAAATGGCATAATTAATACTAACAACTAATATTATCCTCGACATATATAAAGGCCACAACCACAATAATTATCAACATAATCTTTTTGGTTTATGGCCAATTGGCCATGTACCTTTTTGTTTATCCTCTAGTCAAAACTGTGTCCACCAGCTCTTACACTAAATATTCGTTCTTCTTGATGATGAAATACACTGTTCTTTTCCCCATTCACTCACATTTTCATTGAAGGGAAAATAAATAATACACCATCAATGCAGAGATTCTTACTTAAGGAGAAAGACAAGCAGAAACATGTTTTTCTCGTCCCAATGATCTGAGTATTTAACGATAAAGATATTAATGTTTAAATTTGGGAGCTAAGTGCTTTTTGAATTTGATGGTTTCCCCTTGTTATATTTCCGTGTGGGTGCGGTACCGTGCCTTTATTTTCCTGCTTCTTGATTAAAAAAAGGCACTAGATGAACTATTAAATTAGGAAACCAAGGTCAATGAGTGGTGCTTACTCTGAAAAATATTGAATTGCAAAGACCTTTCTGTTTGGTTTTTACTTCTTTTCTTGTTTTGAAACTGTTTCCTGTTCTCCTTAACATCTCCTACCCAACTTGTCAAAAAGGAACACAGACAAAACAAAGAAAGAAAGAACAATTTTTTTTTGACAAAAAAAACGAAATTGGGTTTTGTTTATTGATAATAACCCAACTAATTCCTAGCCAGAGAAAAAAAATGACTGAAATTAAGGTAAATAGATTAATTTAACAAATGTTTGACTTTTTTCATTTTCTCCTTTTATAATCTCATAGCTGCATTATTGGACAACCAATCCCGAGCTCCAAGGATTATCAAAGGACTTTTCTTTGAGAAAATTCTCAATTCGAAGAAGGATAGTGTTATAGAATTCCCAACTACCAAATTAATTCTGAAGACTCTAACCCTATTAAACTGCCTTAGTTACGGTCAAAGAATAGTTTTAAAGTACGCACCGACACAGGATATACGTAAAACGAATATGAACGACACATAAAAATAAAAAAATTATAAGATATAGACGCATATATATGTAATTAAAAATTTGAAAAAAAAGATAAATTATTCAAAATATTATTTATATAAATTTTATTTATGCTTTATTTTCTTGTAAACTCAAATGATTATGTATTATTTCATTTTTATAATCTTATTTATATTGCATTTTTCTATATTAGAATGAAAAAAAATTAAATTAAATATGTACAAATATATATCATAGTTGTGTCATACAAGATTCGATATGTAGACACGATATCCAAATGACCTATTCGTGGTTCTTAGGTTTTAAGTACTACCTATACATATAATTATCCTATGTCATGTCAAGGTTTCAAGCTAAAACTTTGGTTTTCGTAGGCCGGTTGAGAAGAAATACACTCGAGTCAAAGACCAAGAACTTTCATACGAGTGATATATACCTAGTCATGAAGGACAAGATAGTACCAGTCTTCGTTGATGTGATTTCAAATAAGAATCAGTTGGTTATGATTTTGTGGTGAAAGCAACCAAGGACGGATACATGCATTTTCAAGGCATTGATTAGTATATAGTTTTTCTAGCTTTCATCATCAACTTGTCAACAAACATTAATTGGTTTCTAACATGGATTTCAATTTCTTAACATTATGTGAATGTATTAAGACCTTACAAATGGAATATTACTATTTGTGTAGAGCTTTAATATTCAGACAACCTTAATTACCCGCCGTAGATATCTATGGCATTTCAAGAGAAAAAATGTATGTTCGTACATGCCCATGATATGATGAACCAATTAGTGGCCAATTATTTAATTTTGAAAGCCAAGTGTCGCAGAATATCTGTCATTCACGAGTGACTTATAAAGGAAAATAAGTTCCAATATATTGATGAGAAGAAGGGGAAACAGCAAAAAGTCAGCAAGCTAGAACATCTTCTGCAGGATCACATGCACAACTTTGTTATACAAGTGCGTCATTATTCATCCCAAACAAAAGTCCTATTATTTGATGTACAAATAAGGATATAAAAACAAAACCAAAAAAAATAAGGATATCAAAATAAAACACATGAAGAAAAAGATAGAAGTTATAAAAAGAATTGTATTTTATGATTTTATCCCTTCCGTCATGTTTATCTTACATGGTGCCTTGTAATAATGTCTAACAAATAGGTAAAAAACATTTCTCAAACAATGCATGAGTGACAATTTATTGTTATTATTATTATTATTATTATTATTATTATTATTATATGATATATCATATCTATGGAGATGGCTATTACCAATCCATTTTAGCTTTTGTCACTCTCACTATTATTAATTTTCATTTAGGTTCACTAAAATATCATTTTTCTGTTATAATCAAAACAACATATAAAAAGAACATGTAATTAATATTAATTATTTATTTATTATGATAATGATATTGAGAGTTATTGTTATTAGTTTAGTTGAAAATTAATTTAATTTTTTAAAATAATTTGATATTGATCTCATTTTTAATTTTTATATAAGTCACTAAATATTATGAATTTTTAATATTAACATATGTAATATTATCATTTATATTTATGTATTGAATTATTTTTTGCAAAACTTTATTAAAACAATAGTTACCTAAACAATATACCAGTAAATGTTTTAGAAAAATATAATTGAAAATAAATAACAATAAGAGTTTAATATTTATATATTGATAGTGGATAATTTTTTTTTATATTGTCATCCAATTAAATTTTTTTATTTGAATAACTTTTCAAACAAGTGTGCAAGTCAAGTATATTGGCTGATGTAAAAATAAATGATTGAATGAGTGAGTAAAACTTTAATTTTTCACTATTAATAAATTAAAATTGAATTTAAAAAAATTATTGAATCAAAATATACGATAGACATACTCGTACTTTATCATCCAATTTTGTTATAATTTTAAAATATATTAAATAAAAATATGATATTAGATTTTTTTTTTGACAATCACTTGTTATTGTATTATATATTTTTTTTGTTTGACGACTTTGTTATCAAAGTATCAAATTATCTTAATTTTATTTATTCAATTACCTTAAATGTTAATTAAAAAATATGAAAAAATAAAAATATAATAAAATAAATAGTCAGTAGTAGTAAACCATGGTATCATTTATTTATTTACTAGTTTTAAAATTATATAAACGTTATGTACTATAAAATAAAATACATAATTGCACACCACAATTTATTATTTCACCTTTGTTGTTATTCATTTTATTTTTTTTATAAAAAACCTCAATATTATATTATTTAGATAAATTTTATAAAAAATAATTTAATATTTGAATTTCAATAATTTTATTTAATAAATTAATTCAATACATATAATAATAGTAACTATTTTTTTTATGCAGTATGCGGGCCCCAACACCTAAACCTATAGTGCTTACGATTTACGAAAATATGGCACACTGAATTTGCATGCTTATGTTATTTTTTTATTAAGAAAATTTAGTTGGAGAGAAAATTAATTCATATTCACAATTAGGGTATATTTTTAGTTTCATTGAATATTTACAAAAGTATATATAATTAACATGTCTTTTTAAAGTATTGCTCTAATTTTATAATTAAGACATGTTTTTGTTTTTAAGTTGATCGAATGATTTTATAGATATCTATGTGATTAACATACACATTGATGAAAAAAAAGGGTAAGAAATTGAACTTGTGATTATACTACATGAGTAGATCAAGAGAGGATTGGTGACTCAAACTTATATATATAATGTAAGATATGTTTTATTGTTAAGTAGTTAAATTAATAATAGAATAAGAGTATTTTAGTAAATCTAGATAAACATTATGATACTAAGAGCAACAATAGCCAAAAAGGATTCTCTATATGGATTCAAATCTTATGTCCTCTTTCTCCCGCTCCATGTTCCTCCAATCAAACTTTGTCACTTATTTAAAACATAGGTAGTTAAAAAAATGTGTTTACATAAAAATTTATAGGTGACACCATCATTACATATATGTAAAAATTTTATTAAAGAGACACAGAGGGACGGGAAAAAGGGGACAAAAAGATTTGGGTCCTCCCTGTATATATTTGAACTATTTTCTCTCTTTGCATGCAGGCTAGCTACTGGAGTAATCACAAAACTGATATTTTCTTCGTAAATGTGTTTGCTTTTCATACGGCCATGTATTTGACTGAATCAAAAGCAGTTGGTGTCTCCTTCGTACAACTTCAATTGTTATAGCTTTTACCATGAGAATTCCTAAGTTAATTAATTACACAAGGGGTACATTAATTTAGCAATTAATTACCAATAGGAGAAGGAGAAGGGAGCAGTACATTTTCTGTCAATACAGGTAACTATATTTATAATATAGTTAGAAATGGCTTGACAATGGAACATTTTCGAGGATAATGCCGACAAACTAAGAGGATAGAGACTTCTTTTGATCAAACTCTACAAGCATCGTGTTCGAGTAATAAATTAATGGACCTGTGAACAAGCAGTGGCATTTTTTTATCAAAAAGAAGAAGAAAATTTATGTTACGTTTGTCCAGTTGCATGCATAATTAAGCGAAGATGAGCGAACTAATCCAAAAAGGAGAGAGAGAGAGAGAGAGAGAGAGATGAGTGAAGCCCTGGAAGAAAAACATGGATTTGAATATAGCTAGTGAGGGAGGGGAGGGGGTGAGGTGTAGTAAGACTTTTTGTCCTTTAAAGCATCACATCAGCCACTGTTTCTGCCTATAAATCATCCTCTTCCTTCGCCGTAGTTTCGCAACAAATCTCACAAAACCCTTCTCTTGTTGTTCTCTGCCTTCAACAAAACCAAGACACACACAATAATCAAGAAGGACAACTTTGAAGAGAGAACAGCTAGCACAGAAAAAAGATGGGTAGAGCTCCATGCTGTGACAAGGCCAACGTGAAGAAAGGACCTTGGTCCCCAGAAGAGGATGCTGCACTAAAAGCCTACATCGAAAAGAATGGAACTGGAGGCAATTGGATTGCTCTTCCTCAGAAAATTGGTACTTACTAATTAGTTACAATATTAATATATATCTTCTTGGTGTTGTATATGTTGACATCTATAGAAGAATAATCAGGTTTTCTATATACTTAGTTTGGCTTTGGAAAGTGAAAGTTGATTAATTAGTTATTATTAATTAATTTAATATCATCGATTAATGCAAAACCTTGATCTGATCTGATGGAAACAAATAATTCGCAGGGCTCAAGAGATGCGGAAAGAGTTGCAGGCTTAGGTGGCTGAATTACTTGAGACCTAATATCAAGCATGGTGGCTTTACTGAAGAAGAAGACAACATCATCTGCAGCCTTTACATTAGCATTGGAAGCAGGTCCTTATTTCATTCTCTCCCTCCCAATAAAACCTCAACATCTCTATTTGCGAGCTTTGTACCATAGTTTTTCAACACAGTTGTTTGTCCCTTTTCTTTGTCACCAGAATCTCTTCATGTGTTTTTTTTTTCTTCCTATATTAATTCCTAGAAACTGAACCCTTTTTTCAACTTCATCTATATATATAGGTGGTCCATTATTGCTGCACAGCTACCTGGAAGGACTGATAACGACATCAAGAACTATTGGAACACAAGGTTGAAGAAGAAACTTCTTGGGAGGCGCAAACAATCAAACTTGAACACAAAGGACGCGAATGGAATAGATGATAATAACTCGTGTTCCAATGCCCTAAGCAGCTCAGCTATGGAGAGGCTTCAACTTCACATGCAACTTCAAAGCCTTCAAAACCCTTTCTCTTTCTACAGTAACCCTGCGCTGTGGCCCAAGTTGCATCCTTTCCAAGAAAAGATGATCCAGCAGAGCCTGCCATCTGATTTGAATCCGGGCTCAAATAACAACCCCATGATGCAAAATGCTGCTTTCCCCTCCCTCTTGTGGGGCAAGAACTAAAAGATGATGTGTTCTACAAGTCCACAACTGCTTCTGGTGATGTGCTGAATAATCAACAAGATGGGACAAAGATCAAAACCCCAAAGGTTGATCTTGTGGAGAATAATCCTATGAATCATAGTTCAGTTTCCTTCATTGGTTCTGGGAACAGGATTCCAATGCATTCAAGCAATAATATTGCACCAAGAGCAGAAAGTGCTGACCAGACTAATGTGGGGATTCAGCAAGTTTGTGCGCTGCAAACTGAACTTGATGACATTCTCAACAACAGAACAATGGGTTACATTCCACAGGTGGTGGATCAGGTGGCTGAATTTGACTGTTTCAGAGAGATGAATGGTTCAAAGGACAACTTGATTTGGTGGTCCAATGATTCTGCTGATACCAAATCAGCTTCCTCAAACTCTTGGGATTCATCAACCACTCCAGTTCTTCTGCCAGAGGGGATGTTTCAAGATTATGAACTAGGTTACAGTTTGTAGTTGCTTCTATGATTTAACTTTCTGTCTGTCCTAATTTGTTGTCGTTGTCATAAGATGGGGAAAAGAGAAAGAATGAGTAACAACAGCGGGTCTTGTAAACAGCATCGTGAATATATGTAATATAATAATGTAAATTTAATGTTTGAGTAATCTAGAAATTCCTAGTTTGTTCTCAACATCTAATAATTCTAGAAGGTACTTGATATATATTCCCCAAGCTTTAAATATCCATCAGGTTAACTGAGATTCTAACGCACTAAATTTCACCTCAAAATTATAGGGATTTGGGAAAACTATGTAATTAATCATTATAAATGAGCTGAATTTAATTTGCTACAAATTTTAAGTGATGCATAATGTTGCCTTTAATCCATGTGCACAAATTAAAAATTGCATTTAATACTATGTTCCTAGGATTTGTGTTAGGTTCACGAGTAAATATTTATGCATAAGAAGAACTTCTGGTGACCTTTTGCTGTGTTATATTGGTAATTTCGAATACATCAAACGGTTCCAGTTAAGGGTTGGTATAGAGAGAATAAAAGCTGGCTTTTCTGAGCTGTATGGGTAGCAATGAAAAGTTGAAAGCTATAAAAGCTTAGCTTTAATTTATGGGATCAAAATCTTATTTTGGATCCAAATTATATCATGTGTGTTTTACACAGTAAAAAGAACTATTATCTAACCACAAGGCCAAATACAAATGATAGTTAGATGGACTCTTTAAACATTTAGTAAATTATTCAATTTTTTATGGTGTTTTATAGAAAGAGTTTTACGGTAAAACATTTATTCTTTTAGAGGAGCTTTATTATGAAGAAATTAGTTATTGACTAATAGGAACCTAAACAAAAAAAAAAATGAAGAAGAAGAAGAAATATTGCCTGATGTGAACTCCCAAAGAAAATAGAAGATACCTGAACATGACTTTCATTAGCACTTTCACGAGAAATGTCAAGCTACCGTGTTAGGTTAATATTTACCACTTGTATATAGTTACTACTTATACCTACAGAATATTTCATCAAGCTGAAAACGGCTTTTCTCAGTTACAATACAGTCATGCCATAGCAAAGTGTCCATTACGAGCAGCTTTTGTTGTTGGTGAATTGTAGCCTGCCAACTTTAATTTCTTCAACTGACAGTAGAAGAATTGAAAATTCAATTATAGAGTAGTACATATTTTGAGAAGTTTTTCGTTTACTTTATTTTTTCTTTTCATAATGCTATTTTTTTCTGTCAACAAAATGTGAATTGCTTTAGTTTGCATATTATAGTGTCTTGTCTTCAACTCTTATTGCAAAAATATAATTACATGTTGAAATATTTTACCTTTGCAACGCTGTGAATAGAATAAAGGTTTAGAATTTTGGATTACTTCCACTTCTATAAAATTTTCGTCATTTTGTGTTATTGTGTAGTTCTACCCGAGTTTTGGGATAAATGAATGCAGCTCTTCTTCACTTGTATGTAAGGAAACAAGTTACATTACATTATACTAAAATAAACTCACATATTGTATTTTATTAACGAGCTTTTTTAAAAGTCATTTATTAAAATTAATTTATATTATAATTTTATTCGTATTTTCATTTGATAAATATAAAATAATTTTTTTAGGAAATTTAAATAAAAAATTTATAAATAAAATAATATTTTTCAAATCTCACATAAAATATTTACGTGTTGCTTTTGTTGACATGCTATTTCGAATTATAAAATCATTGCATATAAGTACGAACACTATTACTATTCAACTATTTCACTAACACGTCAAAAAAAAAATTCCACTAGACTAATTTTTTGGAGTGATGCTTAAATTTTATCAAGGTTTATTTAGAAATTATTATTGAATAAGTTAAAATGGTAGGAATTGTCAATTTTTTTTAACACTCAATAAATAATATCAACTTATTGCCATTAAAAAAGTTTTATCTCTTTAATTGAGCTTTGCTCTTGAAAAATGTATAAAAATAGAATTTTAACCAATTCGAATTTCAATTAATAGGATTTCCTTTCCCCTTTTTTTTCTTGGTAATTTGTCTTTCAAAGAATCACTGGGATTGATGCCTCGTTGACCGAAAGCATTTTTATTTTTTATTTGGTCGCAACCGAAAGCACGAATCACTGGGCAAAAACCCGTGGAAAACTAAGGGCATGTTATCACGGTATGCTTGGTTTAATTCTCTAATTTTTATTTTTATTTTTAATTTTTAATATTTTATAAAAAAATATTAAGAATTTTAAAAATTATAAATTTCAATTTTCAATTTTTATTTTCAACTTTTAGTATTTTTCATATAATCTTAAAAATTTAAAAGCTGAAAATGAAAACTGAAATTAGGCTTTAAATGACAACCGACATAAGCCCAAACGTACACTGTTATTTAAAGGGCCAAGCTTATTACAAACAGCCCTACGAACTTATTTATTCCATTATTATGGGCCTAGAAACCCACGACCAAAAAAAAAGAAGGCACCGCTGCAAATTTTTCTGCTGTTTTGGGCCTAGAAAGTGAGTGATCTTCTGATGCGATCATGCGAGACCAAGTTCTTCCACGGATGCAGGTGAGACTTAAATTTAAAAACTCCTGATTTAAAGACAAGTACAACTTTAGCATTACAATCAGGACCATCTGAAATTAAACCTCACATCTAAATAATGGGTTTTTCAAATCCTAAATCTTACTCTGTAGGAGTCTAATACACAAGCATTGGTTATATTGCTGGGAATAAAAAAGTCCTAAGCAATGGAAAACAAAGTAGTACAAGGCAGCTACATACCAAACCTTCCAAATTAATGTTCTTAAATTTCAACTTGTGACTAATTGTATCAAAGTATTGAAATTCCTTGTGGAGTTACCATTAGGTTCAACTGCTTCCATTGCGGATTTCTTGAGTTCTACTATCTTATGCCGCATTATCTTCCCTTTCTCACTTGACATGGTTGATTTCAAAGCTCTCATGGTAGCTTCTTTAGTGAAAACCCCATTCTCAATTGGCACACCAATCCCCAACATACTTTCCAACATTCGTGTGTTCAATTTCTGGTCCCCAAAGAATGGCCTACAAATCATTGGCACACCACCAACTATACATTCCAAAATTGAGTTCCACCCAGAATGAGTCATACACACACCAATAGCTCCATGTTTAAGGATTTCCATTTGGGGAGCCCATGATACAACAACCTTCCCTTTTGTTTTTGTCCTTTCCAAGAACCCATTTGGCAATTGCTTCTCAGGATTGCCCCTAAATGCCCAAATAAATGGAAAGCCACATTCCTCTAAGGCCTCTGCTAGGGCAGTTAACTCATGGGGTGGGGGTAATATCACACTTCCAAAGCTAATGTATACTACTGAGGCATTCTCATGCTTGTCCAACCATTTTAGGCACCCTTGCTCATCTGGAATAGTTGGTTGTGGTGTTGTCAATGCGAATGGACCAACGTTTAGTAGCCTTTGGAACTTTGACTCAAGCTCATTCACAATTAGAGGGTCCAGTGCAACAAAAGAGTTAATGGCAACTGCGGTTGCCCTCGGCAACATTAGCCCCATTTTGTGCAACATAGTTGACAAAAGTTGCTCTGTATCGTCCACTATCCCCTCAGGCAAGTCAGAAACCTTTACCGGAGAAAATCCAGGAAGGAAATCAATGTTTTGGGTTTGATTGCCTGCAAACAAAAAAAATCAAATTCTCATTAATCTAATGTTATTTAGCTATACCCTACAATGAAGCAGTTCATACATATTGTAAAATTCAAACTTCTATACAAGGATTGAGAACAAATAGTGTTCTAGAGAAGGAAATGAATCAATTCAAGCATTTTGTTAGCATTTTGTTGAAGTAGTTTACGGCAAAAGTCGAATATTAATATATGTGTTGCTGATAGTCTTACATACATTGACTAGAAATTCAAAAATCAAAAGGAGAAAAAGTAAAAGGATTATTTGAACATTAGTTTCTGAAATGAATATTGGACATCAAATGATGTTTATGGTTAAAAACACAATTTTTATTTTAAATTTTAAGAGTACATTAGAATTAATGATCAAAATTTTCATGGATAAGTTTCAAATATAAAATTAGTTTAAAATGTTATATTTGATCTCCTTCCCATTCAATATATTGGGATTTCAATATGATGTCACAAATGACATGTACAAAAATCATTTTCGAAAATAAAAAACCACCAACTTCGTAATCAGCAAAGCAAGATATGTTATGTTGATCATGCAATAAGTTTACATCATTATTCATTGAGGAAATTCTCTTACCAGCATTGGAGGCTACCCTTTCCCTGACAAGATCCGTGAAAACATGGACAAAAATAGAGTGAGGCCCTGCCGTCCATAGAGGAACCCACTTGACATGCATTTCCTCTGCCATATCAACACCAAACCAAAGAAACGCGTCAGTAACCAAGCAAGTGAACTTCATCCCGGTCTGTGCCACCACCTCATCCATGACACACCTATAATTCTTGGGCATGGCCTTTATGAAGAGATTCATGGGTTCAAGTGGGTTCCCTGAAGGCACATACCCCTCTGGCAACCCATCATGCACGTTATAAGCCTTTATGTTGTGAAACTCCTCGTCCTTGTTCTGATGCCTTGAGAAAATGGAAGCATTGGATCTGCTAGTGTTGAAGAATGAGAATGTGACTTGGGGATCAGCCTTAGTTGCAATTCCTTTCACGAGGCTGAGGAGTGGACCTGCATGTGAGCCAAATGGGAATGCCAAAACGGCCACGTGCATCATCGGAACAACTTTATTCATGGTGCATATTATTATTTGAGTTCGTATAATTAAGCAAGATGATCTTAATTCTCCTATATGGTTCTACCCGCTGTGGGGTTTGTGGTATGTATTTATAATCAACAATAATGCTACTTCAACACCCATTATTTATTCCATCTAGACATTTATTTTATTATTATTATATTGTGATTTTTTTACATTTATCCTCACTCATCTTATCTCATCTAACGAATAATCTTATCTAGATCTACATAAAAGTGGGTATTAAAATAATATTATTGTATAATAAATTTGATGAGGGAGCTAGTAAAGATGCAACAGAGGAGGTTGCAAAGAAGGGCCACATGTAAAAAATAGCATGATTTTGAGTGGAAAGATGTTGAACATTGTTAGAGGGTTAGTTATGAAGGTGCAAAGAGCATGTGTAGTGCTAGTAGCTGTTTTAACAAGAATTGTCAAGGAAGGGGCAAGGGGCTCTTTATTTCCACCGAAGTAACTATTCATATATACGTGACAAGCACGGCCCCTAATTAAGTACGAATACTAAATCCAAACTTAATTCTCTCCCATTGGCTATTTTCCGCCCCATTTCACTCTTCTCTCTCCAATTCTCGTTTTTTATAGTGCTACCATATAGCAAAACTGTTTTCAGTTAACAACCATCATTAGGTGCTGCTTAAGCTTCCTGTAACGATCATCTTCAGTTTGTTTTTCCGCTTGTTAATTGGCGGTGTTGAACTTAGTGTGCCGAATAACCAATACTTTGTTTTTTTCCTTACGTCGCTAATTATTTATTTTAAGTTACTCATATTTTATTTATTATTTTTATATTTTTATATTAGAAATGCTCGGTGTTATGTATTATTACAATTTCATTTTATTATTAGCTTATATTATTTACATTGCTTATTATTTATTAAAAAGCCATATAATTTTATTATTATATTGTTTATTATTTATTTATTGTTCATTTATATTGAATACGCTCAGTATTAGTTTTTATTGCAACTTATTTTATTTGTTATTCCCTTATATTTACATTACTTATTATTTAGTACAAGTTATTTTATGGTCATTCATTGTTATTTATTATTGCAATTTATTTTATTTATAATTTCGTTATATTAATGTTGCTCATTATGTAATTACGAGTTATTTTATTTATTATTTCTTTATTTTCTAGAGTTGCTCGTTATAATTATTCAGATATTGTTTAGCTAGTGATATATTAATTTGAGTTATCAATCTTTATGGCAATTTTTGTAAGGGACTAATATCAAGAGTAAAAATTAATAAAAAATTATCAAGAGTAAAAATATTATACATGAATTTGGACTATTAAATTATTTATTCGAATTTTATACCTTGATATGCATAAAGTATTATGACATTATGGACAAAATTATGCTTCCATGATGACCTTTTCAATATAGGACTTTTATGTATTAATTGTATCATGATGACAAGGACACACTAAGAGAAAATGAGGAAAAAAATTAAATGAAACTAAATAAAAATTATGTTTTGGGACCTGATAGAAATTACTCTATTCCTTTTGAAATATCTATTAATTTAAAATAAACACAAATATTTAAAAAGATAATAAATGATATTGATAATTGAGTAAAATATTCTTCCCTTTCAAAATATCTATGAGTTTTGACAAAGTACAGATATTAAAAAAGTAATAAATTATATAGATAATGGAGTAAAATATAATAAGTGAACTAATATATCCCTAAGTATTAATTAATCGACATAATATTCAAGGCTAATATTAGATGAAATGTTTTAAAAATGTAAAATTAATTAGAGGTAGTATTAGAATAATAAAATTAATACTTTATTGAAATGTGAAATTGACAAATATTTTAAAATATAAAGTTATTTGAAAGTGGACAAATATTCTAAAAGAGATGAAATATAGTAAATGAACTAATATATCTCTACATATTAATTAATATAGCACAATGTTCAAGACTAATATTAAAATAAATGTTTTGAAAATATGAAGTTAATTAGGGATAGTATTTTAAAAAATAAATATTTTATTGAAATACAAAATTAATAGATATTTTAATATATAAAATTGTTAAAAGTGAACAGATATTCTAAAAGTGGAATAACATTTTAGATTTGAAAACTTTATACTTTGAGAAATTTTATTGAAATTTTGCCTTATTTATATTGAGAATCTTATATTATTTCAATTCTCATGCAATTTATTTATTCTTAAATTTATAAATTAACTTATATTTAATATGCTTTATTTAGTTTATTTTATTGTTTAATTTTATGTCATACTATTTAATTTATAATAATAATGATTTAAATGTAATGCATTTGTTTATATTATTCAAGTTTATTGTTTTTTTTTTCATATCATTGAATTATTTATTTCTCTTGAAATCAAATCTCTTCTATGTTTATTTTTCACTTTACACACGTCTTTTTTTAGAGGGACTTACACATTATTATTTTTTATATAAATTATATTTATCAACTAAGTTTAAACATTTCTATTTTTATGGTGAATTTATGTATATTGGTGCATTTAAAATCCTCCTGATTTAAAATTTTATTC
Source organism: Dalbergia oliveri (assembly GCA_030441495.1). Classification (NCBI taxonomy): domain Eukaryota; kingdom Viridiplantae; phylum Streptophyta; class Magnoliopsida; order Fabales; family Fabaceae; genus Dalbergia; species Dalbergia oliveri. Next base: position 49,539,542 of record JAMLFY010000001.1, on the reverse strand, counting down.
ATATGTATTAAATATTACTTGAATATTGTATAAGTTATAACTTATGTTATTATGAGTAAAATTTTAAATTTGAAGGATTATTAAGTTATTTATTAAGAGGATATATCATCACTCTGTCTTAACCACATTCTATTAACAGCGGTACAGAGGTAAAACATTTCAACATGTAATTATAGGTCCAATAAGAGTTGAAGACAAATACACTATAACATGCAAACCAAATCATCAATTCACATTTTGTTGACAGGAAAATAACATTACGCATAAAAAAGCATGAGAACTTCTCAAAATATGTACTCTGTATAATTGAATTTTCAATTCCTCTACTGTCAACTGAAAAGAAATTAAAGCTGGCAGGTTACAATTGACCAACATCAGCGTCAAAATTGGTAGTTTGCCTATGCTACAGCGTAGTTGTATTGTAATTTGTAACTGAGAAAAGCCATTTTCAGCCTGATGAAATGTTCCTTGGTATTAACTGTTAAGTTACTATAACTACAAGTAGGAAATCTTAACACACTATAGCTTAACACTTCACAAAGTGCTAATAAAGCCAATGAAAGTCATGTTCACGTATATTTGATTTTCCACTATAACAAATTCACAATACGTATTACTATTACAACTATTTCTCTAAACTAATATGTAAGACCCATGTAAAACACACAAATGGAGTGATGATTAAATTTGATCAAGTTATATATATTTGCGGTGTTTATTGAAGAAGTTAAAATGGTAAGAATTATCTACTTAGTTAAAATTCAATAAAAATATCAACTAATTGCCATTAAAAGGTTCTAAATTTAATATTTTGCTTTTTTTAGATATAATAATTTTTATAGCTATGTTTTCTTGAGAAAATGTATCAAAATATAATTTGGATTTAATTATAATACACTAAAAGTGTAAAAAGTTTTACACATTCAACTAATCATGTAATGACAAATTTTACTTTCAACTCCTACTATGAAAGGAAAGATTTGATTGAATAATGTAAAATTCTTTTACACTCACAGGATATTAAAATTAAACTCATATAATTTTGACCAATTTAATGCATAATATTCAGTTCCCTTTCTCCCTTTTTCTCTAATTTTAACCAATTAATATTTTTTTTCGTCAATAGATTTCCAATCCAATCACAGGTAGTTTTTCTTTCTTCAAAGAATCACCAGAATCTAGAGCAACTCCGGTGCAAGCTATGCACTATCCCTTGTTGCATAGAAAAGAGTGTTGGGACAGTCCCTTCTCCAAGACGTGCATTGGACAGTAATGAAGCCAAGGAACGTCCCTTTTGTGGTTGAATGATAAGAAAATGATATTTTAATGTGTATATATTGTGACAATATTAATGTTAGAAGCATGTTGAGCATCAATATAAATTTTACAAATGATTATTTTATTTATATTTTACTCTAAATATCAATCTTCTCTCAATTTTTTCACATTTTATTTCTATCCTTTCCAATATCATTCAACTCCTTTAATTACACAAAATCTACATATTTATTATACAAATTCTACTCAATTTTTTTGTTAAAATGGACCCAAATCAGTTAAATTTAAATTCCTTTCTCAATTACTTGTAAAATTTTAACTGCCCTCAAAATCCACATAACTAAAATTCACAATCTTCAAATATGTATGTTTTTATTTATGTAATATTTTAATTATATAGCACTTTTGAAAATAATTTAATATTTTTAATATATTAGCTTTCAATTTAAAATTTTTTATTTTGAATTTAATTTTAAAAAACTAATAAAAAAAAATTATTAAAAACAAAACTTAACATTTTTTTATCTAATCTAAAAACTAAATTGCATATTTTTTGATAAATAGGTTAATATTTTTTAATTTAAAAAATAAATGCAGTAAAAAATATGATTAAAGTTGAAACCTTAAAATTAGGATTCAACTAAAGATCGATAGTTGCTCTTATGCCTTGTCAACTGAAAAAACATAAATAGTGGAAAACTAAAAATGGCAATTGCAGAACCCCAAGTACACTTTTATTTAAAGCCCTCCAGTATGAAAAGATCATGTGCAAAAACAATGAATGACATGGTTATAATTGACTCAAAGGCACTTCCTTCTATTATAGAGTATCAATCTGATCATTATGTTGTACCCAAAAAAAGAAAAAAATCTAACCATTATGCAAATCAACGGCCAAATACTTCGTACATCTTTCGCACCATTTAACATTGCCCTTTGTTTAAGGGGCCTAATTAAGTTTACTACAAACAGTCCTTTTTTTTTCATAGCATTGACATATGAATAGGGTCAAACTCATCTATGTTTACAGAAAGTTGAATAAAAATAATTAATAGTGATATGCTAGATAGTTAGGCACAACAGCTTATTACAATAATCAGATATAGGATCTTCCAACACACTAAACAACTTGAGGATAAGCACACACTAAAGTGCATTGGTATGCAGTGTGCGACCTCATTGAGTTTTCTTTAGAAACCCAACTAATTGTATTAGAACACTTAAAAGGGTTGAATTAAGTGTTTTTTAAAATTTTCTGCACATTTAACACATAGATCAAAATGTTCAGACAAAAATCTTGTGTGTGCTTAGGAGATTTTCTTGCAACTGATATAACAAAGTTTACAAAGCAAAGCAAACTAAGACTGATATGAATACTGATGTATGATACTTGGACTAGAAGTAGTTTTACCAAAGGATTATGATGACATTGTCCACAAAACAATTTTAATAAAGCCTTTGGAGATATTAATAAAACTTGTATTTTGTAACCAAGTCAATTGAAAATAGAAACTAATACGAGTTGTTTTGATAATCGACTTTATAAGATTATTTAGTTAAAACATCTGATTTCAAGCTCTTAAAGCAAATGTTGAGAAATATGGAAGATGTGTAATATGAAAAGGAAAGGATAGAAAAGCTCAAGACAAGTATTTTATACTAGTTCGGTTCTTAATCTAGAACCTATATCCATGTATTATCCTGTACATGTGTGAGATAAGTTCTGTACGGAGGTCTGGGGTCTTGTTCTCTAAGTTCTGAACCTATACCTCCTTGGAAGGCTATATGTTAAAGTGACATTATTGGGATCAAAAGTCCTGGTAATTGTTTCTAGAGGGAAAATGAGTTGAAGAAGGATTTTTAATGAATTTTATGAAACCTTTAAACGTTTCGTTTTGAGCCCTCAAATTTAGAAAATCTCAAAAACTTCTGATTTGAACTAAAACCCAAAATTTGGATTTTGAATGGTTGGGATTTTGATTTTTTTTTTTTATATTTTATTTGAATCTAAATGGGGTATTTCCTTATTTATATTTATGTTTTAAAGTTAATCCATTAACTTAAAAGTAAGAAATGTAAATAAGTGAGATGATCCGAAGTTGTGTGACAAGAGTTATGAAAGTTGGGTTTTTGCTATCACAGATAATGGTCAGGACCGCTATAGCGATCACGAAGGTGTTTTCACATGTTTAGTGGCCTGGAGACCGCTAGCGGTCATAAGTGTGTCAGTGGGAGTCGGATAAGTGTGTCAGTGGGGGTCAAGGAAGCGGCTAGACCGCTATAGCGTGTCAGTTAGGCAGAAACAGTGTGAAACGTGTCGTTTCATTCCTGATGCCTCCCCACCATTATAAACCCTTCCCACTCTCTTCCTCCCCATTTTCACAACCCAAAACTCTCCCCTTCCCATTTTCACTCTTTTTCCTCAATCTCATGCCAATCTAGCTCTCCCAAATCATCAAGATATTGGTGTCATTCCTCCTTCTCGAGTTGTTCCCTCACGTTCTCCCTTCAGGTGAGTGGGTTTGATCTTATAACCTTAGTTTCATCATTATAAATATTTTCCTTGTATGATAATTGTTAAATATGAAACTTGAAACAAAAAACATATAGAATATAATTTTACATGATTATGTCAAGTTGGAAAATTATAATTTATGATGATAGCATGAAAGAATGAGTTTTAGAAAACCATGAGACTATACTATGTTGTGTGTATGGAAAATGTTTTATATGCTAAAGAAATGGTTGTTGCAAGAATATGTGATTTTATCTAGCTACTATTTTAACAAATATGTTTTAAGAGTTATGATATCATTACATGTATATTCTAGATTTTGGATTTCAGAAGCTTTTAGAACGTTAAGTTGATTTATTATAAAATTTGTATGAAAGAGTTTTGAGCCTAGAGTAGAGTATATAATAAAGTTTTGGAAAAAGAAATTCAGCTATTATGATTATGAACACTAGGTGTTTAAACTATGATTTTAGATTTATCAAGTATATAAAAAGATATGTTAGCTTAAGATATGCATTTGAAAATGTAGTTTATGGTACCAAGAGGTATGAAGTTCAGGATGATTGTAGCAACTGCCAGATACATATCTATGGGCTTAAAATCAGAACGCCTGCAAGCAAGTGATCCCTTGGGTACGATTTTCATAGCCACAGTTATGATAAAGTCAGATTGCTAGGATTGTTTGAGTCTAGAACTTTCAGTGTACTAAGTATTTATGGGGTTCTATTTAAGTGAAGAGTCCATTTTCAGCATTTAGGGCTCTACTTCGCCAAGGACAGAGTATCCATCCTTTAGCATTTATGGGGCTCTGCTTTGCCAAGGACAGAATACCCATCCTTCAGCATTTAGGGCTCTGCTTTGCCAGGGATAGAGTATCCATCTTCAGCATTGTTTTTTTTTTCAATTAAGTTATGTATGATGAATGGTAGAAAACAATCATGGTGGCAATCCAGGAAATGAGACCTAGTTAGGTGCCCAGTTGTCGACAGGGACTAGTATGATTTCGCAGATGCTCTAATTCGCGGGATTGAGTACCATCTTTCAGTTATTATATTTATGTTTTTCATGCAGATATGAATGATACTTTAGAGTTTGTTTATTATTTTTCATTAGTATTATTATCATCATGTTTTTATTATTATTGTCCCATGAAGAGGATACAAGTGAGAAATTCACTCACTGAGTTTTAGATGAAACTCACCCCTCTCCTTTCTTCCATTCCAGGTATAGTAGCGGTTGTGGGTCTTTTAGTCATCTCCTCTCTAATAGTAGAGGTATCAATTGGTGAGCTTCACTTTAGAGTGAAATGCCTTTGTGTTGTCCTTACAGTGCTCAAGTGTCATCAGTAGGTTCCAGACCATATAGATGTGTTCCATTTTGTTTTACCTTGAATTAGATTATATTGTATATGCATAATCATAGCTTTCTTGGGTTTTAAATTCTTAAGAGAATAATTCAGGATATATTGTATTATGACTTAGATTCAAAGTTTGATTATGAAACTAATTATGATGATTTTGACTTTAAAGAGAAATTGATTTATGTTAGATATAAAATTATGTGAGAAAATGGGTTTTTATGAATTAAGTTATGCATATAGAGAAGCTCAGAGGTCACAAGGTTTACGTGGGATGAGATTTTACCTGGTCATGTTCCCGAATGGGTCATGACAAATCCCCACTTTTCAGGTGAGTGTATCCACTATAAACTTGCATAACTAGTATAAATACTGAGTAGTCTTTACCAAGCCTCTCTAATCTCAACCTAAGTAGTCTTTTCAATGAGCCTTTCCAAGTTCAAACCCAAGTAGTTTTTAACCGAGTCTCTTCAAGCTAAACTAAACAACTTGTCTCTCCAAGACAAAGTCTCACAATGACTCTTTTGTTTTGAATCAACTCTGTTGTTTTTCTCTCAAGAAGAAAATATAACAATGATACAACAATATTAAAACTCTCAGATAAAATAGGATTGACACTATTACAGCAATTAGAGAAGATGAAGGTGTTTTAGCTAGAATTTCAAATTGATAGGAGTATTGGCTTTCTTGTTCTCTTTCTTTTCTCTTTGTTTGAATGCTACTCCAAGGCTTACTTTTATAGGAGAGTGGAAATTTTGAACGTTGAAGCTTGGAGGAATGAAGTGTCTTCTCTTATGATGGAAAAGGTTGCTTCAGCTTTTCTCCTTTGTTGATGTGTAGTCCAAGGTATCATAGACAAGGAAATATTCGTTGAGAGTCGAGAAGGGTCTTTGATCAATTGCTTTTCCACCTTTTTCACTAGGCTAAGACATTCAACATACATAGCTTGTTCACGGCAACAAGCAATACCTTGTGAACTTCAACATTTGCCTTTTTTGGTAAAACCTTTTCTACACTTGGCTTCTGTGTTATACCCTTATTATTATTATGCCAATGTGCCCAGCTTGATGTAATTGTTTGCTCAAACTCAAAATCATTAACATAAATCAATCTTTTGAAAAATAAAGCTGAAACACTTAATGCACATATTAGAAAGTTCATCAAAATATAATTAATTTAAACACATTATTAAGAGAAAATAAAACCATACAAAATATTTTGTCATTACATTAGGATATCTAAACCAACACTAACAATAGCTAGCTCTATGGAAGGAAAATTTTCTTGCCATTTAAAGTCATCAAGCTCAAAAGACTACCCTTTAAACCCCCCCCCCCCAACTCCCCAAAAAAAGGGGCAATCAGAGAAACCTCATGTAACGAGAGAGAGACTGAGATAAAAAAAAAAGAGACAAAGAAAAGTCCTCCCCTTGAGGGAAAAAGACAAGTTAAGGTGGGATTAAGGTTTGCCATCAATAGCAACCACGACAGAGAAAAGAGGCGAACAATCCTACATACTAACTTCTACTATTATGGGCCTAGTAACCCATAGTATTTAGTAATACTTACCCTGAATCTCTAAGGAAGACAAATCTAACCAAACAAAAATGGGAAGACATCTAATGTCACTTCTGATCTCCTACTATTATATGGGCCTAGATAGTTAGTAGGTCATTAGTAGGTCTTCTAATTCGATCTTTTGGATGCAGTTGAGTTCTTTTTCCCATCCTGTAATTCAGGAATTTGTCTACCTTTGCTTTCTACGAATTCGAAAACCTTTGTAAAAAATCTTTGTATAAGCACTCCCTGATTAAGAAGCCACACCACTCAAATTTAAGGCATATATCGGGGAAAAATTATCTAACTCTACGATGAATGAAAAATAATTACACAATTGAAACGAGCTTTTGTATTCACACTTTAAATTAAAAAAAAAAAAAACCTTGATACAAAGAGATATCCAACTTGTTTACTGAAAATGAAAGAGAGAGAGAGAGAGAGAGATAAAACTTCAGCATCACAATCAGAACCATCTAAATTTTGTTGCACTTCTAAATAGTGGGTTTGTTTGAGATCCTAAATCTTACTCTATAGGTGTGTGATGTACAAACAATGGTTGATCCCATCCAAGCTTCTAAATTGATAGTTCTTGTATTTCAACTTGTGACAAGCTGTATCAAAGCATTGAAATTCCTTGTAGAGCTACCATTAGGTTCAACTGCTTCCATCACGGATTTCTTGAGATCTACTATCTTCCGCCGCATTATCTCCCTTTTTCACTTGACATGGTTAATTTCAAAGCTATCATGGTAGCTTTTTTAGTGAAAACCCTATCATTAACCGGCACACCAATCCCCCATATACTTTCTAGCATCCATGTGTTAAATTTCTGGTCTCCAAAGAATGGCCTACAAATCATTGGCACACCACCAACTATGCATTCCAAAATTGAGTTCCACCCAGAATGTTGTACACACACACCTATAGCTGGATGCTTAAGGATTTGCATTTGGGGAGCCCATGATGCAACAACCTTCCCTTTTGTTTTTGTCCTTTCCAAGAATCCATTTGGCAATTGCTTCTCAGGATTACCCCTAAATGCCCAAATAAATGGAAAGCCACATTCCTCTAAGGCCTCTGCAAGGGCAGTTAACTCATGGGGTGGGGGTAATATCACACTTCCAAAGCTAATGTATACTACTGAGGCATTCTCATGCTTGTCCAACCATTTTAGGCACTCTTGCTCATCTGGAATAGTAGGTTGTGGCGTTGTCAAATTGGAAGGACCAACGTTCAATACCTTTTGGAACTTTGTTTCAAGCCCATTCATAATAAGAGGGTTCAATTCATCAAAGGAGTTAATGGCAACTGCGGTTGCCCTTGGCAACACTTGTGTCATTTTGTGTAACATAATTGGAAAAGGTTGCTCTATATCGCCGACTAGTCCTTCAGGCAAGTCAGAAACCTTTACCGAGGAAATACCAGGAAAGAAATCTATGCTTTGATCATGGTCGCCTGCGAACAAGCAAAATCAAATTCTTATTGATATGATGTTATTTAGGTACAGCCTACAATGAAGAAGTTCATACATATTGTAGAATTTACTTTTTTCCGATCATTCATCAGCAGCTATTCAAGGATTTTCGAGGCATGTAGTGATCTAAAGAAAGAAATGAATCAATTCAAGCATTTTGTTGAGTAATTTATGGGACAAAGTCGTAAATTTATATGTTGCTTTTAAAATTATAATAATCTTACATGCAGATTAAAAATTTAGAAACAGGAAGGATAAAAAATAAAAGGATTACGCTATTTCAATATCATAATCACACACGTCAATGATCTTGAACATCATATGACATTTATGGTTAACAATACTAATAATTTTTCTTTTAAATTTTTTTATTTTATCTATTTTTTCCACACAATTCATAGGATATAGATGATGTCCACAAATGATGTACAAAACTCATTCTCAAAAACAAACACCACCAGCTTCATATATAATAATAATCAACAAAATAAGATATGTTGATGAATAAAATTCTTAATCATTACTCATTGAGGAAGTTGTCTTACCACCATTGGAGGCTACCTTTTCCCTAACAAGATCTGTGAAAGTATGGGCAAGGATAGAGTGAGGCCCTGCTATCCAAAAAGGAACCCACTTAACCTGCATTTCCTCTGCCATATCAGCACCAAACCAAAGAAATGCATCAGTAACCAAGCAAGTGAACTTCATCCCTGTCTGTCCCACCACCTCACGCATGGCATCCCTATAATTCTTGGGCATGTCCTTTATGAAGAGATTCATAGGCTCAAGTGGGTGCCCAGAAGGGACATAACCTTCTGGCAAACCATCATGCACGTTATAAGGCTTTATGTTGTGAAACCCATCTTTGTTCTGCCCCGTGAAAATGAAAGCATTGGATTTGCTTGTGCTGAAGAATGAGAATGTGACTTGGGGTGCCTTAGCTGCAATTCCTTGCACCAGGTTGAGGAGTGGCCCTGCATGTGAACCAAATGGGAATGCCAAAACAGCCACGTGCTTCATGGGAACAACTTTTATGGTAGATATATTAATATTTGAGTTAATTAGCAAAATGTTAAATTCCTCTCCTATGGTCACCGGTTGAGGTGTTTATATTGTTAAGTATTTATAATCAATTGGGTCACGACACTAATAAAGCTGCAACAGAGGAGGTTGCAGAGGTACAACAGGTATGTGACAAGCATCGGTTAATTCATTTCCAGCCTAATAAACATCATCAGTTGCTGTAAAAAATAACTTCTGACCATCATCATCAGTCTGTTTTTCCGTTATTAGTTAGGTTCTTGATCTTAGCGTGTTGAATGAGACTAACGACTTCTTCTTGGTATATGCATAAGCGTGCGTTTGACCAAAAAAGCCTAGACATATACCACGCACACAAAAATAGTAAATGGGATATATATGGAGTTATCCCATTCTCCTATTTCTCTAGTGTTGTAAGGATGTGCTTAAATCTTAAACTTCCAAGGTATATGCGACATAGGAGTAGTTAAGTATACAACGTAGCAAAATTATAGATATCATATGAGATAGATTTAAGTATACCACACATCAATTGTGTGTGTATGTAAGGATCTCCGACTGGAGAGGAGCCAATGGATTAACCTTCTCCAATTCTTACCTTTTCCAAGAAATCCCATAAGCCTTTTTAGGGATAAAAACGTTATTCAAATACCAAAAATGTATATTTCTATTGGGACAGCTACTTTATAATTATTAGATGTGATGTGATGAATGAAGTATATAGAATCCACCATCACATTTAATAATTATTAAGTAAGTGTCCAAATAGATACCAATTTTGGTGTTTGAATAACTCTTTTAGGAAATTACTATATAGGATGAAATGATTTTGTAATTTTAAAAGGAATAGTGTAACTATGTAAGTGAACGGTAATTTTCCTTTGACTTTCTCACCGTGATTTTCGTTCAATAACTCATTTGATTGGTGGCAACACTGTTCTTCTAAATTTGTAACACTGATATTCAGGCTATTCAAACTGAATAGCATTGCCCGCCTTTTTAAGCAAAAAGCCCCATTATTTAGATCCAAAATATAATTAAGTACATCACATGAGACATTTATTGTTTAAGTACACAGTGGTGTAAGACTAAATCGTAACTTTTCTAATGTAGGGAAAAAACACATTTGATTGATTATCATAGTTTGTTCTTTGTCACAAGTGTCGATCGAATTGATTAATTACAATGATTAGGGAGCGGGGTCTTCTTTGTCCGATTACTCAGGCGGGGATTGTGGCTTGCGGTTGGACTCCGAGGATTAAGGCATTAATGCAAACACAAACACACAACACAATCCTCCGCTTTTTTTATATATATATATATATATATATATATACTGAATTCTTTTCATTTTTTCAACACTTCTTTTAATTTTTTCTTTTGAAGGATAAAAAATGACGATAAAGGGAAAGAGGCTCAATTCAAAACCATACCTCCTCTCCGATTTCTATGATGAAATCATCTTTTCCAAAAATTTAAACTATTAGATTATGACACATTAATGATTTTGTAACTAATATGTTCTTCAGAGAATGTCTTTTGGACTTGAAGCGTTGACGTGTACAGACCCACCTTACTTTATCCTGAAATTTAATTATTTTTGTTCAAAAGTGAGAATAACAAGGATCAAACTCTAAATCACTTATTTAGTCATAAAATTTCTAATATCATGTCATGAAATTAATTATCCCAAAATCTTAAATTGATGATTTATGACAAATTAATAGTTTTGTATCTAATAATTTCAACGAATGAATAGAGAGGAATTTATAAATAATTTGTTAAGGTTTTGCTAACGAATATATGAATTAAAAAACTTTTAAAAAAAGTTGTTAAATGATTTGTTTTAAAATTGTTTTGATATATTGATAATGTAAAAATATTTTACACAGTTATTCAATCACATATTGTTATATTAACAAAATTTATTTGACTCTCACCTCATATTAAGTCTTTATGATAGATTAGTGTAAAGCTTTTCACATAAGTCAACCTTAGAATAACCCAACATTAACATTAAGATAAACTCTAATATATTAGAGTTGGTAATGGATTGAGGTTAACTTAATTTCAATTTATTAAATATAATGAATTATTTTCATTCACAATTTTTTTATTTAATTTTTAATAATATCATTACAGCACTCATTAATGAAAGATTAGTCTTAACTCTCAAGTATATATAGTTATTAGATATAAGTGTAATTTGACTAAACTAGCAATTTCGTCTCTAAATGATATGTGTGACATTAGTTTAGTCACTCAAAGATTTTTAACATCAATTAGTCTCTAAAATATTTTTTATATTAGTTTAGTTCTTAAAAAATAAATGTGACATTGATCTTTGAAGATGCACGTAACATTTGTTTAATTCCCATATTTTATAAATCCATTAACTTATTTGGTGTAACATGCCTCTTTCAAAAACTAAAATTAAATGATATATCACATGTGTATTTTTCAGAAACTTAACTTATGTTATTAAATTTTCCGGGACGGTATGCTACTTTTATATATATATATATATATATATATATATATATATATATATATATATATATAGTTATCCGATTATATATTATTATATAATAAAAATATTAGTGGTGTGAAATTATAAAAAAAACCAATTGGTTTACAAATCATAACGACCGTATGATTGTAACCTCCACTCCACATGAGCACGTAGTTCCCAACATAATACACATATAAGTGGTCTCCAATTTATTGGTCACTTTTTCCTACCAAACTTTTTTTGAGCTATTTAGCAAAGTTCTTATATTAGAAAAACGAATTTAACTCTCACAAAAATATTTTAAAAGTCATGTATATGAGAGGATTTAATTAATAATGATATAAAAAAGTTTAATAGTACATTTATATTAAATTTTTAAAATATTTTTAATGATTTTGAAATATGAAATTACTAGTAGTTTAATTCAGTCCAATATATAGGGGTGATAAAAAATAGTTTGTTGAGTATTATAAAAAATAAATAATAATTTATTTGAATATATATTATAAAAAATTAAGTATATAAATTTATTTTAGAAATAAGTTAATATTTAAATAATTAATTAAATAAAAAATATATATAAATGTGTCGTTTTATCTTATATCTTATTTTAAATATCTTATTTATAATAAAGTGAAAAAAATCATGGTAGATGACCCATAACTAATAATAAATAACCCATTTTATGAAAATTTTATACATTTCAAAAATTAAAATTATTGAATAATGAAAGAGAATAAATGGATAGTTTTACTATTCCATGAATTATTTATAAGAATGACAATGTGTATGCATAAGAAGGACATGTCCTCACCCATCTTGTTTAAAATCTTTGTCTCTCATCCTCATCCTTATCCTCATCCCCATCACGGGTTCTTATTCCCCATTATTCGCGGATATTTGAATCTCTATGGCATTCACGAGTTTATTAAAAGAATTTCAACAAGAGAAAAATTCTTAAAATATTTTGAAATTAAAAGCATAAATATCCATAATAATAAATATATTAAAACTCCAACTTAGTCCCTCATATTTATAGTGAAGAACAAATTAGTTCATTAATTTGAAAATTCTCATATTAGTCTTTCAAATTTCACAAATGGGAACAAATTAGTCCCTCTAAAATTGTCATCTAGCTTGTTCTGTTAACTTATTTACGTATACTGTTAATTTTCATATTGAGTCCTAACTTGTCTCACTTCTCTAAACGAAGTTGTTTAGACATTTTTCTTCGTCTTCTCTCACTATATCTCTCTTAGAAGAAAAATTTTGATTTTAAGTTATCATTTGCTTTACTCAAAATAGAGGAGTAACGAGTTAGACCCACCATAAAAATTAATAGTACATGCAAGCAAGTTAAGAACACGTGTGTATTTCTATTAACAATTTAGATGACAATTTGAAGAGACTAACTTGTTCCCATTTGTGAAATTTGAGGATTAATATGGGATTTTTCAAATCAAATGGACTAATTTATCCCCACTATAAATTTGAGGGATTGAATTGGGTGTTTAGTCATGATAATAAATTCTACTAATACAACGTAATCCAAAATAAAAATAAAAATACATACACAATGCAAATCCAGTCAAGATAATTGAAAAAAATTGAAGATATGCTATCATTGTCCTTAACCCATTTAACAAACGAGGACTCGCCCATTTGTCATCTCTATGAAAATAAAATCTATCCTCATTTCTTTCCTCATTACAAGTAATTCCAGTTTGTACCCATTTCAACGGGTTCTTTTTGTCATCCTAGCCATTTACAAATTTTTTTGTATATTAAAATATTTAATTTATAAAAATATAAATATATTTTTTAATTAATAAAAAATAAAGATTAAATTTAATTTATGTGATTTCAATTACACCTTATTTCCGTCTATATCCATTTAGTAAATTAAAATATTAATTTAAAAATATATGTTATAATTAGTAAAAAAATCCATATATAATTTTAATATATGTCATCTCAATCATTGGAGTATTATATCAGTTATACAATTATTTTCAATAAAAAGTAATGGAATTATGTATTTTTTTTGAAATTATTAAATAATTAGCATTATTATCAAAGAAGTGTAAATTGTGGAATTGATTTTTCAATTTTTTTCAAAAAAATTAATTTGAAACAATTGTGAAATTAATAAGTTAGAATGTTTAAATTGCAAAAACTTAAATAGGATATAGTAAGATGGGCATATAGATAATTTGCTTCTTTATGATTTTTAAATGCTTTAGATTTGAAGTTAAACTTTTCCTCCAATACCGTTTTCATTTAGAATGTTATCTCCCATTCATATCCTCATCCTCATCATTAGGCCTTATTTCTTATTCCCCATGGAAATTTGAATTTTTATGGATATTCACTAGTTTATCAAAAAAATTTCAAAAAGAAATTTTTTTTAAAAATATTTTGAAATTTGAAACATAAATATTTATAATAACAAATGTATATAACACAATTTAAATTAAAAATGAAAATACATACATAATGGAAATCCAATAAAGATAATTTAAAAAACAAATATGTGCTAAGGTTTTCTTGTGATAATTAATACTATATTTTAATGGTATAATACATTCCATTATTATTTTGTTTATGTTATTTGTTAAATAATTTAGATTTAAAGAGTACTTTTGTTGTGTCAATGAAAGAGAAATATGAAGGTATAATTGGAAAAAAGTAATTAATAATTAGAAAGTAAATTAAATTAAAAAACTTATTTTAAATATTAAAATCATAAAAGATGAGATATAATTTTTTCTATAAATAACATAAATTTTTTTTTATGTAATAGGTCTTAAATATTAGTATTATTATAAATAGAGTATAGATTAAAAAGTTTTCGGTTTAATTTGATTGTATTGTTAAAATTCTTACACATTATCCAATCACATCAGACGCAAAAGCGTTGCACATGGTTTCTAATAAAAAGTCTTTCAAGTCCATGTGCTTAAAACGGGAATCTTTTTGCTTATTTGTCCTGGAAACGTGGAATAATATTCGGCCAATGCAAATTCAGGTGAAGAAAATAAGAACAAAAGTGTCAATCGCTTTACTCAAATGTATTTCATTGGATGAAGAGTAAGAGATAATATTTACTTTGATCTATTTATTAATTAATATATAAATTTTATGAGTCATTATTATCTTCTATATCCCTTACATTTTGAATATAATAAATATCAATTATTAAATGAAATTGAATAAATATTTTATATTAATCTAAAAATACCTAAAAATTTCTCGTAATTAAATAGTAAAAGCAAGCATGGCAATCATCTTCGAACATGGAATAATATCCGGCCAATGCAAATTAATAAGAACAAAAGTGTCAATTGCTTTACTCAAATGTATTTCATTAGATGAAGAATAAAGATAATATTTATCTGATCCATTTATTAATTGACATATAAATTTTATAAATCATTATTATCTTCTACATTTCTTACATTTTAAATATAATTGCTAAATTATCAATCACTAAATAGAATAAACTAAATATTTTATATTATTCTAGAGCACCTAACAATGTAATTGAATAGTAAAAGCAATCATGGCAATCATCTTCGAACATGGATGCCACCCAAGAAGAGTTGACAATGTAGCTCACTCTGGTCTCAAATCCTTAGGCAGTTAGGCTCTTGAGTTACGGGATTGCGTCTTTTTATATACATATATTTTTTCATTAAACCGGCAACGACCCTTTTAAAATTTGTAGTTTCTGTTTAAGAAGTTAGTTTGTTTATTAATGTAAAAGAATAAAAAAAAAGTGTATTTTTACATATAAAGGTTTAAATCTTTGCTTTTTAAATTACAATTATCACTATTTAATGCAATGTTTCAACTTAACATTATTTACGTTGAATGACTGATAAGTAATTTGGTCATCCGAAATAATAAAAACATAACTTCAAGTCTTGAAAAATACACTAATTTAAAGGAGGAGTAATTATAAATGTTTCATCCGTAAAATTACAATGGCAACAATTTCTTCCACAAATTTGCCCACTAAATAAACATTATTTGAATTACGATTAAAGGTCGATTAAGATGTGTAACTTATTGCATACAAATACATGATTGAAATAAAAAAATAGAATAAATTTCTTATAAATACACATGCCATCCGCCAAGTAGTAAAGCACCCTACTCCCCTCCTCAAATCTCTAGCGCCACACCCATCCCAATGAGTCATCCCAGGCATTCCCTCAGGTGTTTAACCACCACCATAACCATCACCATCACCATCACCCTGTTCCTTCTCTTGGTCTCAACCACAGAAGCCGCTTTTCCAGGCCTAGAACAACAACAACAACAACTAACCCAAAAGCCACGAAGAAGCCTAGCAAGCCAATTCCTGGTCCCCCAGAATGCCGCGCGCTCCCTGGTGAGGCTTCGGCCACTCGTGTGGGACGCCAAGCTGGCACGCTACGCTCAGTGGTACGCCAACCAAAGGCGCAACGACTGTGCCCTCGAGCACTCCAACGGGCCGTACGGTGAGAACATATTCTGGGGCAGTGGCACTGGGTGGAGCCCCGCCCAAGCTGTGAGCGCGTGGGTCGAGGAGCGACAATGGTACAACTATTGGCACAATTCTTGTGCTAATGGACAGATGTGTGGCCATTACACGCAGGTTGTTTGGAGCACTACGAGGAAAGTTGGGTGTGCTAGCGTTACTTGTACTGGTGGTAAGGGTGTGTTCATGACCTGCAACTATGATCCTCCTGGGAACTACTTTGGAGAAAGACCTTACTGATGAAAACAAATGAGTGTTGTGTTATCCCTAGGACAAAGGAGGAAGGAGTGAGTGGCTAAGGGAGGAGACAAGTCAATAATGGTGTGGTCATAATCCTTAGCTGGCTCAAGTCTGAACACTGTCTGTGTGCCATGTGGGTTTAGACATAGGCATGTCTCTCTTGCCTTAAATCATTTAGCTCCTCTGTATCTTTGTTTTTATTGCTTGCTTAAAACCTATATACTAGTAATGCATATTAATTACTCCTGTGCTTCCTTGTTTTTTTGGAATTTCAGTTTTTAAGATATGGAAATAATTGAGAAATCTGACTACAATTGAGAATATCGGCCACTTTGCACTATATTTGGATAGTTCGTGTGAGTAGAATGAAATGGAAAATGGGACTAGATCTCCATAGGCTGGTTTAGTTTGACAACATTGATTAGTTAGTGGGTAACTCTAACTACCTCTCTAAAACTCAATGCCTCGACGCTTAATTGGGATGAACTTACTGTACCAAAAAAATAGGCCGGTGAGTTTTGTTTTGGACTTTTGGCTCCATTATCAACCACAAAAAAAGTTCAATTAAAATGGAAGGACTGGTATATAAAGTGGAATGGAATAAGATTAAATAAATGTCTTATTTAATTGTTTGATATCAATAATGCAATTAAGAGAAAATGCTATGTGACTTTTTAAACATATAATCTAAATAGAGAATTTGTAGTTAGATTTGTGAGTTTTCTTTTCTTCTTGTTCATTTTATTCTATTTCATTCCACCTCTCAATTTAAGAAGGAGAAGAATAAAGAGTATTGTTAAATGGAGTTGAATAAAATGATTTTTATCTATTTTTCTTCTTTTAAAATATTAAAATAGTATAACTTAAATCATGTATTACCTTCAATCAATCCTGGGACCTTCCATCAATCCCGGCATATTGTTTGCTAGCGTGAACCTCTTGCCAGTTTTATCTCTCCCTTTATGGCTTTATCACTTTTCTTTTTCTTTTTTTTTCTTTTTGAAATTTCTTTACCACTTTTAATTTCTTATTGGCTAGATTTTTGCTATACTAACAAGTCATAACATAAAGTGGAAAAAATCTTACATGATTTTAAAGTAAGAAGAAAATTTTATGTTGTTATTCTTGTTGCTTGACATCTTAATTTTGTGGATAATTTATTTTTCTTATTTTCACAACTTTTTTATCAAAATAAATAACACATCCAATAATAATAAAATAAAATAAAACTTAATCTTCCCTTGTTCTAAAAGGTAAAAACACTCAAGAATTACTCTCTTAGGCGAAGAAATTCTTATATGTTCCTAAAATATATTTAATTAATACGTATTTTAAAAACATTCACAATCACTTATATGCCTTTCATAACATTTAAAAATTATATAAAAATAAAATAAAATGAGTTATTGTGAGCATGCAAGTATTTATCCTGTAAGCCCATGTGCGCGGAGTTATGGGGGTTATCCGGTTCGTTGTGCTCTAAATTCAGCCTTAGCCCACACTACAATGATTGGTCATGTGTCATATCATGCCCAAAACAAAAAATGTCGTGCATACTGTAGTCTGTACGTTGACACCAAACGCAAAAGTTACGCCCGCTATTTTTTTTTTTTTTCATTTTTCAAGGTTAATTGCAAGCTCATATTTCTTTTGGATGTCAAGAAAATGAAGTTCATACTTTAATCACAGCAAGATCAGTTAAAATAGCTATGTTATTCCAATACCAAAGATTTGTTAAATGCATCATTCATCATTATTAGATATGATGAATAAATGAAAATAATGGAGACTACTACCATATCCAATGATAATACACGCGCCCTTGTGACTTGGTTCACGAGGATGAGTAAAGCCACTTTTGTGGCTCTAAGATAATATTAAAAAGGAGAAATGGGGAAGACAACACCAATGCAAAGAGCTTTCAATAGGAAAAATATAAAATAATGCAAAACGTGAGCACGAGAAACGAGAGGAGGAAGGAAACAGGGGAGATTCTCACCTATAAATAAAGGGCTCCTCCATCAGTTCTATTATCCTACTCCAGAGCGATATATATATATAAGCTGCCCTTTTTGAGCTTCTATTTTTATAGAGATGTGTATTCTCCTAAATAAGAGACGTGTTGTTGCTCTCTTATATTTAGAGAAAGGGTGTAATTTTATCTTCCATATAGTGAAAATTTTTCTAGCTCCGCCCGTGTTTTTTCCTCTTCATTAGGGGACCTTCCACATAAATATTTTATATCAATTCAAATTCTCAACTTTATTTTAGTTGCGTGTTCCGTTTCCATAGCTCGATACCACTCCATTTGTTTCCAATGACTTTCCGATCTTTTGGAAGTGCAACAAATTCTCATGTCTTGTTCTTATGCAAGGCTTCCATTTTTTCTTACGCGTTCATCCAAAGAACATCTGACCTACTCAAAGTCTTTTTGAAAGTTGATGGTTCTTTCTTCTATCAGGAAGAATATTTGCTCTGCCATAACATAGTCTGAATACCATTATGGAGTCTGTGTCTAACATGTGATCGCCTAACTTAGGTATCATTGGCTACTTCTGGTACTTGTTCATTATGCTCTTGCTCCGCTTTAGAATCTTTTTCTCTAGTTTTCTCATCTATTTGAACTATAGTTGTCTCTTTAAGTGTTGTCATTTCTTTTTTCACTTTATAGTTAATTTTCTGCAATATAATATCCCGCTAACAATAATCTTGTGGCCAGATCCACAAGCGATACCCATTTACACTGTCAACATAACTCAAGAATATATATTTTCTGACTTTGGGTCCAACTTTGTTCTTTCTTAGGAGTTGTACATCACATATGCATAATATCCAAACACTTGTAGAGAATAACAATCTACCAGCTTGCTATTCTATATCTCTATTGGTGACTTTAAACCAATCACGTTAATGGTGACCGATTAATCATGTAACAGATAATTTTGATTATTTTTGTCCATAAGACTTGGCTAGACCCTGTTGTTCTTAGCATTGCTCTTATTCTTTCTATGAAAGTCTTGTTCATCCATTCTGCTACACCATTTTGCTGAGGTGTATGTGCAACTTGAATTGCCTTTGAATTTCTTCATACTTGCAAAATGCTAAAAAATCTCCATCGAATATTCTCTCATTGACCGTCCCTCAAACACTTGATCCACTTTTCAGATTCAAGTTCTACTCTTGCTTGAAGCCTTTGAATATCGGAAACACATCTAACTTCTTCTTAATTGGGTACACCCGGAGCCTCCTGAGTAATAATCAATGAATGATACAAAATATTTTGCTCCTCCTAGGTACATTTCTGTGATTCCCACACATCAGAATGAATCAAGTCTAAAATGTGCTTACTCCGAGGTTGATCTACTAAAGTTCAATCTATGTTGCTTGCTTGTAACACAGTGCTCAGGAAATGGAAGTCACCGATTTCAGCCCGGAATGAGATTTCGTCTTTAAGAACCTTCAAATCACATTCTGACATGTGGCCTAATTGCAGTGCCACATCATCGTCTTTCTTTTTGGCTTGCTAATGCAACTGATGCATCTGCCTCTTGCACCATATCTCCTTGAAGCCTATAGAGATTTCTCATGGTTTTTTTTTGCTTTTATCACCACAAGAACATTTTAACAACTTTTAAGATCCCACATTCAGGATAGGTCTTGCACCTTAAGTATTCATTGCCTAATAGACAACATATTCTTCTTCAAGCCCTTCAAGTGTCGCATTCCTTGAATTGTTCAAATGGAACAATCAAACATTTTTATTTTGACAGTAACAAGCAATTTCTAGGGTATGATCATCTCCCATGAAATAGATACTTGTGAGATAGGTGGTAAAAGGATATGCTCAGAAGGAATGTATCAATTTCAATGAGATATTTCTCTAGTTGTCATTTACCACTAGAGTAGTGTTGACTATGTGTGTTGCATTTGATTTATTTCTTGATTAGATGTGAAAACTGTTTTTCTTCATGGAGAACTTGAAGAGATATATATGCTCTAACTAGAAGGCTTTGAGGAACAAGGAAAAGAAGACTTGGTTTTTAGGTTGACCAAATCTCCTGCAACCTAAAACAAGCGCCAATGTGTTGGTACAAGAGATTTGATTCCTTCATAATTTGCCTCGGATAACAGACTAAGTTCAGACCATTGTACATATTACAAGAAGTTTGGTAACAATGTTTTCATCATTCTGTTGTTGTATGTAAATGACATGTTGGTGGTAAGCCCTAATAAAAATCAAATCCAAGAATTAAAGGCACAGTTAAGGAATTTGATATAAAGGACTTGGGACCCGCAAACAAGATTTTAAGGATGCAAATTCACCGAGATAAAAGGGACGGAAGATCTAACTTTCACTGAAGAATTACTTTATGAAAATCTTGTGATACTTCAACATGAAAGATTGTAAGATAGTTTCAACCCCAATCCCTGAATTATAAATTATCCTCAAGTATGTGTCGTAGAGTGAGAGAGAGGAGAGATGTCTTGAGTACCGTATGCATTAGCGGTAGGAAGCCTTATGTATGCCATGATTTGTACTAGGCTAGATATTGCTCAAGCAGTTGGAGTGGTCAATCGGTTCATAGATCGAAAACGATCATTGGAATGTTGTAAAGAGGATCTTGAGATACATTAAAGGAACTTTGGTGTTGGACTATACTTTGGAGGATCAGAGTTCATTGTCAGAGGATATATTGGTTCAGATTTTGCAGGTGATCTTGATAAAAGGAAATCTACTACTAGCTATGTGTTCACACTTGCAAGCGAGCCGTGAGCTAGTTATCCAAGCTACAAATTGTTGTAGCTCCGTCTACCACAAAATGAATATATGGTAGCTACACAAGCTTGCAAAGAAACTATTTGGATTCAAAAGTTAATGGAAGAACTCGGGCACAAATAGTCAAAGATTACTGTATTGTGACAGCAGAATGCTTGCACATTGCAAGGAATCCAACCTTTCATTTCAGGACAAAGCACATAGAAGTTCAATATCATTTTGTTCAAGAAGTAGTAGAAGAAGGGAATGTGAATATGTCGAAGATTCACACTAAAGACAACCTAATAGATGTCATGACAAAGTTGATCAACATTGACAAGTTTAAATGGTGTAGATCATCCTATGGCTTATCAAAAACGTAGGGAACATGGAACTAACAAGATAAGAAAATGTTTTGAAAACTCACCACAATGTGACTTTAAATGGGAGATTGTGAACTTATAATTCACGAGACATGAGTAAAGCCACTTTTGTGGCTCCAAGATAATATTTAAAAAAGGAGAAACAGGGAAGATAGCACCAATGCAAACAACTTTCAATGGGAAAAATATAAAATAATGCAAAACGCAAGCATGAGGAATGCGAGAGGAGGAAGGAAACGGGGAGGTTCTCGCTTATAAATAGATGCCTCCTCCATTAGTTCTATCATCCTACTCTAAAGCAAGTAAATATATACATAGTATTTTTCTAGAGCTTCTCTTATTTTTTAGAGAGAGTGTATTCTCCTAGTAAAAGAGGGTGTTATTGTTCTCTCCTTATATTTAGAGAGGGTGTAATTTTATCTTCTACATAGTGAAAATCTTTCTTACTCTGCGTGATTTTTCCTTCTTCATTAAAGGGTTTTTCACGTAAATATTTTGTGTCAATTCAAATTCTCTCAACTATATTTTGGTTGCATTGTTTTGTTTTCATAACTCTAGTATCTAACATATGTCTCACTTAGATACCCAATCTTTGGTTTAGAATAACATTTTTTGAATTCAAAAGTATGAGTTGATATCGATATTTTGTTTTTAAATTTCTAGCTTCATTGATAAAAAGTAACGAATTAGAATAGGTGTAATTGAATCAAGGGTCTTTCAATAAGATTGCCAGATGCGTTCAATCTCTTCAGAGTATGAAAAATTCTTTCCTCCTCTGGAGTAAACCCATTTCTTCCTCCATGATATAACTTTTACCTTTGATTTGTTTTCTCTCTCCTTTACTTTATCTTTTTCCAACATTAATCAATTGTCACTATAGCATGTGGAGGAAAAGACTTCTTCCTCTCGAAGGATGCAAGTCTGACTTGTATGGACATACCCAACTGCAACAGGGAAGAGTTTAATTTACAAAGTACTATGATCTTTAGTTGGATCCTAAGAAGCTTTTTGGAAAGGAACGAAGCTTATAAATTGTACTAATAATCATTTATTTTGACTGCACTAGTGGATATAGGATCGCTTGTTTTATATTTTCAAAAAAAAATTATGAAATTTAAATATTAAATATAATTAAAAAATAAAAAATTGAAATTTTTTTTCAGAAACTATTATTTATAGGCATATAGCTTATAGAAAAAAACTAAATTTTTTTTTAAGTTTCTTATTTTTTCAAAGATTATTAAAATATATGAAAAATATTTTTTGAGTAAAAAATGTGATTTTAAGCTAAAATAATCCCAATGAAACGCACTCATAATGTCAGTTTGTTGGTTATTGAGCGGTAATAAATTTGACCCTTGCCTACACCGAAAAGTAAGTTGAGATTGCCCTGCGGACAGGCCATAAAGTTATCTATTGGATTTATTAATATATCGCTTACACATACCAAACAATTTTACTATAAGGAATATATATCAGCGTAATCCGCAGTCTCCTTAGCTACATTTTATTCATTTGCTGAGGACGAAAAAGAAAAAAAATCATTCTTGATGGATTGATCTTGCTTGGGATATGAATTAATCCGTTGTGCGTAAGTTAAGCTACCACACAAGCCAAGTAATTAGCTTCATGCATCCACATACAGCTCAAGCTGGCATACTTGACAATCATGTATATTTCACATGGGAGGATAAATATTTTATTTCAGTACTATTGACCCAACCAACGCTTAACTTCAACCAACTGATCCCCAACTCATTATACCCTCTGATCTCACTTGTTATTTAGAATAATTGTCTCAAGCAAGCACTAATCAATTATTAAAGCCAATCCCACAATTATTATCCCACTTCCCACAAGTGTATACATTCATACAATCTATATATATATATACCAACATGCGTATTTGCTAATTGCTAATTAAGCAACTAAATTCATGCTAACATGAGTACAGAACCACTATACCCTCCACCAACACTAATTTCATTTTAATATGGTCGCTCTCCAACATAATTGCCCACAGGGTCATAGTTACAAGTCATGAACACATCCCCATCATCGCAAACAACCCGTGCACACCCAATCCTTCTGGTGGTCTTCCACACTATTTGAGTGTAATGGCCACACATCTGGCCAGCTTCACATGTGTTAGTTGCATAAGTGTAGTACTTCTCTTCATCGGCCCAAACTCTCACAGCATCGGTTGGAGTCCAATTTGAGCCACTGCCCCAGAAAATGTTCTCCCCTAGCTTGAAATCATCCTCAGGGAAAGAGTGTTCAAGCTTGCAATCTGCTTTCCTCTGATTAGCCCACCACCTCGCGTATTGCTCCAGCTGGAAGTCCCAAAGCAATGGTAGCTCCCATTTGGTTGCTCTAACCAAGTTGTGCCTGAACAAGAACTCTAGTGACTCACCAATGCAGCCCCAGCACAGCTGCTTTGACACCTTGTATATGGTTTCATTGTCAGGTATTTTGTGCTGGGTTAATTGGTGATCATGTTGAGGAACCGAAGAAGAAGAAGAAGCAGGTTTGGGATTGGCTGATGAGAGAGTGTTGCTAGTGAAAGTGAGAAGAAGGAACAAGAGGAAAAGCAAATGGGGTTTCATTTTTGTGCTTGTGTGTGGCACCAAATTTTGAGGTATGTAGCTTTATTTATATATGAACTTGGTTTAAGAATGTGTGGTTGGAGGCTGCCGAGGTGTGTAAGGGAATCACTCACTTTAGTCACTTGCGGTTTAGGTGATGTGAGGAATAATCGCCAATAGATTAGTGAGTGATTAATGTTTTAATGTGTTGGTAGCGCATTGTAGTAGATTGTGGCTTGTAATAGTGGGGTGTGAGAGTGGGAAATGTTGATGGCATAAGCAGAGATTATGCTCTCTCTGAACGATGATTGAAGAGGTTCTCCCCGTGAGTCGGGGCTCTCTGTTGTGCCCGTGAGGTTCTCTTGTCGATACTATGGGACATTAGTGGCCACTGCCCACCATAGCACATTCTACAAATGACCACGTGGCGCAACAAGAATGCCCATGAAAATCTGAAATCAGTTAGTTGTTCACATGTCTAGTGTAACAAGATGACAATGTTGAAGTAATAATAATGCTATGGATGCAAAACTAATGATATACAAAAATGTCACAAGATCAATGTTCGGTTGTTTTAAGTAGTTTATCACTGTGTATCTTAAAAAAAGAACCCTAAAAATCTTTTTATTTTGGATCGTGAATTGACTCAAATATGTAGTAGGGTTTTTAAGTTTTTGGCAGTTGGACCAACGGTAAAAAGCAGTGATTAAAGTTGTTTGGTTTAAATTTTCAATTTTCAAAATTTTATGAAGAAAAATTAAAAATTAAAAATAAAAATTGAAACTAGATTTTGTAATCTTCAAATTTTCAGGATTTCTTTCACAAAATCTGAAAAATTAAAAAAAATTAAAAACTTAAAAACAGTTATAAGTTTTCTTTGGATTACTGGTGTTGACGTTATTTGGCTTTTTCTATAAAGAATGCAGTTTCTTAAATTTAATGTCGTTCTCAGAATCTTTTTTTTTTCCACACACACACACAGGGGAGGGGAGTTGAGAGACTTATGTGGACCCTGCCTCTGTCTGTGCGAGTCGAACTTGCGTGCTTTCAGTTGTGTGGCTTCGTAGAGGCAATTTGATTGCCACTTGACTACAACCCTCTATAAAGTTGAGTGGCTACTAGAAGTTACATTTTTGGTGCAGTGTTTAGACGCTGATCCAACTAACAATCATAATGTTTTGTTCCATTGCAGAGAGCAATTATAATTTTTGGTGGAGCACCGTCACACTCTTGGTCTGGGTCACCCACGAAGTAGCCCAATACAGTCTGCCAGGTCCAGAAACCTTCAAAGGCCTGCTTCTAATGGCATGTACATTTGAAGACAGGCTTTGATGTTTGATGCAAAATTGTATAGTGAGCCCAACTATTAGTCTATTTTGTTTCTTAAATTGCTATGAAATCACGACCCGACAAAAAAATTATTATGAAATCCAGCATAAATGGTTTTTGGTTCTTTTTAAATGTCAGTTCTTTCATGTTGTAGTGAATCAACTTTTGAAGCTTTCAAAAATAAAAGAAGGAAAATATACAAAGAGTTAACTGCCTTCTCTAGCCCATCTTTTTTTTTTTTCAAGTTTTTTTGCTCACAAACGTTTTAGCTCATTGAGTTGATTCTTCAAGACAAGTGTATTCCATAAACAAAAATGTTGATGTGCTGTGGAAATGCCAAATTGATATTCCTCATTATTTTACAATTAAAGAGATTAATGAAGAAGTAAGAACAGCAGAAAATAAATTTTAAAAATAAAATTCTGTCCAGAAGATAGATGAAAAGGAAAAGGAAGAAACACCGAAAGCACGAAAATAGCTTTTTGAAATTATGTTTGGACTTTGTTTTATCCTTAATGACCAAAGCTTTACCCTGGCAAACTTATTTGAACTTCACTATATGAATGGAGGAGACATGAATGAAGTCCATCTTCAAGCAGATTTATATCCACAAAGACCTTCACTATTTGGCTCTTCATTGCTGAAATAGATAATTGAAAACTACCATAAGCAAATGTTGGGAATCAACATCATCATCATTGAGTAATGTGACATAGGCTTATTATTACCATTCAGCATTTTGCTTTTTCTTGCCAGTGGTGCATAGTTCCTCAGATTCTTGCTTTTGCGATGTCACACCAGTTTTTTCCTTCAGCAGACTTGATAGACTTTCACAAAACTGAAAACGAAAACTAATATCAGTAACTAAATTGATGAGCTTGCTTATTCAGCCTACAAGCTGTTTCCTTACTTTGTTGTACGTTCTTAGATCTCCCACGGATTTTGATATTTCTACAACACAATCAGTTGGAGCAACTTCAATCACCTGACAGTTGCCACAATGAACAATTGAACTTTCTTCAACCGTAAAAGAAAGAAATAGGAAAAGAGGGAGAGTATGCAACAATAAAATAACTTACCTGGGCTGATAGGTCAAAGTATGATCTAGAACATCTGGTCATCATCTTTTTGGGGTGCATTTTTATCTGATGTTAAGAGTGAAAAATCATTTTTCGCCAAACTCTAGAAAGAAAAAGGGTACATATTTACATGCACACATTTGAGAATCAAAGTTAGCACATTTTATACCTTAAAGTTGTTCATTTTCTCAACTGACAGTCTCACATCTGTTGCAGCTGCTTCTATTTTTTCAATTGTTTCACTGATTGTGTGTTTGGAACCAAGCCTTGTTGTGTGCTTTTTGTGATCCTAAAAGTAAACTCAGAATACTGGAATTTGTAATTGAATATGGCATATAGATAAGTTAAATCCTCTTTCAGATTTGTACTTGCCTGTTCTTCGAAAAGGCCAGATAGATCAAGGTCCTGAGACATGGCTATTAGTTGAAACGCATTAATGAAACTTGAGGACTTGGATATCTTTGACTCTCTGATTTTATCCTATAACACAGATTGTTAAACATTTGTTTCATGACCAGTAGTGAGTTTCTCTATAACTGCTTTCAGATTTGCTACTAGTTAACAAATTACCTCAATTGAATCAAAAGCAGCATTACAATCACCCAGGTTAATTTCCTGATCACATTCAGATACACAAGCAGGCTTATAATCTGTTTGAAACCACTCATCTTCAACAATATCTTGCATAGTTATCCGCTGCAAAAGAAAAGGAGGAAGTGGAAGATATTATTATTATCTATTCATCACACTTAAAGCACATTAACACACAGTGTAGGAAGTTTTTGAATTTCCACCTTTACAGGATGTGGTTCAAGTATTCTGGCAATTAGTTTCTTTTGACTTTGAGTAAGCCATGATGGGCATACGTATTTTGCTCTGCATATCTTTTCACACATGGAAGTAATCAGCAAATGTGAATTATTTGTATCAGATATTAGGTTTCTTCTTTATCATTATTATGGCTATATTTTATAGATGTCTAGCATTTGTGTGTACCTTCTCATACAAGCTCATCAAGTTCTGGTCATCAAATGGTAGGTAACCTGCAAGTAATTCAAAAAGGATCACCCCACATGACCAGACATCAGCGGCTGCTCCATCGTATCCCTTTCTCAATAGCAGCTGCACATGAAGAATAGGGGTCATAGAATCAATGATACAGGTATGCCATAAATCCAGTCACTAGCTCTTCATTTCCGCACCCTATCTTTTGACATTCCAAGGAAACTAACTTGGTAAACCACACCCAGTTGGATTCTATGTTGAAAATAGTTCTAAATTACCTCAGGTGCCACATAGCATGGAGAGCCACACCGTGTGTTTAAGACATCATCAGGCTGTGTTAATGTATCAAAATTTGATTATCAATCACAATCACTTATAACTGAACTGAAGATAAGATTTTAAGAACAATGCTACCTTTTGCAGTGCACTTAATCCAAAATCAGAAACTTTGAGATTTCCCTTGCTGTCAAGAAGCAAGTTTTCTGGCTGTCATTGCATGCCAAGGATCAAGTTAGGTTTCAAAACTCATGTTCGAACAGACAAAGGTGAGTGGTTTAACTTACCTTGAGATCTCTGTGATAAACTCCTTTGTTATGGCAGTAGTCCATGGCATCAATAAGTTGCTGGAATAGTTTCCTCGCCTCGCACTCATTCAACTTCTTGGCATAGGACTGCACAACAATCATCAAAATTGAAGTATTATAAGTATATAATAGTTCAATTTGAAGAGGTAGTTGATTCTCACCATCTTCTCTAATAGTTGTCCTCCTGGTACATATTCCATCACAATGTATATTTTCGTTTTTGTGCCGATAACCTGTTTTAAGTTCCTTGGATACGCAAGTAATTAGAAGGGGTTTTTATTGATGTTTAAACTTCAAAGAGATTCTAATACAAGTACGTCTACCTCGTGAATTCTGACAATATTGGGATGATGCAGAAGTTTCATTGTTCTAATCTCTCTTTGAACCTGAAACATGCCATATCCTATGCATTGATTAATAAATGAAATCGATAACGCGATAACTGCTACTTGCCGAAGGGAAAGGAGGACAAGGATGATGTTTGCCTGGTGCTTAAGATTGCTTTCCATGACCATATGCTTGTCAATGACTTTGATGGCAACTTTCTCACCATTGTTGCCATTGACAGCCAGCTTAACCTTAGAGAATGAACCTTCTCCAATTGTCCTGCCAAGTCGATACTTACCAATATGTTTCTCAACCACCATTACACTCCTGGTATCCAGTTTTTTCGTGCTGGTTGATTCCAAGAAGTTATTCCTCACTATGGTCTCTGCAGCTATATGCATGCTATATCATATATATTTGCTGTGCCTCTGAATCATTGCGATGATATATATCTGAGTCCGATTTATTTGGATGGCTGATTTTCTTTTTCTTCTTTGTCTTGACCTCCATTTGGTATGTCTTTGTTTCCTCTTCCCCTATATAAAATGGAGAGCTAGCTGTAAAATATATTATACCATTTGAGAGGCCATGAAAGAGTCAAAATTTCTGAGGCTGTGCTCTTCATAGATGGAAGGGTAGTTAGCTTGTGTAGTAGCTGGTTGGCTAGTGGTTGAGACTAAGGGACGTGTTTTGATTTTTGAATGGAAGCTAAGCATTGGAAGATAATGACGTCCTTCTTAAATTTCACATTGGAATTTGGAAGAAGTACTAATAGCATAATTTAATTTTGATTCATTATGAGTATAACATATAAAACATTTAATTTTGAAGAGTATATAAAGAGTACACACCATAATTGCTTGAATCGCTTTCCGATGAGCTATTTACAGTATATGTGTAAATACAGGGGCGAAAAGGTTCATTCATTAATTTAAACTTCTATGAGCCATATGTGTAAAGTGGTCAAATGAAAATGCTCCAGCTTGATTGAGTGGTATATATGATGGAGTAATTATAGTATAACCTTAGGTTCATAATAAATTTTACAAATGACAATATATAATTATTTAAAATATAATTTAAAATTATAAATATATAAATATTATAAAAATATTTATTGAGATTATTACGTACAAAATTTATTATAAATTCAAATCTCTATTAACATTTTTCTATATAATTAGCCATACGTCCAGCTAATCACTCTTTGTAATCTTTCTACAAGCAGCCATGTAGGTAATCCCATTTGACTTAAAAAAATTATTAAGGGTGCATTTTTTGGATCCTAAGCCCTCCAAAATCACTCTCACTAAAAAATTAAGGATAACTTATAATGGTTTACCAATAAACGAAAATTAAGGATAACTTATAACTGTCTTGTTTTCCTCGCGAAGTTCATGTTAGCATACGAAATTAAAAACGTGACAAGAGCGTTGACTATGTCGAGTTAATACTAGTTTTTAATATTAATTTTGTTTTGTATTTTCTCTTCAAAGGAAGGTAAATACTTAATTTTGTGATTTCATTTCAACTATTCTTAATACGCTGATAGTGCAATTCATACTGAAATTACTGAAAATGCAATCAAATGATAGAAAGGATTTGAATCATTACATTACTGAGGAAGGGATGTATCTATAAGAAATTTTTAATAGTTATGTCAAGCCGTATCATAGTTAGTGATTTAAAAAATTTCTGTTGAAGTTATGAGTGTGTTTACTTTATAGTTTGCGAAGTTTGGCCAAACAGAAAAATAATTTTTCTCTTACTCATCCTCTTCAGAGTATGATTTGAGACTTTAAAATAATATTAAAATGTAATTCAATTTGATTTTTCCAAATGCTTTAAACTGAGTCAAAACTTAATTTATTTGTGTCCTTCAAATGATAGTTTAAAGATTTTTTAAGATATTGATTTTGGGATTTGGCTCTGTAGAATTTGTGGCTTGTTTTCTAGCCAACTTGTCAGAACCTACTGAGAGATGCCTTCGGTGCATTAATTGAAGGATACCAAAAATGTTAAAAGATGTTGCTTGGTTTGAAAAATAAAAAAACATGCATGTGGAAGCACCAATTGCATTAAATATTTGTTGGCATGATTTGCCATTCAGATGCATATTTAATAGCTCGTTTCTCATGCTTTGAGAAGATGAACCGAGAAACAAATATCTCATCACCTTCGTGTAGAAGAGAACCAAACAAATTCTCCTATTTTGTGAGTTGAGATTATACTCTAATAAATAAAATACTATGAGGTATTCTAAGTGTATTTGGAATTTAAGTTAAGTGGAAGTGTTCACCTTTTGTATTTCCATCATATTTTCATAGTGAAATAATATTTGGTTGTCACCTTTGTCCCTTAAGCCAAACCATGTAAATTCTTAGTGTCATCTTATTTTACGTTTCTATATATTTATTTTGTGTACTTTATTTCTATCTTTTGGGTCTGTCATTCAAACAAGCTTTATGTAAAGTGGGAAAATGAGAATTCATTTCTCAATTTATAAGCCCATTACTTTAAAAAGGAGGTAAAACATTATATTGTCATCCAATCCTTTGCTTTTATTTGTAAGAATATAGTGGGTGATTAAGTCAAACGCTCTTGTTGATTTATCAATACACTTGATTATTATTATTATTTTGGTTAAAGGATATTTTCATTAATAATAATAGAAGGATATAGCCTACTTACAAATAGATCAATTAAACCATAGACACAAACAAGCTAAACCTACCATTACAATCAAGAAACCTACACAAGTTTGCATACAATACTAGAAATGAAGGCGCTACCGCAACACACTATGAATAAATTGAAATTACTGGCAAGCATGCCAATTTAATTTGCTTATAACACCACGATTGTATCTTGGCTGTGTAGAATAGAATAAGCTACTTGAAATTTTGCTAAAGACTTTGAGAAAACATACATCTATGACTTTAAACATATCATAACATACTAATCTTGAGGAGATATATATATCGTTCTTCATGAAGTATTTTCTCTTTTAGCAATTATTACAAGCATCACCTTTTTCTTTGTTGAGGAGCATCTTCCCCAGGAACAAGTGTGCAAAACACACAGAAGAAAAAAGAACTTAACCATCCACCAACAAAGATTGTTGTTGATTTATCAACTGTCCAAAACACATCCTTTGAGGAAATGTACGTACGACAACGTGAGAAAACAAGCAAAAAGATAGCAAATATATAATCACTCTTAGGATCCAAACAGCTACATCAAAAGAGACACGAAATAGAGTAACCACACAAACAACTTCTCATTGAGGAGGTGGGACAAAAAAACACAAAAACAAAAGAAAAAAAAGCTGATAAAAACTAAAAGGGGAGAAGGAGGAAGGGTCCTCGACCACCATAGAAGGGAATGAGCCCCTTTATGGGGCTGTTTTCCCCTCAACAAAAACAATTGTGAAGGTGGAAACAAAAGGCGAGAAAGTAGAAGCTGTGGTAGGGTCGTTGCATGCCCAAAAGCTTTGAGTGTGAAGACAAACATGATACACCTTAATTTATATACATTTTTTATGTAAAAAATGTTTAACACAATATACTTGAATGTTTTTTTTTGGTCGTGACACACTTGAATGTTTATATAAAACTTTTTTACATCGAAAATGCATATAAATTAATTAGTGTTATGAAATATTATCCATTTATGGATATCCTAATTTTTAGTTGATTCAGATTTGATTAGATTTAGATAAAATTCTTATGATTTGATGTGATATTATCTCTCTTCCTTTTGTTATAAATAGCCCTTTGGATGCTCTATGTAGAGTACATTTTGAGACTATCAATAAGACTATTCTTTCTTTTCTTCTCCATTATTCTCTCCATTCTTACTTCTTTTATAAAACGTTATCACATTAGGCTCTATCTCCTAAGAGAAGAAGATTTCGGTATGTCGAATCTTTCAAACCTCAAATTTGTTGCCCTTGATATTTCGGGAAAAATTACCTATCTTGGATCCTAGATGCCGAAATTCACCTTTATTCAATGGGTCTGGAGACACCATCAAACAAGGAAATGCTACATCCCTGAAGGATCGAGCAAAGGCTATGATTTTCCTTTGTCGTCACCTCCACGAAGGATTAAAACTGAATATCTACTAAAAGATCCTAGATCTTTGGAGAAGCCTAAAGGAAAGGTATGATCACCAAAAAATAATGATACTTCCACAAGCCAGGTATGAATAGCTACATTTGTGGTTACAGGACTTTAAGTCCATAAGTGAGTATAATTCCACAATGTTTAGAATTACCTCACGCTTGAAATTGTGTGGAAAAATATCACTGATAATGATATGTTGAAAAAACATTCGACCTTTCATGCCTCAAATGCTCCTGCGGCGTTTAGAAAAGGGGTTTACTAAATATTCTGAATTAATTTCATGCCTTCTTGTGGTTGAACAGAATAATGAATTGCTCATGAAAAATCATGAAGTTCGCCCTGTTGGCTCCTCCATTTGAAGTAAATGCGACAAATTATAACCCAGAAGTGGTAAAAATTGTGATTTCAATAAAAAACACGATGAAAGGAAAAAGAAAGGTCGTTTTCATGGTGCTCTCTCTTCTTCCAAGAATAAATCTTTCAAGAAGAATGAACAAGGAGTAAGGATTCAGATAGAAAATGCTACGATGTGGTGGGAAAGGTCATTGGGCACGTAACTCGTACGCCAAGACACTTGGTTGACCTATATAAGGCATCAATCAAAGAAAAAGGCAGAAGCAAACTATGTTTCTAAAGATAATTTAGACAGTCATGCCATGGTGAATTTGAGCTATCTTGATGTATCTATTTTTTTGAGGATCCTGATGGAATATTGGTCATCTGATTATGATGGGAATGTTTAGTAATTAAATTAGTCTTTTCCAATTTTTTTTTTTTCTTTAGGATTCCTTTTTCTTTTAATTCATTTAGGAACTTTATGTAATCTCAGTATTGAATAAAAGTAATGCTTTATTTTACATTTATTATTATTTTTTATTATTATTAGATCGAAGATCGTGAGTGAAATATATTTTGTTTAAGAATACAATCATGGCTGATATTAAAAAAAAAAGAGGAGTTTAGCAAGGTCATTAAGATAATTGTGCTATATATATTATATCTTCTACACTTACTGATTTTTTTTCCTTTTACAAAAGATATTGTGGAACTATTTATATTCCATATTTGAATCCACGAATATCTCTTCTTGATGGTCATAACTCATAAGACTAAAATGCTGAATAATATACATATTGTTATAAAAATAAAAAAGGGTAAGGTATGTGAGTTCTATTTTTACTTCTATAAAAGTAATTATATAATAAATGTTGATTGCTTGATATTTTTGAATTCATATGTTACATGACTTGTATTTTATACATGATTTGCATTTTTGAATTCTATTACGTGAATTCTATATGCATGAATTCATATATTAAAATGCAATGATGCTTTTGAAATTAATTGTATTTTATATATATACAAATTTCAATGTTGATATATTTTATTTTCTTTGAAGAAAATGATTAGGAAAAATAGTGCAGATATATGTCTTCCTAACGCAACTACACATACTATTCTCAAAAGTAAGATTTACTTCACTCATAT
Source organism: Dalbergia oliveri (assembly GCA_030441495.1). Classification (NCBI taxonomy): domain Eukaryota; kingdom Viridiplantae; phylum Streptophyta; class Magnoliopsida; order Fabales; family Fabaceae; genus Dalbergia; species Dalbergia oliveri. Next base: position 49,505,378 of record JAMLFY010000001.1, on the reverse strand, counting down.
GAGAATGGAAAAAGCGAGTGTTAATACCATTATTGGTAGTACTGATATGATTGAAGGCTCCGAGCTATTATTTTGTTCCCTGGGGAACAAAGTCATCATAAATGATGCATTGTTTTCTAGCAAGTTTCAAAGAAACTTATTGAGTTTCAAGGATATTCGCCAAAATGGATATCACATTGAGACAGGAATGAGGGAAATAATGAGTACCTCTATATTACAACTTGTGATTCAAACAAGAAAGTTGTACTAGAAAAATTGCATTCGTTTTGTTCGGTCTTATTACACTAATATTAGTGCAATTGAATCAAATGCTATTGTAAACCAGAAGTTTACTAGCCCAAATGATTTTAACATTTGGCATGACGGTTGGGACATCCTGAGCAATAATGATGCGAAGAATTATAGAAAACTCACAAGGGCATTTATTGAAGAACCAAAAGATTCTTCAATTTAATGAGTTTTCTTGTGCTGTGTCAAGGAAAATTAATTACACGGCCCTCACCAGCAAAGATTGGATTTGAATCCCTTGAATTTCTGGAAAGAATTCAAGGTGATATATGTGGACCAATTCATCCACCTTGTGGATCTTTTAGATATTTCATGGTCATAATTGACGCATCTACGAGATGGTCACATGTGTGCTTATTATCATCTCGCAACCTGGCGTTCGAATTACTTGCGCAATTATTCGACTAAGAGCACAATTTCCAGAAAATCCAATCAAAACCGATTGATAATGCTGTGAATTCACTTCTCAAGCATTTAATGCTTATTGTATGGCCAGTGGTATAAATGTTGAACATCCAGTAGCTCATGTTCATACACAGAATGGGCTAGCCGAATCATTTATAAAGCGCCTCCAAATGATTGCTAGACCATTGCTTATGAGAAAAATCTCCCAATCTCGCTTGGGGATATGCTATTTTGCATGCTCCAGCACTTATACGTTTGAGACCAAGTAGTTATCATAAATTTTCTCCCTACAATTAGCTTTTGGCCACGCCAAACATATCCCATTTAAAAATTTTTGGGTGTGCGATATATGTCCTAATTGCCCCACCTTATCGCACCAAAATGGGACCCCAAAGAAAATTGGGAATATATGTTGGATATGACTCTCCCTCTATTAAATTATCTTGAAATACAAACGGGAGATGTATTTAAAGCTCATTTGCTGATTGTCATTTCGATGAAGTAATGTTTCCAACATTAGGGGGAGAAATAAACAGCTGGAAAAGGAACTAAATTGGAATGCATCATCTTTGATTCATTTAGATCCTCGATCAAGGCAATGTGAACTAGAAGTTCAAAAGATTATACATTTGCAAAAAATAGCAAATGAATTGCCAGATGCATTTTCTGATACAAAAAGGATAACTAAGTCCTATATACCAGTTGAAAATGCCCGATTTGAATTGATGTCCCTGGACAATCGTTAATGAAACAATTACACACCGAAGCGTGGAAGACCCTGGTTCCAAAGACAAAAATCCTCAAAAGAAGAGGGGCAAATGATGTTAGAGGCAAAAGATTCTTCCTGAAGAAGAGGATAGAGATATAGTGAGGACATCTGAGGAGTCCAGAATTCTGACATAATTGAAACGCCAGAAGATGTTCAGGTCCTGAAACCAGCAATATGAAAATGATGAGATTTCAATAAACTATGTCTTTACAGGAAAAGATGGAACCGAATAGAAATTGTTGTCGACAACATATTTGCATATAATGTAGCGCTAGATATTATGCATGAGAATGAGGATCTTGAACCAAGAAGCGTCGAAGAATGTCGACGTAGAGATGATTGGCCAAAGTGGAAGAAGCCATGCAAGTTGAATTAGACTCACTTGCAAAACGTGAAGTCTTTGGACCTGGAGTCCAAACACAGAAGGTGTGAAACCTGGGATACAAATGGGTATTTGTGAGAAAAAGAAATGAGAAAAATGAAATTATACGCTATAAGGCTCGACTTGTAGCACAAGGTTTCTCACAAAGACCTGGTGTAGATTACGATGAAACGTACTCCCCAGGAGTGGATGCAATAACGTTTCGATATTTGATTAGCTTATCTGCAAATAATAAGCTAAATATGCATTTGATGGATGTTGTGACAGCTTATCTATATGGTTCATTAGATAATGATATCTACATGAAAGTCCTGAAGGATTAAAGATATCAACAACATCCAACGAACGCTTCCAGGGAATGTACTCAATTAAATTGCAAAGATCTATATATGGTCTAAGTAGTTTGGACGGATGTGGTATAACCGTCTCAATGAGTATTTGATTAAGAAGGGTTTAAGAATGATGCTATTTGCCCATGTGTTTACATAAAGAAATTTGCATATAGATTCATTATAGTTGCTGTGTATGTTGATGACTTGAATATCATTGGAACTCCTGAAGAGATTCCCATAGTCATAAAGGATCTAAGAAAGAGTTTGAGATGAAAGATCTTAAAACAAAATTTTGTCCTTAGATTCGAGCACTTAGCAAATGGCATATTTGTTCATCAGTCAACTTACAGAGAGAAAATCCTTCAAAGATTTTATATGGATAAATCACACCCATTAAGTACCCAATGGTGTTAGATCATTGGATGTGAAAAAGGATCCATTTCGTCCTCGTGAATATGACGAAGAAGTTCTTGGTCCTAAAGTACCATATCTTAGTGCCATTGGAGCACTTATGTATCTTGCTAATAATACACGATGACATAGCATTCTCTGGAAGTGTATTAGCAAGGTATAGTTCTTTCCAACCAGAAGGCATTGGAATGGAATTAAACAAATACTTCTGGACCTTCAAGGAACAATTAATAGGGGATTATTTTATTCATATGAATCCAATTCACAATTGATTGCTATGCAAGACAAGGATATTTATCAGATCCACATAAAGGGAGATCTCAAACAGGTTATTATTTACATATGGTGATACAGCTATATCATGGAGATCTAAAAAACCTTAGCCGCTACTTCTTCAAATCATGCAGAAATAATTGCAATACATGAAGCAAGTCGTGAATGTTTTTGGCTAAAAGCAATAAATCAACATGTTTGAATGTCATGCGGATTATCTTATAAGGAAAAACTCCAACAACTTTGTATGAGGACAATGCGCATGCATAGCTCAACTAAAGGCGGTTATATCAAAGGAGATAGAACGAACACATTTCTCCAAAATTCTTCTTTACACATGACCTTCAAAAGCAAAGAGCAATTGATGTCCAGGAATTCGCTCAAGTGATAATCTAGCAGATTTATTCACGAAGTCACTTCCTACATCTTCTTTTGAGAAACTAGTGCACAAAATCGGATGCGTGATTGAGAGATCTTCAAGGATGCTCCTAAGAGGGACATACTGTACTCTTTTTCCTTAATCAAGGTTTTTATTCCAATGGGTTTTTCCTTGATAAGATTTTTATGAGGATTTTATTCCCACTATGAATATATACTTTTTTTCCTTCACTAAGATTTTTTCCCTGGGTTTTTCTTAGTAAGGTTTTAATCAGGCATATCCCAATGGACATCCAAGGGGAGTGTTATGAAATATTATCCATTTACTGTACGTCTAATTTTAGTTGATTCAATTAAGATTTGATTAGATTAGATAAAATCTGTGATTTATTTAATTGATATTATCTCTCTTCCTTTTACTATAAATAGCCCTTTGAATCCTCTATCTGTAGTACCTTTTAAGACTATCAATAAGACTATTCTTCTCTTCTTCT